>CM055118.1:180446085-180876085 GCA_029206835.1 Rana muscosa | reverse complement strand
ACACAGCGAGGGTGGGGGAGGGGATTTTCCTATCTCCCTTGAATGTGCGGATGGGGGAATCGGGTCCTTTTTTTTTTTTTTTTCGTTCAACCTGCTGGTTGAATGAATAAAATTTACACCTCCTATGGGCAGCTTTATTTGGTCCCTCTTGGTCTGTTCAATATACCATTGAAAGGGTTTGTTGTATCAGTTAAAGTGGTTGTAAAGTCGGAAGGTTTTTTATCTTCATGCATTCTATGCATGAAGATAAGAAGCCGTCTGTGTGCAGCAGCCCTTCTAATACTTACCTGAGCCCCATCTCTGTAGAGCTATGTCCACGGGTGTCTCAGCCCTCCTGATTGGCTATCTGACTTTAATTGACAGCAGTGGGGCCACTGGCGCCACTGCTGTGTCTCAGCCAATCAGGAGAGAGAGGGGGCAGGGTCGACCCGCAGCTGCGTGTCTGAATGGATACATGGAGCTGCAGCTCGACTCGGATGCCTCCATAGCAAGCTGCTTGCTGTGGGGACACTCAACAGGAGGGAGGGGCCAGGAGCGCCGAGGAGGGACCTGTGAAGAGAAGGATCTGGGCTGCACTGTGCAAATTCACTGCAACAGAGCAGGGAAGTATTACATGTTTGTTATTTTTATAGAAAAAATGAAAACAAGACTTTAAGTATGTTTGTTTGTTTTTTAAATATTAACAATATTACTAATCTTCCTGCATTTAGCGCTAATTCCCCTGAGCAGCTGGACACACACTATCACTCTTGTTATTGATATTATTAAATGAGGCGTGCAGTGCTATATCCACCCTTCAAATCAATACGTAAACATTATTTGTAAATAGCTCCACATATGTGAAATAATACAATAATGAATAAATTACTGTGCTTACTTATACTAATCAATTTCTAGTGCTCAATTTGTGTACTTGGACAATCTACATGTGATTTACAAACAATAGATTTATCAAAACCAAAGAATATGAGGTCAAACCTAAACACTTACAATTTGTATGCAGTCAGGCAGGCCCTTGCACTACATAGTGAAGGTAAATCTAAAGGAAATTGTATAATATATGGCCAGCTTAAAGCGGAGGTCCACACTAAAATGGAACTTCCGCTTTTCGGAAACCCTCCCCCCCCTCCGGTGTCACATTTGGCACCTTTCAGGGGGAGGGGGGTGCAGATACCTGTATAATACAGGTATTTGCACCCACTTCCGTGCATAGTTTCCCGCATTCCCATTTCCTGATTCCCTTACCGAAGATGGCGGCGGCAGCATCCGAGGACCGAGCGATGGGTCAGCCTCGGGTGCCGACATCGCGGGCGCCCTGGACAGGTAAGTGTCCTTATTTTAAAAGTCGGCAGCTGCAGTATTTGTAGCTGCTGACTTCTAAAAAACAAAAAAAATTGGCGGACCTCCGCTTTAAGTAAGCACAATAATAATGTATTCATTATTGTATATATTTCATATATGTGGAGTTATGTACACATAATGTATATGTATTAATTTGAAGGGTGGATATAGAGCCGCATGTCTCCTTTAATGATAATAAAGTTTAAAAAAATATCAGTTGATCCTTCCAGAAATCGTAATAATATATATATATATACACACACACATACATATTATATATATATATATATATATATATATATATATATATATATATATATATATATACATACATATACACACACACACACACACACACACACACACACACACACATATATATATATGGCCTTGGGTTGAACTGATTATACCGGGATCATGACTGCAGCTACAGTTATGATCCTGGTATGTTTTTTTTCAGCCTGTGATTCTCTTTCTATTAAAAGTGATCTGAGCAGCTGTACAGCTGCTGGATCACTTTTACAGGCAGTTGAATGAGGGAGAGGTCGCTGCTGTCGCCTTTACTGAGCTCTCTAGTCCCATTGGGGTGCCCAGTAAAGATGCAACCGGCGACAATGTAATGCTGTACCCAGAGTGAAAGGAACTGACGTTGTTCTTTTCCCTCTGTGATGTCAGTAACTAGAAGCAACAAGGTTGACTTCCAGTTTCGGTTTGCTGTTTACAAGCCATTACCGGCTTCTGAAAGCATCTCATCAAACTGATCTTGGTTTGATCAGATGCTTTGGAGGAGAGATGAGAGATCTGGGGTCTAATAAACCCTAGATCTCTCAATAAAGAGCACCTGTCATGGCCCATGCCATCACAAGGGATGTTGTTCATCCCTTGTGATAGCAATGAAGTTGATCCAAAAAAAAAAATGTAAAGATGCAGTGTATTTTATTTTATTTCAATTTATTTTTTATAAGCTCCTTGTCTCAACTGACACAGGGAGCTGTGGCTCGGGTATCCCCATAGCAAGCAGCTTGCCTTGGGGGCACTCAACAGGAGGGAGGGGCTTGGAGTACTGAAGAGGGACCTGAGGAGAGGATCCAGGCTGCTCTGTGCAAATCCACTGCAACAGAGGACGCAAGTATAACATGTTTGTTATTTTTATTGGAAAAAAAAAACGAGACTTTAAAATCACTTTAAGGTATCATAGTTTGTCGCCATTCCACGGAAGTGTGCAATTTTAAAGCACGACATGTTTGGTATCTATTTACTCAGTGTAACATCAAGCCGTCGTGATCTAAGAGAGGACACAGGAGCCGCTGCCCTGACGCACAGTTTGCCGCACGTCACCCGCTGCCTGACCTGTAGTCTGTCCCCCACCACCTAGATGAGCTAAGTGCCGGACAGACCGGCAGACAGCAACAGGCGGGGGTTGTTTGCCGCCCCCACCAAAAAAAAAAAAACACTAGCCGCCACTGCCCACCATTTTGGGGGTTCCAAGTAATTTTCGAGCAAAAAAATGCAGATTTTTACCTGTATGACAGAAATGTCAGAATTGGCCTGGGGGGTTGAGTAGTTAGAAGTTTATTGTTGGGGTTTATTGTGAGGGCTCCTGATCTCCCTGATGAATTCTCAGATTCATTTGTCATCTATGGGCTCTTTCACATGGGTGCTCTGCCTGACAGACTCTGCTTTGCTCAACGGGGGATCGATCCGCTGATCCCTGCTGAGCAGGCGAATGACAGGTCTGTCTCCTCTCACTGTGCAGAGACGGACCTGTCAGACCCCCGCTTTCCTCTATGGGGAGATCGGATGAAAACGGGCCGCATGTCCGTTTTTATCTGATCCTCCAGACGGATGGAAAAATAGGATTCTTTTGTACTCACCGTAAAATCCTTTTTTCTGACATCCATGGACTGACACAGCATCTTCATCTTGACAAAGTGGGTTATGTTCCTGCTCATAGGAGAAGACTAGGCAGAATGTTAGATGTTTTAAAGTGGTTGTAAACCCACATTTCGTTTTTTTTTTTTCCCCCCCACCTGTAAGAGAAAGGCATAATGAGCTAGTATGACTAGCATATTAGCTCATTATGTACCACTTACCTTAGATCGGGGCCCCCGAAGCCGTCCGCGTCCCTCCATCTAGCCGCATCCATCGCTGCGGCGATAGCCGGAAGGTTACTTCCGGGTATCGCCGCTGCAGCCAATCACAGCGGCGCTCCGGCCCTGTGATTGGCCGGAGCGGCGGTGACATCACTCTGCGCATGCGCGCAAGAGCCGTCACAATCGGCTACGCCCAGCTATTGCTGGGAAGTAGCCGATTTTGTGAATGGGATTAACCCCATGAATGTGCCGTTCTCTACGGCGCGCATGCGCCGTAGACACGGAGCAATGTCATTTTTACTAAATATCTCCTAAACCGTGTAGGTTTAGGAGATATTTCTTGCACCTACAGGTAAGCCTTAATCTAGGCTTACCTGTAGGTGCAAGTTGAAAAAGTGGGTTTACAACCACTTTAACATACATTCTCTTACCAGAGCTGAACAGCCCCGCCCAGGGGGTGGTCCCTCCGGACATAACCCTCCTACCCTCCTAGAAAATAGCCAAAGCTGAAATATGACCCTTAATGGTGCTTAAGGCAAGCTGTTGGGTCACAGCACGCTGTAAGAACAGCAAGATTCTGGTAACGGAATACGTCCGTGGACGCCAATCCAGCTCCTCGCACAAAGCAATGTAGGCCCTCCAGGTACGGTGGTATATCTTCCTGGAAGAAGATTTCCGTGCCTTCAGCATGGTCGAGATGACCGAATCCAAGAGACCCCGGTCTCTCAGCACCTGGCTTTCAATAGCCATGCCGTTAAAGCCAGCGACTATAAAGCAGGATGAAGTATGGGACCTTGAGACAGGAGGTCCTCCCGCATTGGCAGTCGCCATGGTACGTCCGCCACTAGTCGCACAAGATCGGCGTACCAAGGACGCCAAGGCCAATCTGGAGTGACGAGGATCACCAGAATCCCCTCGGCCTCCATCCTGCGAAGAAGGCGAGGAAGCAACTTCAGTGGAGGATACCGACCCCGCGGGGCCACCAATGTGCCCGACGCGTCTGCCCAGGGAACCCTGGACCTGGCCACGAATCTCGACACTTTTCGATTGAGTCGAGAGGCCAATAGGTTCACATCCGGCGTGCCCCACCTCCGGCAAAGGAGGTGAAACACCTCCGGATGCAAGGACCATTCCCCCTGGTCCAACATCTGGCGGCTCAGATAGTCTGCCTGCCAGTTGTCTACGCCTGGAATGTAAACGGCCGACAGAGCCGGCACGCTTCTTTCAGCCCACCTTAGGATGTGAGTGACCTCGGACGCTGCAGCTGAGCTCCGAGTTCACCGCTGATGGTTGACATAAGCCACTGCCGTGGCGTTGTCCGATTGGATCCTGACCGAACGTCCCTGCAGTCTCCTCAACCATGAGGAGCAGCACAGTCAGATTTCCCAGATTTCCAGGACATTGATCGGCAGACAGGATTAGTCCGGGGTCCAGAGCCCTTGGGCTGACAGAACTCTCCAGACTCCGCCCCAGCCAGAAAGACTGGCATTCGTTGTGATCACAGTCCATTGAACAGCAAGGAACGACTTCCTCGACCGAAGGGCCAGGGATCCCAGCCACCACTTTGGGTATGCCTTGACCAGATGACTCACCTGGATCTGACGATCCAGTGATCATGGAGACTTGTTCCAGCAAGAAAGGATCTCCTTCTGTAAGACTTGAGTGTGGAATTAGGCGTACGGCACCGCCTCGAAGGAAGCCACCATGAGTCCCAGGACCCTCATGTAAAAACTGGAGTGACGACCATTTGTGGGACATCAGCAGATTGAAGAGTCTGTAAAATGTCTAAGGGTAGAAATACTCTCGCCTCCGAGGAGTCCAGGATCAATCCCAGGTACTCCAGACGCTGAGTCGGAACCAGGACCGACTTCTGAATGTTCAGCAGCCAGCCAAATTCTCGGAGGGCCTGACTGGCTATCTCCACATTTTCCTCTAATTCTGAGCCAGAGTCTGCTCTCAGAAAAAGATTGTCTAGGTAGCCCACGATAGCAATGCCTCGCTGTCTTAGCAAAGCTAGAATCGGGGCGAGCACCTTGGTGAAAACCCGCGGTGCTGACGCTAAACCGAAGGGAAGAGCCACAAACGGATAGTGGTCTTCGCCTATCGCGAAGCGCAGAAACTTCTGGTGATCCGCGCAGATTGGGACATGCAAGTAGGCATCCTTGATATCCAAGGATGCCAGAAAATCCCCTGGGTGGAGCGCAGCAATCACAGAGCGAATGGATTCCATACGGAATTTCCGAACCTTCACAAAGGCATTTGGAGCCTTGAGATCCAGAATTGGACGGACCCCATCCTTCTTCGGGACCACAAACAGATTTGAATAAAATCCCTGAAACCTCTCCTGTGACGGTACCAGCACAATCACTCCGCACCTCAGCAAGTCCTGCACTGCCCCTAATAGGGCAGCCCAACGCGCTGACAGGAGAGAGAGATTTGAGGGAAAGAATCTGACTGGTGGCCAGGAAAGGAACTCTATCCTGTACCCCGAGGTAACCACCTCGCACACCCACCGGTCGGAGATCCGGGAGGTCCACCGATCTGCAAACTTGCAAAGTCGTCCCCCCACCCCAGAGTTGGGTGGGGGCAAGTTCATGCAATGGCGGGCCAGGTAGGCTTACGTACCCAGGGACGCTTCTGTCCCCCAGTCGCACCCTTGTCGGTCCTGGAGAATTTTTCCGCGGGATTTGACTGACGAAAAACCTCTTCTGAGTGGGAAAGGAAGGACCCGGCTTACGGCGCGGCTCCTTCGCCTTAGAAGGCTGAGGAAGAAGGAAGCTCTTACCCACCGTGACATTTTTAATAATGTCATCCAAGGAAGTGCCAAATAGCCTCCCGCCCTTGAAATGCAAATCCGTCAGGAGCTTCTTAGAGGCCAGCATTTTAACCAGATCAGGCGACGCAAAACCACCGCAGACACTGAGGCCCTAGAAATTAGGGGGGCAACATCCATAGTGGCATCGCACACATACACTAGGCCCTGTACCATGTGGTCCCAGTGCAATGGATTCCGGAGGAAGATTATGCTCCTGCACATACTGTTGCATAATTTTCGCCCATTCCGTGAGCGTCTGAGTCACCAGGGTCGCCGCTACAAGAGGACGCAGCGCGGACCCCAGCACGGTGAACATGGCTCTGCTCACCATTTCCGACTTCCTATCAGTAGGGTCCTTAAAAGCAGGGGTCCCCTCAACCGGCAGAGTTGTGGCTTTATTCAATCGGGCGACCGGGGGGGGGTGGTCGACCACCGGAGGAGAGGCCCATTTTTTAATCAGGCTGTCCTCAAAGGGGTACCTAACCGCCAGAGGTTGCGAGACCGCAAAGGTCTTCTGTGGTTTGTCCCAAACCTGGTCAATGAATCTATCAAAAAGGTGTATAGGGAAAAACCTTTTTAGAAGGCTTAGCTTGAAAAGAACCAAAGGAGACTGACTCCACCACAGGTTCCTCAGCCGCAGCATCCAACTTGAGAGTATCCCTCACAGCATCAATGAGTTCACTAACAAGGGTCCTGTCATGTACTGACCCAGATAAGGAGTCTTCCTCACAAGGAATGTCCTGGTCAAAAATATCCAAAAATTCAGAGCTAGGGTCCTGTGCCGCAGCAATGCCCATATCTGAATCAGAGCACTCCCCTGGAGATGGTGTGGGGAGAAGGCGCTTAATAGCCCCCTTGTGCTCGCACGCCGCTTCCATCCTGGCAACAAATGATTCCAGGACTGCCGACAACTGTTCCATAGGGACCGCAGGTGCAGCAGCACTGCCAGTTGCTTCTGACAAGAAAGGGGAAGCAGGTGACACTGACTCCACACCACCACCCTCTGAGACTTTGTCCATATGAAAGATAAAGTCCACCTTCCGGCTGCACTGACTGTGGGGGGTTACCCAGGGGACTCACCAACCCGGCTAGGACCGCTCAGTTCCGAAGTCTGTGTCCGTCCTCTACAACGTGGCACCCGCGAGTGAACCGTGAGGTGATTGCGAGGAGAATTGCGCCGTCCAATCAGCGATAGAGGCCAACCAGCACAAAAACGCGCGCGGCTACATGAAAATGGCCGCCGCAATAACAAGTGCGCCACAGGCGGCTCCGGCAAGATGGCCGCCAATGCAGTTTTCAATAGTAAAAGAAATATAAAAACAAAAAATGCAGCGCCTAATATATGCAAGGTGGCCCGAACGTGAACGTAAATAGGGACAACAACCAAACAGTAAGTGTATACGGCCTAAGAAGGCCTGGGATAAGTTAATCCAAATGTGTACCACACTAGTATATGCCTATACATGTGTATAAAAAACTTTTAAAGTATGTAATACAGTGAGCTAATACTTATAAAGTATGCAAAACAGTGAGTAATACAGTGAACTAATAATAAAGTTCAATTAAGGTGACCAATGTGTAGACTGGGATCAGATGGAAGAAATGTGTATAAATCTTCAATATATTGTCCTCATAAAAGAAATCCAAGAAAACTTCAGGAACGTGAAAAACATGTATTCGTATATCCGTAGCACCCGGGGACGTGACTCCAACACCAGGGATGGGGGGAAGAAATGGATACTCTTACCCCTATGCGTGGACACACACACCAGCGGTGGTGGGTCAAACCGGCAAAGATGGTGAAAGACTTCTCTGGATCCGTCCTCTCAAGGTGTCCGCAGATGAAGCAGGCGCAAGAAATCCAGTCCTCTCCCAAGTAATAATGTAGACCTCCAAGGTGTTCTCTACGTTCCACTTTCCCGGAAACAAACTTGCTGAACCCCGCGCTTCTACGTCATCAGAGAGCGCCCGTGTATTATGGGCGGGGCATGGTGTGTCAGCACGCCTTGGAGGTCTACATTATTACTTGGGAGAGGACTGGATTTCTTGCGCCTGCTTCATCTGCGGACACCTTGAGAGGACGGATCCAGAGAAGTCTATTTCACCATCTTTGCCGGTTTGACCCACCACCGCTGGTGTGTGTGTGTCCACGCATAGGGGTAAGAGTATCCATTTCTTCCCCCCATCCCTGGTGTTGGAGTCACATCCCCGGGTGCTACGGATATACGAATACATGTTTTTCACGTTCCTGAAGTTTTCTTGGATTTCTTTTATGAGGACAATATATTGAAGATTTATACACATTTCTTCCATCTGATCCCAGTCTACACATTGGTCACCTTAATTGAACTTTATTATTAGTTCACTGTATTACTCACTGTTTTGCATACTTTATAAGTATTAGCTCACTGTATTACATACTTTAAAAGTTTTTTATACACATGTATAGGCATATACTAGTGTGGTACACATTTGGATTTACTTATCCCAGGCCTTCTTAGGCTGTATACACTTACTGTTTGGTTGTTGTCCCTATTTACGTTCACGTTCGGGCCACCTTACATATTTTAGGCGCTGCATTTTTTGTTTTTATATATTTTTTGTGCAACATGTCTATTTGCTGATGCTGGCAGCCACGTTCTCACTTTGTTCATTTAGTAGCGCAACTTTTTTCTTTTATTTTTTGAATAGTAAAAGAAAACACAGTGAAAACATGGTGCCGAACGGCACGCAAGGCCCCCACTGACACAGCCAATCCCCCACACCTCATGCAGACCCCTGTGGACCCCCACCAGGACAGGGAGACCCCCAGTCAGCGCACCATAGTGTAGGTGACAGAGAGCAGTAAAAAACACAAGGGGGAGACAGGGAAAACCCCCCTACCATAGGAACACACAGTATGTACTCACCTGCTGAGGCTGGGGAACAGTACATACCCGTCCAGCTAGGACCCACTGGTGTGTTCCTGACAAGCATATCACAGTGCAGTACTGAGTAGCTGTCGGCCAGTCCACCGCGAAAGATACAGCAAAACTGTTCAATCTTCTGAGGACCCTGGAGCAAAAAGCTCACCGGCCACCCCTGCAGCCATGGGGTATGTCGTGAACTGATCTCACGCAGAGCGAGGATCAGCATGCTCGATGGTCGGACTGGGAAGACTAAGAGGATAGCGAACTACCCAACCTGTTGCCCAGCTGACAGTTGATAGAAGAATCTCAAAAATAAAATAAAATAGTTCAAAAAAGAACAAAACATTTCTTCAAGAGACTGGCTCCGAAGAGAGCCACATGCTCTCCTCTGATAGGCAGAAAAAACTGAGGCTGCTGGCTGCAGGTAGGAGGGTTATGTCCGGAGGGACCACCCCCTGGGCGGGGCTGTTCAGCTCTCGTAAGGGAATGTATGTTAAAACATCTAACATTCTGCCTAGTCTTCTCCTATGAGCAGGAACATAACCCACTTTGTCAAGATGAAGATGCTGTGTCAGTCCATGGACGGTAAGAGAAATAGGGTCACCATCAGGGCTTTTTTTCAGATGGAACTCAGTTCCACCACCTCTGGCTCAGACCCTTTGGGGCCTGCTCACCACAATCACTTGTAAACACAGAAAGCTGGTTTCTGTGTTTACAAGTGACAGCTCTGCACTCTGTGTGCATCCCTCCTGAACTCTGCACTCTGTATGTAATGCAATCCTGGTATTTAATGCCCCTTTAAGACCCTCCTACTGTTTGTGAGGTGTGTGTGGGGGCAGAGGTTTTGGGGGGGGTTCATGGTTGAGTTCCAGCACCCATTGTTTGAGAAAAAAAGCCCTGGTCACCATCCACCTGGATTTCAAGTTTAGGATCAGATCGATTAGTAGCAGGTGTCAGCGGACATATCACCGCTAGGGTTGCCACATCATCCCCTTAATTCAGGACACACACATTAATTACACAGGTTCTGTGGCTGATTAAGGTGGTAATTAAACTCACTTGGTACCTTATCTGCATTAAAGCCTCAGGCCGGGTTCAAACTGGGGGGACAAACGCTCCGACATTGGGAGCTCATGTCGCATGAAAATCAATGTTTCCCTATGGGAGCCGTCTTAACTGGTCCGACACATGTCGGTCCGACTTTGAAAATGCTCCCTGTACTACTTTGGTCCGACTTTGATCCGACTTCAGCCCATTGACTATCATTGAAGTCGGATCAAAGTCGGACCGCAGTCTTGCATGATCCGACTTTGGCATGCGACTTGTGCTCTGCTGATCTTGAGGGGGAACTCCACGCCAAATTTTAAATAAAAAAAAACGGCATGGGTTCCCCCTCCAAGAGCATACCAGGCCCTTGGGTCTGGTATAGATTTTAAGGGGAACCCCTACGCCGAAAAAAACGGCGTGGGGGTCCCCCCAAAATCCAAACCAGACCCTTATCCGAGCACGCAACCTGGCAGGCTGCAGGAAAAGAGGGGGGGACGAGAGAGCGGCCCCCCTCCCTATTGAACCGTACCAGGCCGCATGCCCTCAACATGGGGGGTTTGGTGCTTTGGGGCAGGGGGGCGACCTGCATCCCCCCCACCCCAAAGCACCCTGCCCCCATGTTGATGAGGACAGGGCCTCTTCCCGACAACCCTGGCCGTTGGATGTCGGGGTCTGCGGGCGGGGGGCTTATCGGAATCCGGGAGCCCCCCTTTAATAAGGGGGCCCCCAGATCCTGGCCCCCCACCATATGTGAATGAGTATGGGGTACATCGTACCCCTACCCATTCACCTGGTGGAAAAAATGTCAATAAAAAAAATACACACAGCTTTTTTAAGTAATTTATTACACAGCTCCGGGGGTCTTCTTCCGACTTCGGGGGTCTCCGGTGTCGTCTCCGCGCTCTCCGGTTCTTTATTCCTTCTGCCAGGCCTCAGCTATCTTCTTCCAGCTCTTTTGCTAGCGAGGCCCGGTCTTCTCTGTCACCTTCTTCTTCTCCCGCTCTCCGGTTTTTTCTTCCTTCTGCCGGGCCTCCGCTATCTTCTTCCAGCTCTTTTGCTAGCGGGGCCCGGTCTTCTCCGTCGCCTTCTTCCCTCCTCTCCTCTTCGATGTTGACACGTCGCTTCCTCCCGCTGTAATGCTGGCTGTGCGGTGCGCTCCGATTTATATAGGCCTCTCATGACGTCACAGTCACAAGCTCCGGGTGGCCCCGGAGAATGTGACTGACATCATGGGAGAATACGGCCACCCGGAGCATGTGACTGTGACGTCATAAGAGGCCTATATAAATATAAATGCTCGGCAGAAGGAAGAAAAAACCGGAGAGAAGAGGGAAGAAGACGACGATGAAGACCGGGCCTCGCTAGCAAAAGAGCTGGAAGAAGATAGCGGAGGCCCGGCAGAAGGAAGAAAGAACCGGAGAGTGCGGAGACGACACCGGAGACCCCCGAAGTTGGAAGAGACCCCCGGAGTTACTTTAATTACTTTAAAACCTGTGTGTTTTTTTATTGACATTTTTTTCCACCAGGTGAATGGGTAGGGGTACGATGTACCCCATACTCATTCACATAGGGTGGGGGGCTGGGATCTGGGGGTCCCCTTATTAAAGGGGGGCTCCCGGATTCCGATAAGCCCCCGCCCGCAGACCCCAACAACCAACGGCCAGGGTTGTCGGGAAGGGGCCCTGTCCTCATCAACATGGGGGCAGGGTGCTTTGGGGTGGGGGGGCCGCAGGTCGCCCCCCTGCCCCAAACCCCCCATGTTGAGGGCATGTGGCCTGGTACAGTTCAGGAGGGAGGGGGGCCGCTCTCACCCCCCCCCCTCTTTTCCTGCGGCCTGCCAGGTTGCGTGCTCGGATAAGGGTCTGGTTTGGATTTTGGGGGGACCCCCACGCGTTTTTTTGGCTTAGGGGGGTTCCCCTTAAAATCCATACCAGACCCAAAGGCCTGGTATGCTCCTGAAGGGGGAACCCATGCCGTTTTTTTTATTTAAAATTTGGCGTGGAGTTCCCCCTCAAACTTCATACAAAACACAGTGCCTGGTATTGGCGGGGATCCAAGTCGGATCCCCGTTCATTGAAAGTCGGACATATGTCGGCTTCATGTCGCAGGGCAAAGTCGGATCCAAAGTAGGACGGCTGTCGTGTCGCACAAGTGTGAACACAGCCTCATACACACGATCGGATTTTCTGACGGGAATTGTGTGTTGACAGACTGTTGGCCTAAAATCCGACCGTTTGTACGCTCCATCGGACAATTGTTGTCGGATTTTCCACGGACAAATGTTGGATGGCAGGCTTTAAAATTTTCCACGGACAACGGTCTGTTGTCAAATTTTCCGATCGTGTGTACACAAGTACATCAGACAAAAGTCCACCGAAGTACAAACACGCATGCTCGGAAGCAATGCTCCCCAAACACAACATTAGCAGAAGGTGCTCAAAGGGTGGCGCTAAAGAGCTTAAAAACTACGTAGTACGTCACTAGGTTTGTGTTTGTTGGCCGACAATTGTGTGCCGTTTTTATGCAAGACTAGCTCCTGGCCAACGCCCTTCGGACAAAAGTCTGACGCTTTGTCTGCGGAAATCCGATCATGTGTACGAGGCTTAAATCAGCCTCAGAACCCATGTAATGTATATGTGTCCTGGATTAAAGGGATGATGTGGCAACCCTAATCACCGCTGACATCCGCCACTCCATAGAGGCAAATGAAGCGGCTGAAAAACTGACAGGCGGACCTGATCAGAAAGCCTGTGTGAAAGGGGCCTTAGGCAGTGGTTCTCAACCTCAGTCCTCAATAGAGTGACCACATTTCCAAACTACCATTCATGGACACCCCCCCCCCCTTCCCAAAAATCTGCTTGTGCTGTAACGAATCACAGCACAGTGTTTGGACACAAGAGGGGGGTTTTATAATTTCTCCAATCACAAGCAGGGGGTGGGGATTGTGCTCCTCCAGGCATTCCCAGCCAGGGCAAGTGCTGTCAGTGAGTAAAGCAGTGATGTGGCGGCCTTTTTTGGGGGCATCAGATTGGCCCGGGGGGTAGCTGTGTCAGTTTCATTCCGGGACACTGTATTGTCCTGCAATGAAGCTGCCCGGGACAGACCTGCAAAATCCGGGGACTGTCCCGGGCAATCCGGGACACGTGGTCATCCTAGTCCTCAAGTACCCCCAACAGGCCATGTTTTGGGAATTTCTCTTAGATAAAATAGCTGTCCAAAATACCAAGCCATTGACTCAGATTTAATGCACATGTGCAAGATAAAGGAAAACCTGCAAACATGCCTGTTGGGGGTACCTGAGGACTGAGGTTGAGAACCACCGGTCTAAGGTAACAGGAGTAGCGACAACACCCATTTAGTAGCAGGAGGAGTGAGACATCATGGATGGTGGAACAAAGCCCTTATTATGGCGGAGAATTCTGGTCACTAAAAGTCTCCAAGAAACAAAAGAAAGAGTCCAGCAGGTGACTCAGCCAAGCAGACTACACCCATAACTGAAGGTTTGAGTGGACCGGTGAATGGGATAGCATGAGCAATACAAACTTTAACCTGTCTGGGTTGATTGATGACTTTCAGCAGCTGCCAAAAACAGACTTTGGATGAACTAACACACCCAGCAGACATGTAAGTGGTAATCTCTGTATGCTTTACTATTAGCAGCATAATAGCAAAGCGGTGTGCCACAATCCCTTTCAGTACTATGTAATCACAGCCTCTCCCTTCCAATCACTGCTGCCAGATTACTTGTGTACATTCAGGATACCCTGTGGCTGGCCAGGCTCTGTAATGAGTAATCCTATACAGTACATAATACAGCACAGGAATTCTAGAAGTAAACAGCCCCGGGAACCAAGGAGCCAGGAGGCAGACGTAGTACATGAATCCTCCAGTCATAAACCCCCACTCTGGATGAAGGAGCACAGGGACACCTTTGGACAGCAGCATTGTTAGTCTGAGGGAAGTGTTAAATGTATTAGCAGATTTAGATACAATTACAAATTGAAGCCAAATTCCAGCTCACACGTTTTAGACAGTTAGCCCCTTACCTAATCCTGCCAGCACAAGACCGGTCTGGCACCCCCGCGCTCCAGCAGTCTTGAATTGTGGACTATCCCTTATGCAATCAAGTCCAGAGCAGGCTTCATGGAAGAGGAACAGTCCACCACTGGACCATCGGGGAGTGCCGGTTTCTGGTGGAATGAAGACTTTCTCCTCACCCCTAGACAAAATGAGCAGTTGTCCCGTGCAGTGCAAGCACAGCCCCACTGCATAGGAAAACGTACATTTTGCCCGGAGTTGAGCTTTAAACGGATTGTCTATACCTTCTAACTGCTACATCTGCAGAAAAGCTTGTTCTATTGAAAAACAACAGACTTAGGCTGGGTTCACACCTATGCAAATTGGATGTGGGTTTCCCAGCATCCAATTTGCATAGCAGGAGAATGTGACCGGCTCTCTACGGAGCCGGTTTACATATCTTCGGGGCGGCTGTGGAGCGCACTGTGCGTCTTTAGTTCAGTTTCAGGGCCAAATTCAGGCAAAGATTTGTCCTCGAACCGGAGAATGGGGACGCACAGCGTTCCTGTGCGATCCGCAGCTGGTTCCAGTGTGAACCGAGCCTCACTGGCTCGATCACCAAGTGAAAATAAAAGAAAGCCTAAGAAAGAAAATGAATGCAGCCGTCACATCTTAAGCCTCGTACACACGGTCGGACTTCCATCTGACTTTTCCGTGGATTTTTTGTCCGAAGGGAGTTGGTCGGGCACACCCATAGCATACACACCACAGGACTTTTCTGCAAACTTTCCCAAAACTTTTTCCAACATCACATGTTTTTTTTGCTCTTTACCGCCACCCTTTGGTCAACTTCTGCTATTGTTGGTTGATTTTAACGTTATTTGTTTTGTCCATCGGACAAAAGTCCGATGGTTTTCTGTACACACGGTCGGACTTTGCTCCATCTGACTTTTTTTGGCCAAAAGTTTGTCCGTTTGCAGACCGAACTTTTGTCCGATGCAAACCAAAAAAGTTTGTCCGATGGAGCGTACACACGGTCGGATTTTTTGGCAAACTTGCTCAAAATGAAGTTTGTTGGCAAAAAGTCTGACCGTGTGTACGGGGCTTAAGAATTGGTGAGCTGCAATATAATAAATGTTTGCTTTTGGGTTTAGGAAAGCTTTAAAGCTGAACTCCGAACAAACCACTAAATGCACAATACCTTTTAGCTAAACACACAGTACACAGATGAAATAAATATATGGGTGCTGTTGTACCTGACAAAGGATTTGTATTTGTGTCAATCCAAACTTTTATGTACACAGCTCTGCCACAAAGCACAGCCTTTCTGCCAGGGATAGGACAGCTCAGGGATAAGCTCTCTCCCCCTATCAGCATGCCCTTTGCACTGCAGCACACCTGATTGGCTTCTTGTGCTGTTTTTCCCTCCCCATTTCTGAGCTCTGCTGTGCAAGGACTATAAGAGGCTGATACCAAGTTAAAGTGGATGTAAACCCTCACATATACCCAGTGAAGTGAACAGCCTCAGATGATACACAGAGATGAAACAAATCTCCCTACATAAACTTTACATGTATATCTGCTGTCTTTAGCTTTATATATTCTTTAGAAAATTCAGATAGCGTTAAGAAATGTTCTCTTCCTGGTTAGCACTGCAGTGAAGCCTGAGCACACAGCCAAGACAGCTGATTGGAGGAAAGGCACAGACCCCCTCTCCTCATAGGTAAAGACTTTCAGTTCGGTTGGTTGAATCGTTCAGCATGCTGCTAATATATTTATAGCATCCTCCCCAACCCAAAACTCAGGCTGCTTTTATCTCCTGTGACAGAGAACTTGTCAGGAGTTATCAGGATGATAACAGAAGAACAGGGCAGGAGAAAGCTAAGGGACTCAGTGCTTTGAAGAGAGATAAGAAAACACTGCAGATATATGTGCCCAGCTCAAATTTCATGAATCGGGTTTACATCCACTTAAGGCTGGGTTCGCACCATTGCGAATTGGATGCAGGATCCCTGCATCCAATTTGCAATAGTAGGAGATTTTGACTGGCTCTCTATGGAGCCGGTTCACATATCTCCACAGCGGGTCCGATGTGTTTTGTACAAAAACGCTGTGCGTCTTTTGGTCCGTTTCAGCATCCGAATTCAGCCCAAAATTCGGGCTGCGATCAGACCTGAAACGGTGAACCAGCACGCACTGGACCCCTGCTTTGAATCGCATGCGGCTCATATGTGAACCGAGCTGTAAATTTCAATACCTGCAAAGGAGCAAGATATAGGCTGAAAAAAGTCTGTCTGCCAGTTTTTTCAGATTATTATTAGGTATTTTATATAGCGCTGTCAATTTACGCAGCGCTTTACATATACATTGTACATTAACATTGGTCCCTACCCTCAGGGAGCTTACAATATAAGGTCCCTAACTCACATTCATATACTAGGGCCAATTTTTAGACAGAAGCCAATTAACCTACCAGCATGTCTTTGGAGTGTGGGAGGAAACCGGAGGACCCGGAGGAAACCCACCCAGGCACAGGGAGAACATGAAAACTCCACGCAGGTAGTGTCATAGTCGGGATTCCAACCAGCGACCCTTTTTGCTGCTGGGTAAGAGTGCTACCCACTACACCACACCAGACCGAGCCACAATGTTCAGCCGTGGCCAAAAGTTTTGAGGATTACACAAATATACATTTTTACAAAGTCTGCTGCCTCCGTTTTTATGATGGCAATTTGCTTACAGTGAGGGGAAAAAAGTATTTGATCCCCTGCTGATTTTGTACGTTTGCCAAATGACAAAGAAATGATCAGTCTATAATTTTAATGATAGGTTTACTTTAACAGTGAGAGACAGAATAACAACAAAAATATCCAGAAAAACGCATTTCAAAAAAGTTATAAATTGATTTGCATTTTAATGACTGAAATAAGAATTTGATTTCTGGCTCCCAGGTGTCTTCTATACAGGTAACGAGCTGAGATTAGGAGCACTCTCTTAAAGGGAGTGCTCCTAATCTCAGCTTGTTACCTTTGGGCCTGGTTCACACCTATGCAGGTTGAAGTTTCCATATTCCAGGTGCATTTTGCATTTTTTTTTAATACATGTTTTTGATCCATTGAAGTCTATAGTGTGACTGTAGACTGTAGTGTGTTTCTGCAAAACGGAAAATGCACTAAAAAATGCATAGGTGTGAACCAGGCACTATAAAAGACACCTGTCCACAGAACCAAACAATCCGATTCCAATCTCTCCACCATGGCCAAGACCAAAGAGCTGTCCAAGATTGTAGCCTTAAGCCCCGTACACACGGTTGGACTTTTGGCCAACAAACTTCATTTTGAGCAAGTTGGACAAACAATCCGACCGTGTGTACGCTCCATCGGACAAACTTTTTTTGCTTTTTTCTTGTTTTCATCGGACAAAAGTTGCGTCTGCAAACGGACAAACTTTTGCCCAACAAAAGTCCGATGGAGCAAAGTCCGACCGTGTGTACAGAAAACCATCGGTCTTTTGTCCGATGGACAAAACAACCAATGTTAAAATCAACCAACAATAGCAGAAGTTGACCTAAGGGTGGCGGTAAAGAGCAGAAAAGAGCAGAAAAACCACGTGATGTTGCAAAAAGTTTTGGGAAAGTTTGCAGAAAAGTCCTGTGGTGTGTATGCTATGGGTGTTCCCGACCAACTCCGTTCGGACAAAAAACCACGGAAAAGTCCAATGGAAGTCCAACCGTGTGTACGAGGCTTTACACAAGGCTGAAATGGGCTACACGACTATAGCCAAGCAGTTTGGTGAGAGGGTGACAACAGTTATTTGCGATTATTTGCAAATGGAAGAAACACAAAATAACTGTCAATCTCCCTCAGTCTGGGGCTCCATGCTTGATCTCACCTCATGGCGTTTCAGTGATCATGAGAACGGTGAGGAATCAGCCCAGAACTACACTGGAGAATCTTGTCAATGATCTCAAGGCAGCTGGGACCCTAGTCACAAAAAAAACAATTGGTAACCCACTACTCCGTGAAGGACAGAAATCCTGCAGTGCCTGCAAGGTCCTCCTGCTCAAGAAAGCACATGTACAGGCCCATCTTAAAGTGGTTGTAAACCCACTAAAAAAAAAAAAAAAACCTGCAAGACAAAGGCATAATGAGCTAGTATGCATAGTTCTAGCTCATTATGAAATACTTACCTTAGATCAAAGCCCCCGCAGCAGTCCCAGAACACAGCTCATGCCGGCGACATCGCTCCCGGAGTTACTCCAGGGTATCACGGGCTCCGGCGTTGTGATTGGCCGCAGCCGCGATGACGTCACCCCCACGCATGCGTGCGGGAGCCGCCGGTAATGGCACACAAGCTGAAGCAACGGCACGAACCATTGCTTCAGTGCCGATGATGATCACATCGGCACATGCTGATACAGGGGATATCTCTTAAACCGTGCAGGTTTGGGAGATATTCGGGGTAGCTGCAGGTAAGCTTTATTGTAGGCTTACCTGTAGTAAAAAGTGGATTGTAAGGTTTACAACCACTGTAGGCTTGCTAATGAACATCTGAATGATTCAGAGAAGAACTGGGTGAAAGTGTCGTGGTCAGATGAGACCAAAATCGATCTCTTTGGCATCAACTCAACTCTCTGTGTTTGGAGGAGGAGGAATGCTGCCTATGACCCCAAGAATGCGATCCCCATCGTCAAACATGCGAGGTGGAAACATTTTGCTTTGGGGACAGGACAAATTCACCGCCTCAAAGGGCCACATACCGTCAAATATTGGGTGAGAACCTCATTCCCTCAGCCAGGGCATTGAAGTATGACAATGACCCAAAACACACGGACAAGGAAACAAAAGAGTGGCTCAAGAAGAAGCACATTAAGGTCCTGGAGTGGCCTAGCCAGTCTCCTAGCCCCTAAACCTAATCCCATGGAAACTATGTGAAGGGAGCTGAGAGTTCAAGTTACTAAACGTCAGCCTCGAAAACCTAATGACTTAGAGAGGATCTGCAAAGAGGAGCAAGACAAAATCCCTCCTGAGATGTGTGCAAACCTGGTGGCCAAACTACAAGAAACGTCTGACCTCTGTGATTGCCAACAAGGGTTTTTCCACCAAGTACTAAGTCATGTTTTGCGAAGGGGCCAAATATTTATTTCACTCATTAAAATGCAAATCAATTTATAACTTTTTTGAAATGCGTTTTTCTGGATCTTTTTCTTGTTATTCTGTCTCTCGCTGTTAAAATAAACCTACCATTAAAATTATAGACTGATCATTTCTTTGTCAGTGGGCAAACGTACAAAATCCGCAGGGGATCAAATACTTTTTTCCCTCACTGTATACTTCAGAATGTTATGAAGAGTTATTACATGAATTGCAAAGTCCCTCTTTGCCATGAGAATTAACTTAATCCCATAAAAAAAAAAAAAAAAAAAAAATTCCTGCATTTGTGAAGAAGACTTCAGGGCCCCCAAGAAAGTCCAGCAAGTGCCAGGACCGTCTCCTACAGTGGATTCAGCTGCAGGACCAGGGCAACCACCAGTGCAGAACTTGCTCAGGAATGACAGCAGGCACAGGTGAGTGCATCTGCATGCACAGTGAGGCACATCTGCATGGAGGATGGCTTGGTGTCAAGAAGGGCAGCAAAAAAGCCACTTCTCCCCAGGAAAAACATCAGGGACAGACTGATATCTGCAAAAGGTTCAGGGATTGGACTGCTGAGGACTGAGGTAATGTCATTTTCTCTGATGAATCCCCCTTTCCGATTGTTTGAGGCATCCGGAGAAGAAAGGGTGAGCACTACCATCAGTCCTGTGTCATGCCAACAGTAAAGTATCCTGAGACCATTCACGTGTGGGGCTTCTCAGCCAAGGGAGTGGGCTCACTCACAATTTCGCCTAAGAACGCAGCCATGAATAAAGAATGGTCCAAAAACCATCCAAGAGCAGTTTGGTGACGAACAATGCCTTTTCCAGCATGATTGAGCATCTTGCCAAAAATCAAAAGTGATAACTAAGTGGCGTGGGGAACAAAACATTGAAATTTTGGGCCCATGGCCAGGAAATTCCCCAGACCTTTATCCCATTGAGAACTTGTAGTCAATCCACAAGAGGCAGGTGAACAAAAAACCCCACAAATTCAGAGAAACTACAAGCATTGATTATGCAAGAATGGGCTGCCATCAGTCAGGATGTGGCCCAGAAGTTGATTGACGTCCTGCCCAGATAAATTGCAGAGGTCTTGAAAAAGAAGGGTCAACACTGCGAATATTGACTCTTTGCATAAACTTAATGCGGTGTTCCACCCAAATTTGGAACTTCCGCTAAATCCACTCCTCGCCCCCTTACATGCCACATTTGGCATGTCATTTTTTTTTGGGGGGGGGGGGAGTGGGGGCTTCAGTAGGAGTGGGACTTCCTCTCCCACTTCCTCCTTCCGCCCTGGGGTCGCCTAAGCGATACGTCATATCGCCTTCTGGCGGCCCCTCCCTGTAGGCGATCACCTGGGACGTGACAGATCCCAGGCGATCGCCTGTCCACTCAGAGAGCGCTGCGCCGTTCGCGCATGTGCAGTGAGTGCCCGGCCGTGAAGCTGAAAGCTGTCACGGCCGGGTGCCCACACTATGAATGGAGGCGCCGGCGGAGAAGGGGGGAGAGGAGCGAAGCTCTGGGCATCGCGTCGATGGACAGTGGAACAGGTAAGTGTATGTTTATTAAAAGCCAGCAGCTACACTTTTTGTTTAAAGCAGAGTTCCAGTCCAGTGATATCCAGTGATGTGGCTGCCGGAACCCTCAGTTCTCTCCCTCACCTCTCCCCGGTGCCGGCATCACAAGTGTGGGCACCTGGCTGTGACAGCTTGCGGCTTCACAGCCAGGTGCAAGTCGCACTGCGCATCTTCAATGGCCGGGCAATCTTCTGGGACCTGTGACGTGTCCCAGAAGATTGCAGGGAGGGGGAGAAGGGTACCTGTCAAAACTAGGTATCCACCCCCCCCCCCCTAAAAAATAAAAAATAACATGCCAAATGTGGCATGTAAGGGGTTGAGGAGTCCTTAAAACTGAATTTTTACTTTTGGTCAGAACCCCGCTTTAAAGGGGTTGGAAAGGGAGAAGGATTTTCTAAGCACTAAGATAAAAAACCTTCTGTGTGCAGCAGCCCCCCTAATACTTACCTGAGCCCCATCTCTGTCCAGTGATGTCCACGAGTGTCTCAGCTGTCCGAGATTCTCCCTCCCGATTGGCTGAGACACAGCAGCGGCGCCATTGGCTGTCACTGCTGTCACTCAAAGTCAGCTAGCCGATCAGGGGAGAGAGGGGCAGGGCCATGTCAGGGCTTCGTGTCTGAATGGACACTGAGAGCTGTGACTCTGCTCGGGTGCCCCCATAACAAGCTGCTTGCTGTGGGGGCGCTAAACAGGAGGGAGGGGCCAGGATCACAGAAGAGGGACCCGAGAAGAGGAGGACTCGGGCTGCTCTGTGCAAATCCACTACAACAGAGCAGGCAAGACCCCTTTCGCACTGGGGCAGTTTTCAGGCCCTTTAGTGCTAAAAAAATTGCACCTATAAAGCGCCTGAAAACTGCCTCCTCTGCAGCCCCAATGTGAGAGCCTGAGTGCTTTCACACTCGGGCGGTGCGCTTGCGGGACGTTAGAAAAAGTCCTGCAAGCAGCATCTTTGGAGCGGTTTGGGAGCAGTGTATACAGCGCTCCTAAACCGCCCCTGCCCATTGGAATGCCTGAAAATCACTTCGGAAGTGCCGCATCACAGATGCTTTTAAGTTAACCCCTTTTTAACCCCTTCTTGGGGGTTAAAAGCGCCCAGCTGCCGTTAAAACGAGCGTCGCTTTTACCGCTAACGCCCACACCGCCCCAGTGTGAATAAAAAAAAAAAACGAGACTTTACAATCACTTTTAATGTAATTGTCAATAAAGGCCTTTGACACTGATGATATGCTTGTAATTATTAGGGCTGTTACTGATTAAAATTTGTGTGTTCGATTAATTGATTTTTTTTTTTAATCGATTAATCGACTAATTTCGATTAATTATAACGCACATACAGATCCAACTACTTTTAGCTGATCTCCTTGCAGGCCGATTCCCAGTGCAGCTACCAACCACTGGAAAAATGGATAGCAGGATACAAAAAACACACAAAGGCAGCGCTCAATGGGAATAGCATTAAAACTTTTATAGTCTTCAAGTAGGTAACAAAATAAATATTGCACTGGAGATAAAATCGATGTAGCTACATAAACTGTAAAAATGGTGCGAGTAATACTAAACGGTAGCAAAAGCAGTCATAAAAACATGTAGCTAAGTATGATACTGGTATAAAAATGTGTACAACGATACCACTGCTGAATCCAGATGAGAAGGGGCTAACATCAGTCTGTCGGCATGTAAATGTCCCGTGAAGGGAACTATCACAACTCCCAGTGGATGGCTGTAGAATCCCAGGTTGATGGAGGGAAGTGTAACAGCCCTTGCGTGTGGCAGATAGTAAAGTCCCGCCGGCATGCAGATATGAAGGCACAGCAAAGGAGCCCTTCAGATGGACACGGCAAGCCCCGCCGGTGTCCGTGGCGTCACCGGATCTCCGACGGAACTCCCTGAAGACCCGGAAGCCGGCGGAGAGGTGAGTACCAATCAAAAGAATTTTGATCGATCAAAAACATTAATCGATTAAACAAGGAATTAATAGTTAATTTCCACAGCCCTAGTAATTATACTTCAGTATTTCAATAGCATCTGAAAAAAAAGATCTAAAAACACTAAAGCTTCATACTTCGTGAAAATTTATATTTGTGTCATTCTCACGCCACGGATGTAAGTCTATGGGTGGGAGGATGTAAATGGACGATCATCTGTTTACATCAGCCTACATCTGTGTCCATTCCGGTTGTGTTTTTTTTTTTTTTGGTTTATGCGTTGGGGTGCAATTACCAGTTAATGGCTCTATTGCACGTCTGCTAAAGGGCAGCGTGTTTCTGTGCATGTCAGGAAAGCGCACACGTTCCTGACACGCATAGATGTGAACGCAACCTTAGCGATCTATTAATGAATACATTCAACCATCTGCTACTGAAACTTAAATAAAGTTTTGACTCTTCACACTTTGAGAAGTTTTTGTGGCACACATGTAGAGTAGAGTCTGTCTGTCTGTCAGGGGACCATCCCAGATTACATGCTGCAAGCAACTTCCCCACCTGCACAATACTGACACCTCAAAAATTCCATAAAGTACCACACAGGACAATAAGGACCACTCTGCACACAATGCCATGGAGGTAATGCATTGTGCCACTTCCAGGGACAACATTTAAAGTCATCAATTTCCCTGGAAATCAGGGAAGAAGTGTTACCCCCAAAATACCCCCCACATTCCCCCATCCCCCTCCCTCCAGAGTCCCCCCTCACCTTGTCCCTTCTGCAGAGCTGTGCATCCTCTCTCAACATCAGTCACTGGAGCTCCCCAGGGCCCCGCCCCCTCTCCTCCACCAGCATGGCTCATTGCCAGCTCCTGTGAGTCTGTGTGTACCCGTCTCCATGGCAACCCCCGCACAAAGACTTGCGTTCCAAGCCTCTCTCTAAAGCACAGCCGGGATTGGATGACGGGGGAACACGCCCACTCCAGCTGCTGCAGGGCTCCACGTGCTCAGTGCTGTGAGGCTGGAGATGTGTGCTGACCCTCAGGATTCACAGATCATATGTTATTATCAGTGCAGCTCTCCAAGCCTGTCACTTTTTTTTTTTTTTTTTTTAAAGCGGAAGTAAACCCATCGATTTAACAGTTGAAAAAATCAGTTACACTCCCGGCATGCCGGGAATGCCAACTGTCACATTGGTTGTGCTCTCAACCAAACTGTCAAACCACCCAATGGCTGGTGTCATAACTGATCACATGTGCAGCATCATGGCAGTTGAAGATTAAAAAGAGGCCAAGATGGCAGCTTCCTTGCCTGAAAATGATAGGAGGGTTTACTTCCACTTTAAGTAAAGCAAACCTGTTCTTTACTAATAAAGGAAATGTAAGATGGGCACTTGACAGGAAGATTGACAGTTTTCCTGGAAAAGAAAACCGGATTTTTCTACTTACCCTAAGGTCACTTTCACACTGAGGCTCTTTACAGGCGTTTTTGCGATAAAATAGCGTCTGTAAACTGTCTCTTCTGCAGCCCCAGCAAGTGCTTTCACACTGGGGCGGTGAGCTTGCAGGACGGGAAAAAAAGTCCTGCAAGCAGTATCTTTGGAGCGGTGTGGGAGCGGCGCATACACCACTTCGAAACCTCTTCTGCCATTGAAATCAATGGGCAGCCCTGCCGATGCGCCTGCAAAGCTCTTCGGCAGCGGCGCTTTTCGGGCGCTTTTAACCCTTTGCTTGGCCGCTAGCAGGGGTTAAAAGTGCCCCGCTAGTGGCCGAAAAGCTAGCAGCGCTTTACCGCAAACGCGCCCCCGGCCCAGTGTAAAAAGTAGCCTAAGACCTCATTTAGGGCCCTTTCACACTGCCAGCGCCCGGGTGCCGCTTTACCGTAGTTTTTGCAGCGCTTTTCAGCCGCTAGCGGGGCGCTTTTAACCCCCGGTCATGGCCGAAAAAGGGTTAAAAGCGCCGCTGCAGCGCCTCTGCCCATTGATTTCAATGGGCAGGGGCGCTTCAGGAGCGGTGTATTCGCCACTCCTAAAACGCTGAAAAGAATCTGCTTGCAGGACTTTTTTCGACGTCCTGCCAGCGCACCGCTCCAGTGTGAAAGCATTCGGGCTTTAACACTGGGATTGCAGCTGAGGCTTTTTACAGGTGCTATTTTTAGCGCTAAAGCGCCTGAAAAACGCCTTCAGTGTGAAAGGGGTCTTAGACATGCTTTGAAATTTGCCCATTATCGCAACTATTGAGTTAAGACCCCTTTCACACTGAGGCACTTTTTAGGCGCATTCAAACAAAAAAAAAAGCATTTGAAAAGTTCATGAAAACTGCTTCCCATTAATATCAATGGATGCTTTCACACTGGCGAGGCGCTTATAAAAGTTCTGCAAGTAGCATGTTTGGAGCGCTTAAAAAGCGCCTCAAAAAGACCCCTCTCCATTGAAATGGGTGGGAACTGGGAAGCGCTTCAAAAGTGCACGAAAAAGTGCCACAAAATGGTTCTTTTCGGTCACGTGACCTTAAGGCTGCTTTCACACTGAGGTGCTTTAGAGGCGATATAGCGCCTGCATAGCGCCTCTCCTCTCACTCAAATGTGAAAGCCTGAGTGCTTTTACACTGGAGCGTTGCGCTGGCAGGATGGTAAACAAAATCCTACACCGCTCCTAAAGCGCCCCTGCCCATTGAAATCAATGGGCAGCGCCACCGAACTGCCGGCAAAGTGCCGCTGCAACGGCGCTTTGCGGGCGGTTTTAACCCTTTTTCAGCCGCTAGCGGGGGTTAAAAGCGCCCCGCTAGCGGCCGAATAGGCCGAAAAAACTACGGTAAAGCGCCACTTGACGCCTTAGTGTGAAAGCGGCCTAAAACTGAAAATAAAAACAAGGACATAGTAAGACCCCATTCACACAGGGGCGACTCGTCAGGCGTCTCAGCCGCCTGACGAGTCGCGTCCCATTCTGTACAATGGAACCATTCTAAGCGGAGCGACTGAAGTCGCTCCGACTTAGAAAAAGGTTCCTGTACTACTTCAAGACGACTTCAAGGCGACTTCCATTGACTTCTTTACAGAAGTCATTTTGGAAGTCTGCTTTGAAGTCGTCTTGAGATCGCCCAGTGTGAAGTCGTGCCGCCCCTGTGTGAATGGGCTCTTAGGCGCAAGCATCTAATGCATAACCACAAAAAAATATATATTTGAGCAAATAAAATGGATAAAAATTGGATACTTACAAAGGTACTGGTAAAAACATAAACCACAAGCTGAGCTGCATCCGCCTAGCATTTGAAATGCAGTGCAAATCACATGTGATGTCTGTGCGGTGCGATTTCAGCCATACAGATAGTATGACTGATATTGCATCGCATTCGAACCAAACTCGCACAGGACCTTTTTTGTGGTCCGCACCAGAATCACATCGCATGGGTGTTCACCCCCCAATGTGATCCAATTCATGTCCAAACTGTCAGTTCGCAGTGCGATATGCAAGCTGAAATGGGGGTGTCATTAACAATGTATTGACACTCCCAGCAGTTCACATATGACAGTGTGAACTGCTGTGCAAGTGGGGTGCGGTGCGGGAATCCGCAGTGGATTTGCAAGTTTCCCGCATTGCACAAGTGTGAACTGAGTCTAATGCCGCGTACACACGACCGTTTTTCATGACGAGAAAAATGCCATTTTTTTATTTGGTCATTAAAAACGATCGTGTGTAGGCTCCAGAGCAATTTTGCGACGTAAAAAATGGGCATTAAAAATTTAGAACCTGCTCTATTTTTTCTCGTCGTTTTTCACGTCGTCGTTTTTCTCATTGTGAAAAACGGCCGTGTGTAGGCTTTAACGACGTGAAGAAAACGCGCATGCTCAGAAGCAAGTTATGAGACGGGAGCACTCGTTCTGGTAAAACTAGCGTTCATAATGGAGATAGCACATTCGTCACGCTGTAATGGACTGAAGAGCACGAGCCTGAAAAGCGCGAATCGTCTCTCACCAAACTTTACTAACATGAGGATCAGCAAAAGCAGCCCAAAGGGTGGCGCCATCCGAATGGAACTTCCCCTTTATAGTGCCGTCGTACGTGTGGTACGTCACCGCGCTTTGCTCAAGCATTTTTTTTCACGATAGTGTGTAGGCAAGGCAGGCTTGTGAAGAATCACGTAGAGAAAAACTTTCTTTTTTTTAATGACATTAAAAACGGTCGTGTGTACGCGGCATTAACCCCCTTAGCGGTATTCCCGAGTCAGGCTCGGGGTGAGTTTTTTTATGCTAAAAGCGGTAACCCCGAGCCAGACTCGGGCTGCATCGCAATATTTAGGGGAAGTAACTTACCTTGTTCCCTGGATCCTGCGATTTCCTCCCGCAGTGTCTGCGAGCCGTGTCTCGCTCGATCCTCACTGCCGAGTGCCGAGCTCCGTTCCCTGCGACGTTGCGGCGCACGGGGACGGAGTTCGGCACCAAATTCAAAAAGTGAAACACATAGTATACATACAGTAAGTATACTGTAATCTTACTGATTACAGTACTGTATGTAATAATTACACATCCCCTTTGTCCCTAGTGGTCTGTCCAGTGTCATGCATGCACTTTTATATAATAAAAACTGTTCTTTCTGCCTGGAAACTGGAGATTGTCCATAGCAACCAAAAAGTATCCCTTTATGTCAAAAGTGGTTTTAGACCAGCTAAAAAACAGCGACAATAAATTAGAATCACACGCAGAATTGAGCGATAGCGATTTGTGGGAAAATTCGTCGTCAAACACTAATTCTAATGACAGCGATAATTCTGCAACTGAGCAAATTTCAGTGTTTTTGATTTGATTACATTATTGAATAATTTTTATTATAATTACATTACTATTTGTTATAATTATTTATAGTTATTTATTATATTATAATTTATGATTTTGTGTTTCAAACTTTATCATACCCGGGATGTCTACTAGACTCTTGTTTGGTCAGGTTTACAATACATAACACCAAATTTCCATGCAAAATAATTGTACCGCTTTTGGTACGTAATTCCAGACAGAATCATACCGCCAGGGAGGTTAAAGTGGAAATAAACCTAACTTGCAGAAAATTCTGTCTCTTTTGCAATGAAAAAACTTGGCTGCTTGCAGTTTTCTACCAAATGTACACTGAACGGTGAAGCTCAGTGCGCATTCCCAGCACACTTTGGCACTGCCAGAATGACTGACTCCTGTGCGCATGTGAATGATGATGTCATCCCCGCCAGCCTATCAAAAGGGCAAAAATCAGGCACTCGGGGAGAAGATGACATCAGTCAGCAAGGGATGTAACCACTGCATCACTGGAGGTGAGTATACTGGGGAGTTTAGTTCCACTTTAATGCAGGGAGCATTTTCAAAGTCGGAGCGACTTGTGTCGGACCAGTTAAGATGGCTCTCATAGAGGAAACATTGCTTTTCACACATCATGCTGTTCACACATGTGCTTCCAATGTCGGAGCGTTTGTCGTACCAGTGTGAACCCGGCCTCAATCTGACTGGGTTTCAGGGCCAACTCTATGCCTGCTACCCAGTCTGACGTCCCAGTGCCTTTTACCCAGTCTGACGTCCCCGTGCCTTTTACCCAGTCTGACATTCCTGTGCCAGTCTGCCGGCCTGAAGTTCCTGTGCCAGTCTGCCAGCCTGCAGTTCCTGTGCCCGTGTTTCAGCTCGATGTCCCTGTGCCCGTGTTTCGGCCTGAAGATATGGTGCCCTTGTCTCTGCCTGAAGTCTTAGTACCTGCCTTCCAGTCTGATGTCTTGGCGCCTGCCTTCCAGTCTGATGTCTTGGCGCCTGCCTTCCAGCCTGATGTCTTGGTTCCTGCCTTCCAGCCTGAAGTCCTGGTGCCTTCCTTCCAGCCTGAAGTCCTGGTGCCTTCCTTCCAGCCTGAAGTCCTGGTGCCTTCCTTCCAGCCTGATGTCCTGGTGCCTTCCTTCCAGCCTGATGTCCTGGTGCCTTCCTTCCAGCCTGATGTCCTGGTGCCTTCCTTCCAGCCTGATGTCCTGGTGCCTTCCTTCCAGCCTGGTGTCCTGGTGCCTTCCTTCCAGCCTGATGTCCTGGTGCCTTCCTTCCAGCCTGATGTCCTGGTGCCTGCCTTCCAGTCTGAAGTCCCGGTGTCCCCGCCTGAAGATTCGTTGCCTGTTTCCCGGCCTGAGGTTGTGGTGCCCGTTTCCCGGCCTGAGGTTGTGGTGCCTGTTTCCTGGCCTGATGAGCTTCTGTCTGCTGCCAAGCCTGATGAGCTTCTGTCTGCTGCCAAGCCTGATGAGCTTCTGTCTGCTGCCAACCCTGATGAGCTTCTGTCTGCTGCCCAGCCTGAGATGTTCCTGCCTGCTGCCCAGCCTGAGGTGTTCCTGCCTGCTGCCCAGCCTGAGGTGTTCCTGTCTGCTGCCCAGCCTGATGTGCCACTGTCTGCTGCCCAGCCTGATGTGCCACTGTCTGCTGCCCAGCCTGATGTGCCACTGTCTGCTGCCCAGCTTGATGTGCCTGTGCCCGCTGCCCAGCTTGATGTGCCTGTGCCCGCTGCCCAGCTTGATGTGCCTGTGCCTGCTGCCCAGCTTGATGTGCCAGTTCCTGCTGCCTAGCTTGATGTACCCATACCTGCTGCCCAGCTTGATTTGCCTGCTGCCCAGCTTGATGTACCTGCTACTCAGCTTGAGGTTCCTGTGCCTGCTACCCAGCCTGACGTACTTTTTGCCCAGCCTGATGTTTCTCTACCCGCTGCTCAGCTCGAGCTGCACCTTGCCCGGTTTAAAGCCATGGACCTTCCTCATGCCCAACCTGATGTGACTTTGTCCACTGCCCGGCTTGACGCCATGGACTTTCCCCAGCAACGGCTGGTTGGAGCATCCGGAGGTCGCTCCTTCGAGGGGGGGGTACTGTAAGGAAAGGTTCCATCCGCTGGTAATATCTATCATTTGGCGTGCAGTACTAGGGTCCACCAGCAGGTGTCTCCTGGCAGTTTGGAACTGTCAGGGGAGCTTCTACCTGCTGGTGTTATGTCATCTTTGGGCCGCAGTACTGGCGTCCACCAGCGGATGGATCCTGGCAGTGTGGTGCAGATTTTACCTTCTGAAATCAGGGATCACCTGAGCTTATTAGCAGGTAATACTATAAATACCCGGCAAGTGCACACACACACTGCCCAGGTATCGTACTCGTGCCCTGACCTGCAGCCTGTTTACCTGAACCCTGAACCCTGTATCCTGTATCCTGAAACCTGTTGTATCTGTTCCTGGATCCTTGCTCTGCAGTCTGACTGCTTCCTTCTTGTCCCTGTCTGTCTACTCCTGGCCCCCCATCTGCTGATCTCCTGTTAATGATCCTGGCCTGGCTTGACTACGATTCTGGTTCCCCTTTTGCTACATAAGCTGGTTGGTTACTGTCACTGTTTGGTTGTTTGGCTGTTCACTTGTTGTATTGGTGGTGTATTCACATTTATATTTATTTACCTTAAATAAACTAACTTACTTTCACCTATTTTTGTTTTCCTCTGTTGCAGTCCACATTGTGTCATGTATCAGGAGTGATCAGAACTAACAGGGAGGAACCAAGGGCTTACCGCTGCTGCAGTTGGCAACCAAAATATTCGTCTGGGCTGAGGCACATGTGGAAGCCTTGACGGCAGCCTACATTCCGAGCAGTCAAAACTACATAGCAGACCATCTGAGTCGGGATTTTCCCAACAAAAACGAGTGGGCACTCAACAAGGACTATCTAAAAACAATCTTTTACAGGTGGGTTACACCCTTGGTGGATCTGATGGCGACCCCATGGAATGCGAAAGTACCCCAGTTCGTGTCAAGATTCCACTGCAACGAAGCACTAGCTCAAGACGCCTTCTCAATTCCGTGGGATTTTCCCCTAGTCTGCCTTTTCCCACAAGTACCCCTGGTAATAAAAACCCTATTAAAGATTGCGAGGGAGAACGTCCATGCAATTGCAATCCTGCCCTTCTGGCCATGGAGGCCATGGTTCCCACTGCTTGTGCAGATGGCGGCAGTTCCCCCAATATGGCTGCTGCTGAAGAGGGACCTTCTACAGCAGGACCAGTGGTATCATCCCAACCCAGGCAGGTTGCAACTGACGGCATGGCTGTTGAATCAGCCAGACTGCAGTCTCAAGGCATCTTAGAGGAGGTAATCTTGACACTACTGAAGTCAAGAAAAGCCACAACTAATGACACATACAACAGGATTTGGAGGAGATTTACAGCATTCGCTTTGCAACAAAAATTCTCCCCATTGTCCGCAAACATTGCGCAGGTACTGGACTTCTAACAGTCATCTCTAAAGATGGGCTTAGCCGGGGGCATGACCGGATGTAGAGGAGAGAGGTGAGAGGCTGTAGCAGCACGGACTTCACACCCGCTCCCACGTTGAACGCCGTTCAAACCGCCCTGTATGGAGGAGGAGGGGAGACCGCATAGCGGAGAAGCCGAGACGCCGAGAAGCAAGTGACGCAGCAACACAGTCTATGCTGCGGTAGGCTCATGCGACATTGCCTGACGGACTGACCTGCACCCGGCATATGCGATCTATGCCTCGTTTTTCCTCACGGATAGACTGACAGTCAGGGACCTCGGCAGTGCGTAAATACATCTCCCGGCACCTCTTGTTGGCTGCCTATCTGGCTCTCTCTACCAGCCGGAGCCGCCGCAGGGACCTGTGACACTGAAGGACTCTGTCTCCGGAGGTCCGAGATACCGAGACCAGGGGGCGGAGCCATATAGCGCGGATACTGGGCAGCAGGGTGAGTCGGGAGAACAAGAGCACCTGAGCATAGGAAGGTGCAGGGGACATTCGGAGACCACGGTGGAGGTGAGAGGGGGACCGGATAGCCCTACAGCCCTATAGCCCCAACAACTAGTTGATAATGCCGGGTACCTTGTCGGTGATGACAAGGAAAAGAGGAGAGGAAGCTGCCTCTCAGGAGGGAACCTGCGCAGGAGTCGGGGGACAGATGCAGTCACAGACGCAGCCACAGCCACAGACACAACCAGCACGGGGAACTAAGGCAAGTCAGGCCGCGGCCGCGGTGGCGGCCAAACTGGAAAAACTTGCGCCGGGCCATACAGCGCGCCAGACACCCAAGAAAATACAGGGGGTGCAACAACCTAACACCCATAGGAGAAGCCAGGGACAGGTACTAGCAACAGAGACTTGACCAAACATAGCCAGTCACCTGGGGACCAAGAAAGAAACACAGAAAATATAGAGTCACCTGCAGAAACGGCGAAAGGGGACGAGAGGGGGAGAGAGATTCTTTAAGCAGTCAACAACTGTAAGTCTTCATTACTTGAAATATTTGGTCAATTAAAAGATATAAAAGAGGACATGACAGTGCTTAAACAAGATGTGCAGGGGATTGGGGAACGGACATCTGCCCTAGAAGGGAGACTTAGCCAGGTTGAAGATGATGTTGACCCATTGAAAAAGGAGATAAAAGTAATGCGAGAACAGTTGAATATGTGCATCAATAAGATGGACGACATGGAGAACAGATTACGTAGGAAAAATATCAGGGTACTAGGTCTCCCCGAAAAAAGTGAAGGTTATAATCCCACAGAATTTATGGAAGACTGGCTTTGGGAAATGTTTGGTAAAGACTGTCTATCAAATTTTTTTGCAATTGAAGGGGCTCACAGATTCCCATTAAGGATCCCTGCCCCTGGAGGCCAGCCAAGGCCTCTCCTCATCAAACTGCTTCATTTTAGGGATAAAATCAGTATTCTTTGAAGGGCAAGAGAGATGAAAGAGATACAATATAGCAGTGCAAGAATCTCAATCTACCCAGACTTTTCCCCTGAACTACAGAGACAAAGGGCAAAATTTGCGGATTGCAAACGTAGGCTGCAGCATAATAAACTTAAATATGCAATGTTTTATCCAGCGCGTCTACAGATAACGGACATGGGGGAATATATTTTTTTAAACACACCTGTTGAAGTGACACTATGGTTGGATGGGAGGGAGGGAAGGACACAGGGGGTAGTGAGAGGGAAAAGGATAAAAGGGGAAAGTAAAGTACTTTAGTCTTAGATCCCCTTGCACCCCATCTCCCTACCCTTTTTTCCCTTTTTTTTTTTTTGGACAGCTAAGACACGGGGGAGCGGGGGGAGGGGGGAGGTGGTGTAATATGGTCAATATGAATGTGTTTTTTTTCTCTGCTGATAGTAACAATATGAGTGTGGGGGATAGGAATGTATACAAATGTACACGGACGGAACGGATAATTTGGAGAAACACATTGAAGTAGCACCAAGCACCTCAAAGGGAAGATACGGTCACTTTAGAAGCCCTCAACATAGGCTCAAAGGAGGACAGGGGAGGGGAATAGGGGGAGGAGGGGAGGGGGAGTAAGGGAGGGGGAATGTGTGAGTGGGGCACGGGAATGGGTGAATCCACTAAAATATGATTTCCTGAAGGAAAGTAAAAACATAAAGATTAAGAGGAAAACACTTTTGAGGCACAGAATCACAAAATGGGAAGTACACTGATAAATTTGGATAATGACAGTTAATAAACAGGATAAAAGGGGACCCCCAAACCAGATTAGAAGAATCAAGGTATGCTCCTGGAATGTTTGGGGGGTAAAAGACCCAGCCAAAAGACGGACTATTTATTCAATAGCAGAAATGGGTAATATCGGGATACTGTGTCTGCAGGAGACGCACCTGAAAAAGGAAACTATTAATACACTAAAACATAGAAAATATCAAGTACAATATCATGCCACCCACATCTCATATTCAAGGGGGGTGAGTGTGTTGATTGATTCCGGAATGGTGTTCTCCTGCAGGCAGAGAAAGGTGGATGAAAAAGGGCAGTACATATTCCTTTTCTGTCAGATAGAGACAAGAGAATATGTGCTGGCTAATGTCTACATCTCCCCACCGTTCAGCACGGAAATTTTGGAGGAGTTGATGGAGTTTACCATGGACAAGGAGGGGGTGCCCGTCATAGTGGCGGAAGACTTCAATATGACCATGAATAAAAAGGTGGATAGGTTCCCGTCCGGGGTCTCCCCCAGCGGCGCGTCTGGCAGCCCCCTCCTCCAATTTTGTGGAGAGACGGGGCTGGTGGACGTGTGGAGGGAGAGACATCCGGAGGAAAGGCAGTTTTCCTGCCACTCAAAGACACACGTGACCCTGTCCAGGATAGATTTGGTACTCTGTAGTGAGGATGCCCTGAGCGAGGTGGGGGAGGTGAAATACGAACCAAGAAGTATCTCGGATAATTCATCAGTAACTTTTGAAATAAACACAAGCAGAAATTTTAGTAAGGGGGATTGGAAGGTAAACCCATTCTGGTTGGAAAGTAATTAAAGTGGTGGGGGGAATCTGCGCTAGTTTGAAAGAATTTATAACCTTAAATGAAGGATCAGCACCAAAAGGAGTTATTTGGGATACCCTGAAGGCCTTCCTTCGGGGAGTCCTAATACAAAAATTTCACTTGTTAAAAAGCAAACACAAGCTAAGGAGGTCACAGCTAGGGAAAAGGTGAGAGGGGCTGAAGTAAAATATGTAGAAAATCCAACTATAGGGAAACATAAAGAATGGCTGGAAAGCCAGGAAGAATATAAAGACCTACTATTAAAAAAAGCAGAAAATAAAATGCCATTTCAAAAACATAGCTTCTTTGGGGAGGGAGAGAGAGTGGGGAGAATGTTGTCCCTAATTGCTAGGGCCAACACTCCCTCCTCTGTCATTTTGGCTATATGTGACGAGGAAGGGGAAATGAGGAGAGGTACCACGGAAATAATAGAGGTTTTTAAAAACTATTACCAAAATCTGTATAGTAGTACACCATCGGAAAATGTAGAGAGAGAGATGGGAACCTTTTTTGAAGGGCTACAGATCCCCCCGCTGTCAACGGAAGATAGGGAGGGATTGGAGGCACCACTGATGCTGGAAGAATTACGAAGGGCAACAGCAGATATGGCGAACCAAAAGGCCCCAGGACCTGATGGTCTGCTAACAGAAATATGTAAGACTTACAGCGAGGTGCTGCTTCCAAAACTTCTGGAATATTTTAACTGGGCAGCTGAAGAAGGGAAGTTGCCACTGTCTATGACAGAGGCAACTATCATAGTACTCCTGAAGGAGGGGAAAAATCAGGTTGATACAGCATCATACAGGCCGATATCTCTTTTGTGCTCGGACGTGAAGATACTTGCCAAAGTATTGACAACACGACTGAACAGAATAGTTGCGAAACTGGTGCACCCGGACCAGACTGGATTCATTCCAGACAGATCCACAAGTATCAATATAAGAAGAACATACCTAAATATCCAGTTGCCAATAGAAAAAGGAGGGACAAGAGCAATTTTGTCTTTAGACGCAACTAAGGCGTTTGACAGCCTGGAGTGGCATTTCTTGTGGAGGGTACTGGCAGAGTTTCAGTTTGGCCCGAGGTTCACCCAATGGATTAAAATACTGTATGAGGGACCAAGTAAGAATAAACGGTGAGTGCTCGGACTGGTTCCAGCTGGCGAGGAGGACAAGGCAGGGGTGCCCACTATCGCCCTTGCTTTTCGCCCTCGCAATGGAGCCCTTGGCCATCTCAATAGGGGCATCCACAGAAGTACAGGCATTTAAGAGGAGACTGGGGGAAGAAAAGGTCGCTATGTATGCTGATGATGTATTGCTTTTTTGGGGGGACACGCTGTCCTCGCTGGATGCAGCAATGGGGATAATTGGGGACTTTAGTAAGCTCTCAGGGCTGAGGATCAATTGGGAAAAATCTGCACTTTTACTAATAGACCCATTATTACAGCAGATAACCCAAGTTAAAGTTGTAAGTCAGATGAGGTATCTGGGAATAAACGTAACAAGAGATCCAGGGCAATATATAGCCGGAAATCTAGTACCATTAATGACAAAATTAAAACAGAAGTGCCGAGTTTGGAACAGGCTTCCACTCTCGGTGGCTGGATGCTGCAACTTGGTTAAAATGGTGTGGATGCCTCAGATCCTATACGTTTTACACAACTCCCCAGTATGGATTCCAAAGTATTGGTTTAAAAAATTGGACAGTGTCTTTAGGGAGTTGATATGGAAAAATGGAGCAGTAAGAATTCGCCTCCGAACCCTACAACAACCCAGAGAAAAGGGGGGTCTGGCACTTCCCAATAAGAGGGGAAATAGAAAGAAATTAAAAAATTTATGGAAACAATGGATAGAAGTGGAGGTATGGTAGAGAATGTGGGGTGAGAGAATGAGGGCGTGAGAGAGGAATGAGTGGGAGGAGAGAGGAAGCGGAAGTTTGAATGGGAGGGTAGGGGTGGGGTGGGTAAAGGGAGAATAGGGTTTTCTTTTTTTTTTTCCCTTTTTTTGTATTACTGCTTGTGGTTAATTTATATTTTTTATTGCTGCATATAGAAGAAAATTACTGTATGTATAAGAATGTTTATATAAAAGAAATAAAGAATATTTGAACAAAAATAAAATAAAAGATGGGCTTAGCCTATAACACCATAAAAGTACAGGTGTCAGCCTTGGCTTGCTTCACAGGTCACAAGTGGGCAGACGAACCACTAATAAAACAATTTCTTAGAGCAGCCATAAGAATGACAAGTAATACAGGCACAATGTACCAGTACCTCAATAAATGGATAGGAATAGGGTACCGAATAGTCCAAGGCCAGTAGAAAGAGAGGTGGTACTCTCAAATATTAATGGGGGGTGGGCAGTCAGGGCAGCCACCAACAGGACCAGAAGCTGGTTTTCCAGTGAGCTAGAACAAAAAAACAAGGAAAGGGGCGCCTCTGAGATAGATATCACTGTAACATTTTATTTTTAGCAATATTCACTCACATGTAATGAAGTGATGGTATTCAGCTGGGTGGAAAAGTAGAAGAACTACAGGTCACAGAAGGTCCATGGAGCTGACATCACAAGAAATCCTGTTAGGGAAGCGTGTGATGATGGGCACAACAGGAAAACTTCCTTCTGGCAGTGTCTTTTGCGACCACAGCAGGTTCAAGCTTCAAGCAGAGTGAAGAAGTAACGGTTCAGTCTGGCACTTTAAAAGCAGGTTCCGGGTTCCAAAGCAGTGGCTGGGGGGAGGACGTTGCAAGCTGGATGGCTGGCCGTACTGTGCTGCGGCCACGAGATGCTGCCGATGGGATGGGGAGGCACGGCTGTGCGATCGGTGTCCAGAACGAGGCTTGGACAGCACAGTGGGACGCAGCGCCGGGCTGTGACGTCATAAGCATGCGACGCGTTTCTGAGCGGGCTTCGCTGTTGATGACAGAACAGCGGCGCTCCTTTTTCAAGCATAGACCTTATGCTAATATTGCTAAACATAAAATGTTACAGTGATATCTATCTCAGAGGCGCCCCTTTCCTTGTTTTTTAGCCATAAGAATGAGACCACCAAGGAGGTCCCTGTTCCCAGCCTGGGACAGTACTAAAAGCTCTGCTCCTACACCCATTCGTGCCTGCGGAGACATGCCCGCTATGGTTCTTGACAGTCAAGCTGATTTTCTCACAGCCATAACATCAGCAAGGAGAGTTTCAGAACTGGCAGCCCTATCTTGCAAAGATCCTTTTTGCATCGTTCTCCCAGACAAAGTGATCCTAAGGCCCTCGCCAGACTTAACCCCTAAGGTGGTTTCCAAGTTCCATGTAAATTGGGGGGCGGTCCTATCTAGCTTCACGCAACCGCTAAGACAAGCAGAGGAGCCAGATCTCAGACCATTGGACATGGTCAACTTATTTTCAATTTACTTACACCGCTCCCCGCAGATGCGCAAAACTGATACCCTGTTCGTCCTGCCATCAGGACCTAGAAGAGGAGAAGCGGCATCAGTGAGAATCATAGCTACCTGGATCACCAAGGTGATAAGTCTTGCGTATGAGAAACAGGGGCTGATGCCTCCACAGGTTATTAGAGCTCATTCGACAAGAGGGATGGCAGCCTCATGGGCAGCTTCTGCTAAAATACTGGTTGAAGACATATGCAGGACCGCTAGTTGGAGCTCCTGCGAAACCTTTGCTAAACATTACAGTTTAGATGTCACAGCGGCTAGTGCATCAAAGTTTGGGAATGCAGTGGTGTCAGAACCCTTTCAAGCAAAATAAAATATTCACTAAAGCAGCATTTCCAGTTGTTGTTCGAGTCTTATGTTTTTCCCACCCTATATCAGCTAAATCAAATCCCATTGTGTGCTGATGTGAGGCTGGCCAGGAAAACTGAAAATTGTTACCAATACTTACTGTAATTTTCCTTTCCTGGCCTGTCCTCACATCAGCACAAGCTTTTTTCCCTCCCTACAAGCCTGTCTTCCGCTAGTTAGTGGAACAAGGGCGGGGGAGGAGGGGCTTCCTTTTATCATCTAAGAGAAGATGGTCCTGAGAGACTGGAGGAAGGGGTTAACCCATTGTGTGCTGACGTGAGGACAGGCAAGGAAAGGAAAATTACAGTAAGTATTGGTAACAATTTTCCGTTATGCTGGACCATTTGCTGCCTCCTGGGATATTCACATTATATATCCCTGAAGGCTGCAGTCAGTAAAGGCTGCAATACATACAATATTTTGGCTGAATCATCCAAGGACATGGGTGCCCCCCTGAATAAGCATCTTTTGTTGAAGGAGCCAGGTTGAAAATTCTCAGCCAATCAGTGGTTGCATCCATTCACATGTAGTCACTATTCACCTCTAGAGATGGCTGTCAGAATACAATAGCCGGCACTGCACATTCATCCATCCATGCTTTGTAGCATGGATGGAGGAACCTGTAAGATTATTTTTGATCAGCTCGCAAGCTGAAAGGGTAATGCCCCATACACACAAGTGGAATTTCCACCAGCAAAAGTCTGATGTGAGATTTTGGTCGGAAATTCCGAATGTGAATATCCCAGGAGGCAGCAAATGGTCCAGCATAACGGAAAATTGTTACCAATACTTACTGTAATTTTCCTTTCCTGGCCCGTGTGTATGCTCCATCAGACTTTTTCTGTCAGAATTTCCACCAGCAAAAGATTGAGAGCAGGTTCTCTATTTTTCCGACAGAATTTCAGATCGTCTGTATGCAATTCCACTGGGAAAAAATAACATGCATGCTCGGAAACAATTCGACGCATGCTTGGAAGCATTGAACTTATTTTTTTCGCCTTGTCGTAGTGTTGTACGTCACTGCGCTCTTAACGCTCGAAAGTTCCGAGAACTTTTGTGTGACCGTGTGTATGCAAGCCAAGCTTGAGCGAAATTCCGTAGGAAAAAACATCCAACTTTTTTTTTTGGACGGAAATTCCGCTCGTGTGTACAGGGCATAACACTACTTTTGTGGGGGGGGGGGGGGATGGCAAATAAAAAAAGAATAATATAGAGTAAACAATTGTGACTCAAGTCATATTAAATTAAGTTTCCTTTTCTATCTGCATCATTGTATTTTTCTGTAAAATGAAATGCAATATGGCTACCTGGAGGTGTTCTGTACACCGATAGTGTACAGAACTCCCCCTGAAAATGTAATTCCCCGCTTGTGTGATTGGCTTACTGATTTTCCCAGAAGTCTGCACTAAGATACAAGTTTGGCATCCCCTGCAACAAAAATGTAATTTTTGGTGAGATACTCCCAAAAGGAAATCACTCCTAAAGGGATACAGACTCTGCCACTTTCCTCATTAGAGCTCTGCAGGTACAGGAATTGATTGATGAGTATAAAACATAATACAGATTCACCTAGCACATGGACACAAACAGCTATTTCTCCAGAATAACAAAAGGTAGGAATCTGCAACAAAGTTTGTTAAAATCAGGGCAATGTTTGTTTCTCAACAATAGTGGAGTTACTCCTGAACTAAAAAAATCTCTTTTGGTTGTACTTCTCCTGGGGATCACAGCACAGTTCGTTCACCACTCCTGTGACCCATTTTCAGCTGACAGTGGGCTCAAGCCCGCTGTCGGCTGACGTCGCAGAGCCGGTCCAGGCTCTGAAAAGTTCCCGACCATATGTTTGGGATCCACCCAGAAGAGCCTAGACTGGCAGCTGGCTCAGACTCTCAGCGATTTGCTGAGCCAGCCACTCTGAGTGTATATATACTGTATATATAATGGTAAATTGTATACTCACCTTTCCGTAATTTTCCTTTCCTGTCACATCTTCATGGCAGCATACACCTTTGGGTTGTGGCTCCGCCCTCACAACCTGATAGGACCGTTTAACTATTAAGCCCAGAGAGGGCCCCCGCCCAGGTATTCTAGTATATATATACACCTCACCTCAGACGGGTGGGCATCTGTATGCTGCCATGAAGATGCGACAGGAAAGGAAAATTACGAAAAGGTGAGTATACAATTTTCCATTTTCCTGTCGCATCATGGCAGCATACACCTTTGGGTGAATAACTCGCAGACTGGGTGGGTCTGAGCATAAAGATATTTATTTACATGGAATAGAGGTGTTGGACTGAATAATTGCTCGTCCGAACTCTGCCGTGGATAATCTGGCAGAGTCCACCTTGTAATGAGAAATAAAGGTATTCCTTGAGGACCAGGTCGCTGCTCGGCAAATAGTTTCCGAGGACACTCTGCAGTAGGCCGCCCAGGAGGTCGCCATTGCCCTTGTAGAGTGTGCCTTTAAGCCCTCGGGTATCTGCGTTTTGCTCAGAGAATAAGCCTTTTTGATGATCTTCACCAGCCATGCTGCGATGGTGCGAGAGGTTGCTGCTTGACCTCTTCTAAAGCCGTGTGGGATAACCAGGAGGTTTTCCAACTTCCTAAGGTCGTTTGTTGTTGACAGGTAGGTTAGGATGTTAGTTCTTACATCCAGCGGATGTGGATCCCCTTGTTCTGTGGAGAGAGCAGGAAGGTTAATCTCCTGATTGAAGTGGAAGGAGGATGACACCTTCGGAATAAACCGATCGGATGGTCTTAGGACTACTTTGTCCGGGTAGACAATCAAGTATGGTTCTTTCGCCAATAAAGCTTGCATCTCTGAGACTCTTTTGGCTGATGTTATTGCGATTAAGAAAGTGACTTTGAGTGTTAAGTCCCACAAGGAGATGTTTTCTAATGGAAAAAATGGTTCTTGTGATAGAGCTTCTAGTACGACCGAAAGATCCCAAGTTGGGAAGGAAGGTTTTCTGGGAGGCTTTAACTTCAGGCATGCCCTCTGGAACTGAATGACTAGTGGCTCTTGTGCCCACTTGACTCCTGTCATAGCTGATAATGCTGACACGTGAACTTTTAAAGTGCTTGACCCGAGACCTTTCTCTAGGCCTAAGGCCTCGTACACACGACCGAGTTTCTCGGCAAGAACCAGCAAGAAACTTGCTGTCAGAGATGTCTTGCCGAGAAATTCGTTCGTGTGTATGGTTTCTCGTCAAGAAAACCAACAAGTAATCTCGACGAGAAAATAGAGAACCTGCTCTCTATTTTCTCGTCGAGATTCTCGTCAGCCTGTTTCTCGACGAGAAAAGTGAGTGTGTGTACACTTACGTGTCCTCCGGGAAGCCCCCGCATGTTCGAAATGAATTTGATGCATGCGCGGTAGCTTCCTAGGCATGGGTAGGGTATACCAAGATGGCGGCGACGGCATCGAATGTGACGAGCGCATACTCGTCGTAGTCGATGACGTCACCGCGTACGCTCCATTCAAAGAACCGCGGGTTCTTTGAATCGAGCGTGTGTACACTCGGCCGGGACAAGTTTCTTGTCCAAGAATCTCGTCGAAAAAAACGACATGTTTTTTTCGACGAGAATCTCGGCCGTGTGTACGAGGCTAAACTGGAGAAACTCAAGGATTTGAGCAACTGTTGGAGAAGATGGGTTCCAGTTTTGTTGCTGTGCTACTGAGAGAAACTTATCCCAGATCCTCTTATAGGTATTGTTGGTGGTGTATCTTCTGGCTTGAAGGAGAGTATCTACCACTTTTTGGGAGCAGCCTTGGTTTAAGAACCTAGCCCTTTCAATCTCCAGGCTGTCAGGTGCATTCTTTCCGGTGATGGATGGAGAAGTTGTCCCTGGGAGAATAGGTCCGCTGCTGGTGGAAGCGGTAAAGGTTTTGCTGTATTCAGCTGAAGGAGAGTGGTGAACCATGGTTGTCTAGGCCAAAATGGAAGGATTGTTATCACTGTGGAAGATGACCTCTTGAGCCTGAGAAGGAATCTCGGTATGAGAGGTGTCGGGGGGAAGATGTAACCCAGATGGAAGTTCCACTCGTATTGTAGACAGTCTGTCCCCTCCGCTGAAGGGCAGGGGGTTCTTGTCAGGTACCTCCGGCACTTCGCATTGTCTGGAGTTGCTGCCAGGTCTATATCTGGCATGCCCCAAGTTCTTGCTATGAGGGAAAAAGCTTGGTGACTCAGAGCCCATTCGTTGTTGGAAACGAAGCTTCTGCTTAGCGTGTCGGCCAGCTGGTTCTGTGTTCCTGGGACATATAACGCCGTTAACCCAGACAGGTTCACTTGCGCCCATTCGAGGACTGGGCGGACTTCCTGCATCATGGATCGGCTTTTGGTGCTGCCTTGCCTGTTGATATAGGCAACTGCCACCCTGTTGTCCATCCTCAACAGGACTTCTTTCCCTTTCAGGAGAGGACTGAAGGCTAGTAGCGCTTGGAAAGCTGCTTTCATCTCCAGGATGTTCGATACTACGTCCTGTGTCTCGAAAGACCAACGGCCTTGAACTGCGAGTTGCTGGTAGTGTGCTCCCCAGCCTTCCCTGCTGGCGTCTGAAGTAATTACCTCCTGGGGAGGGGTGACTATGTGTTTGTATCTTTTTAGGTTGTGCAACCGGGTCCACCACCATAGTGATTGTTTGACCTTGTTTTGGATGGTGATTCGTTGGGACATCGACACCCCGTTCCACTGTGTCAGAAATGACATTTGGAGAGGTCTTGTGTTCCACTGAGCCCATTGGACCATAGGAATGGTTGCTGATAGCGACCCCATGATGCTGAGACATTCTCTGGCTGGGAGTGTGTTGGATAAGAGTAATCTCTTTGCCCTCTGGATTATGATGGGAATTTTCTCTCGGGGGAGTTCTATGGTGTTGAGTTTGGTATCCAGTTCTGCCCCCAGGAAGACCATTCTGTGAGTGGGTTGGAGATTGCTTTTCTTCCAATTTATCAGCCACCCAAATTTTTACAAGGTGGTTGTTAAAGTGTCTCGGTGGAGTAGAAGAGACTCTTGGTTGTCTGCCAGCAGTAGGATGTCGTCCAGATAGTGGTGGACTCTTAATCCTTGCTCCCTTAGTAGAGCTATCACTGGTAGCAGGACCTTGGTAAATGTTCTGGGAGCGGTAGAGATCCCGAACGGGAGACTTTGGAACTGAAAATGTTGGTGATTTACCGAAAAGCAGAGAAATTTTTGGAATGCTGCGTGAATGGGAACATGCAGGTAAGCGTCCTTTAAATCCACAGAGAGCATCCAATCGCCTACATTTATGGCATAGAGGATTGATTGTAGACTTTCCATCTTGAAAGTCTCCACCAGGATTGAGCGATTGAGACTTTTTAGGTCTAGGACGGGACGCAGATCCCCAGTCTTTTTCTTTACCAAGAACAGAGAGGAGTAGAAACCTTTTCCTCTTTGTGGAGGTGGGACTTCCACTATGGCCTGTTTTTGGATTAGATCCTGGACGTATTCTGCCAATATGAGTTTCTTTTCTCGGGATGTTGGAATTCTGGTTCTGATGAATTGGTCTCTGGGAGGTCAATTTTTGAACCTCCATTTGTGTCCGTCTTGGACAGTAGCCACTGTCCATGGGTCTCTTATTATCTCCGCCCAAACCTGCTTGAAGTCCTTTAGTCTGGCTCCTACTACGACTGGTTGGGCGGACGTATCTTCAAAAAGACTTCTGTTCCCCCGGGGTAGGGGTCTTAGACTTTTGGATTTTTAGGAAGGAAGATTGTGGATTCTTCCAATTTTTTCTGTACTCCCTGCCAGGCTTGTAGGACTTTGCTTCCCTGTATCTATCTGGGAGGTTTCGTCTGAATGTGGGTGCCCTTTGTTGTCTAGGCCTTCTGTCTGAAGGAATGAGTCCAGACTTCCCGCCGGTGACTTTTGAAATGGCCGAGTCCAGTTTTTCTCCGAAGAGGTTTGTGCCGTCAAATGGGATTTTACACCAGTTGGATTTTGAGGAGGGGTCTGCTGACCATGGTTTTAGCCAGAGTGCCCTCCTGGCCATCACTGAGCTTAACATTAATCTGGATGTTGACTTAATCATGTCTACCGAGGCTTCTGCGACAAAGTCGCCTGCAAGGCTGAGTTCCTGGAGAGCTGAGATTACTCGCTCTTGCTCTACTCCTTCTGCTACCAACTTCTCGGCGTTGGAGGACCAACTTGAGATAGCCCTTCCCACTGCTGCTAATGTTATTGCGGGTCTGCAGGCACCACCTGCGGATAGGTAAGCTCTCTTAAGATCCAAATCAATCTTTCTGTCCAATACATCCTTGAATGTAGTCGCATCTTCTATTGGAAGAGTTACGTGCCGGGCTAGGCGCATCAGGGAGGAGTCTACCACTGGTGGAGTTACTAGTGGATTGGCACTGGATTCCTTTAATGGGTATAGCTTGGCAAGTCTATTGCTGAGACTGGTCTTCTTCTCAGGTTTTTGCCATTCGTCTTTAATTAATTCCTCCAGTTCTTCTATAAATGGGAAGGTTTCTGGTTATTTTTTGAGATTCGGAAAGTATTTCTTCGCTTTTTGCGGAGTTTCTTTTTCCTTTTCCCATTCTATGGCTTCCTTCACTGACTTTATGAAGGGTTCTATAAGTGCGAAGTCAAACCCAGTGGATACCTCCAAGTCCTCATTGTCAGATAGGGGGTCTGACTTTTTAGATGTGGAGGGAGTCGCAGGTGAAGTGCCTTGCACTGATCTGCTTGTTTCTGACTCTGCGATTTGCAGGGATGTAAATATAGACGGTTCTCTGCTTGGCTCTCTCTCTCTAGTTGCTTCGTCCAAGCATGTGCGACAGGCCAGCTTGTCTGGAAGTGCTATGGCACCGCAAACCCACCATGAACTCCCTGATGGACGGGAATGCTGAGGGGGAGGAGAGCGTCTGCGTGAAGGAGACCTCCTGTAGGAGTGTCTGTGCCGTGAATAGGATTTTGAACGGCTCCTTCTGCGACTTGAGCAACTTCGTCTTGTGCGTGAGCGACTTCTACCGCGATCTGAGCGGCTTTGTCTATGGCTTGGGCTCCTTCTAGATGGTTCTTGTCGTCTTGAATCCGACGATCTGGCCAACCTGATAGGGCTGTCCAATTTAGACAGCATTAGTGACAGGCTCTCTTTTTCAATCTTCACTACTTACCAATCTCCCCCCCCCCCTTACCTATTAGGCTGGTGATGGTCTACCGGGGCAGCGATCTCCATGAGGAGTGATATTGTTTAACCTCTTGAGTTCCCTACAACAGATAGTGGTATGAGTGTGCAGGTAGTAGGAATAGGTGAGACCCAGTAAGGAAATAGATTTTAAGAAGCTTACCTTAAGAAAGAGACAGCAGTGCAATCTATCCCACCGAAAAACGCTGTTGACAGGTGCAGTGTTCAAGAGAAAAAGCAGCAGAAAGGATTTGGTTTTTAAAACTGCCGCCGCCGTCGCCCAGTGATGACGTCATGAGCGCGCATGCGCTGTAGCGTTGTGAGTGATCCGGCGCCATCTTGGAAACTGGAATTACACAGGAATTACCATTGTGGGTACCTTTCTCTGTCTGCACATGCGCGGAAGCAGCTGGACGCTCAGCGCTATGCCTGCTGTGGGACTACAGGTCGCTGAAAGCCCGTTTTTTACCAGGAGAGCTGAGGGCCACTATAGAGACCTAGTTAAGGTCTGTGAGGAGCTGGCATACATCGGACTAGGATGCTTGAGGAACTACAAGGCTCAGGTTACTGAAAGGGTGCACAGAGGGACTGGAGGTCGCTGCCAAGAAAAAACCTATTTAAGGTTTGTAATAGAAAGCTGGTACATACCCCTGAGACCATCAGAGTGGGGTTCCTTCCATATAGCTCATTTAGAGGCTGTACAGGGTAGGACTTCCACCCAGGAGAGGCTGAACCTGGCTGGGGTGAAGCGGTAGGGGGTTCTTCATCTTTGCTGTCCTTGTCAGGTCTTAGGTGAGGAAAAAAAAGAGAATACCTGGGCGGGGGCCCTCTCTGGGCTTAATAGTTAAACGGTCCTATCAGGTTGTGAGGGCGGAGCCACAACCCAAAGGTGTATGCTGCCATGATGCGACAGGAAATATATATATATTTTTTGTTATCCCATACTTCTCTGTTAAATTCCAGCAGCAGATGGGAAGTCACCCGTACTGCTGCCAGAACATAACATTACATTATCGCATTGTTTAGTTAAAGGGGTTGTAAAGGTTTGTTTTTTATTTTCTAAATAGGTTCCTTTAAGCTAGTGCATTGTTGGTTCACTTACCTTTTCCTTCGATTGCCCTTCTAAATATTTTTTTTCTTTGTTTTCTTTGTCTGAATTTCTCACTTCCTGTTCCTCCTCAGTAAGCTGTTCAGTAAGCTGTTCTGGCTGACTCCACACCACTCGGATGATGGTGAGAAGTTTAGTGAGGAGAAACAGGAAGTGAGAAATTCAGACAAAGAAAAAAAACATTTAGAAGGTAAATCAAAGGAAAAGGTAAGTGAACCAACAATGCACTAGCTTAAAGGAACCTATTTAGAAAATAAAAAACGAACCTTTACAACCCCTTTAATGAAATCGTTTGTTTGGGCCACCTTGGTCCAAAAAAATATTTAAAGTGACATGAAACCTGGAAGCTGCAGTGAGAAGCCAGCTCAAGTGAGGTGGAGGGATTAGTATACTGGGCATCTGTTCTGTTATATTCATCATGTATCACACCAGCAGTGTTCGGCCGCCATGGACAAAACGTTCCAACACCTCTTAACATGCTGCTGCACATTGGATTACATAGGGAAAAAAAGCACTGCAATACATTTTAAAGCCCAGTTCTGGGTAGGAAATAAATATCCCTTATGCCGCGTACACACGATCATTATTCACGGCGGTTAAAAAACCGCCGTGAATAATGTCATTTAAAACGGGGGAACAGCTTGTTCCCCACACACGGTCGTTTTTCACGTCATTTTTTCTCTTGACGAGAAAAACGACCGTCTGTGGGCTCCGCGGCAGTGTTTCCCTATGGGAAACACTGCCACGGAAAACATGTCGAAAAAAACGACGAGAAAAATTAGAACATGTTCTAATTCTTCTCGTTGTTTTTAATGCCGTTTTTCTCGTCGAAAAAAACTACAGAAAGCCCACAGACTATCGTTTTTCTTGTCGAATGGGAAAAATGTCGTTTTTTTCGACGAGAAAAACGGCCGTGTGTACGCGCCATTATAGTGGGGCTGTGTGTGTCTTTTTCCTATGGATCTTGCTCTGGTCTTCATGATGTCAGGACCCTAGGCTGCTGGGGCAGGAGGGTGAAAAAGCTGCAGGGACCAGCAGTCTAGCTGTGGGCAGGAGCAGCGGATTGGGTATGTACTTTTCCTACTTTCCTTTTATTGTTCCCCTGGACATAAGTGAGAAATTAGCCCTTGCAGTGCCAGCCCATTTTTTATTTGCCCAGAGTTGGGAGCACACTGCAGCATACATTCACACTGCACATCACTATGCGCACAATAACACACGCCGTGTGGTGTGAGCGAACCCTTAATGGTACTTTAATGACTTTTATATATAATCTCTATTTGTAGAAACATTTGCCATAAAATAGTGCAGACAGCCAGAAGAAAATAACATCCAAAAGTACAAAATATCAACATTTTAGGCATTACACAGTTGTCATCCCAAACATGTACATAAATCAGAAAACATTTGAGAGGCAGGAGAGAAAGCATGGGGCCAACAAGACACCAAGCCCTCCAAGGTGATAACATATACAACAGGAGAACAACAGAGTTACAGGTAGGCATCACAGGTGTGTTCAATGGAAGGTGAGCTGGGCGCATACCACTTAGCATGCCAGGTATTATTAGATTGTGTAATAGTCCCTCAGAGTACAGTGTTAAGGAGAACCCCATCCCGGCAGGCACTGGGCCACTGTTGGCTAATTTCAGAACTATTTCCACCTTTAATGTGACCTATAAACTGTACAAAGAAAAACATCCAAGCAAAAACACATCTGAAGTCTCTCGAAAGCATGTGGGAAAATGTGTTATGGTCTGATGAAACCAAGGTTGAACTTTTTGGTCATAATTCCAAAAGATGTGTTTGGCGCAAAAACAACACTGCACATCACCAAAAGAACACCATACCCACCCACCGTGAAGCATGGTGGTGGCAGCATCATGCTTTGGGGCTGTTTTTCTTTAGCTGGAACAGGGGCCTTAGTCTAGGTCAGGTATGTCCAAAGTCCGGCCCGCGGTCTGGTTTTGAACGGCCCGCCTGGTTATCTAAACATATATATCTTTTGTGGCCCCCGACGATCTCCCAGCGCTGGGGCCACAAAAGATATATAGGCTGGCTGCCTCGGAGGGAGAAGGTGGGACGAGTGCCGTGCACACAGGAGGAGTATTTCCTGTTTACACGGAAGCCTCTGTAATAGGAAGTCTCGTCTCCGGCGCTGCTATTGGACAATTGTTCTGTCCATCAAAGGAGGCAGGACTTTCTCTTAAAGAGGCTGCTGTCTAAATCTTTGGCACTCGTCCTGCCCACTCCATGTCCCCTCCAAGGCTGCACTGATGGCAATGGTGAGTGCATTCCTGGCAATGGTCGTTGCTGCATTCTTGGCAATGGTGAGTGCATTCCTGGCAATGGTGGGGCTGCATTCCTGACAATGGTGAGTGCATTCCTGGCAATGGTGGGTGCTGCATTCCTGGCAATGGTGGGTGCATTCCTGGCAGTGGTAGGGCTGCATTCCTGGCAATGGTGGGTGCTGCATTCCTGTCAATGGTGAGTGCATTCCTGGCAATGGTGGGGCTGCATTCCTGGCAATGGTGGGAGCATTCCTGGCAATGGCGGGGCTGCATTCCTGGCAATAGTGGGTGCTGCATTCCTGGCAATGGTGAGTGCATTCCTGGCAATGATGGATGCTGCATTCCTGGAAATGGTAAGTGCATTCCTGGCAATGGTGGGGCTGCATTCCTGGCAATGATGGGTGCTGCATTCTTGGCAATGGTGAGTGCATTCCTGGCAATTGTTGGGTGCTGCATTCCTGGCAATCGTGAGTGCATCCTGGCAATGGTGAGTGCATTCCTGGCAATAATGGGTGCTGCATTCCTGGCAATGGTGAGTGCATTCCTGGCAATGGTGGGGCTGCATTCCTGGCAATGGTGAGTGCATTCCTGGCAATGATGGGTGCTGCATTCCTGGCAATGGTGTGAATCCGGAACATATATGCCCAAAAAAAGTTTAATGAGAGCTCTAATGTCTAACCAAAAAGGGTGTAATTTAAGGGCATTGCCACCAGATGTGTGGGAAGGTGGCACGCTGACCACAAGCACTCCAATAGGTATCTGACAGAGAAGGGTAAAGCACAGCCAACTTATGCCGTGTACACATAATCGGTTTTACCGATGAAAACAGTCCGATGGACTTTTCTCATCGGACAAACTGATCGTGTATGGGCCCCATCGGTCTTTTTTCCATCGTTGAGAAAAAATAGAACATGTTTTAAATTTATCCGATGGGAAAAAAAACCAATAGCAAATTCCGATCGTCTGTGTGGAACTCCATCGGACAAAAAACCCACGCATGCTCAGAATCAAGTCGACGCATGCTCAGAAGCATTGAACTTCATTTTTCTCGGCTTGTCAGAATGTTTTACGTCACGGCGTTTGGGACGGTCGGATTTTTGACTGATGGTGTGTAGGCAAGACTGATGGAAGTCAGCTTCATCGGATTTCCGATGGAAAAATCCATCAGATTAGAATCCATAGGAAATCCGATCGTGTGTACAGGGCTTTAGAGGGGGCTAAACAATTTATAGCTATTTTCCTGCATCTTGGTATCAACAGAGCTGAAGTGGAGCGGTATAAATGGTCAAGTTGAGTTTCAGAAAAATCATAATGCAAGTCTTTCTCCCATTCCCATATGCACGTGGGCTTCATGGGGTTCTCTTCAGATTGCAGCAGTTTATAAAGCACTTTAATGACTTTTCAGTGTAGATCATTTGTGCTGTGCTGCCAACAAATGGCAACTGTTAAAAAATAAATTATATTGTGCTGTATCTGCAAAGCTTTTAAAACTGAACTTATTTAGTATTTTGTTTCAAACACTACAATTTGTCTTATTTCCCTTCGGAACATCCTATTATACATATAACAAAACTTTTCTTTTGGCATAGCGGATTTTTAAGGATTAGAAGATTTTTCTTCCATCGCTCCGCACAGATGAGCTATGCGTGGGTGACAGAAGGGTTAAATCTATACGCTATGCTAATCCATCATTCTGAGCCCTCATCTGACAATCAATAATTTATTCATGAAGATGCTTTCCCTTGTTAGGAGGTAAATTTGCTATTTATGACAACTCCATACACTCTCCTGAGATTAATCCCTGATATATGTAACAAGTGAGGGGGGGGTTGTTTTTTTTATTTTCTGAATGCCCCGGTAGCCTAGATCTAAAGACTAATAAAATAAATTGTGATCTTTTTCATTGTGTTTTATATTTTCGGCGGAAGAATGGAGCAGAGGTGGGTTTTTACACTTCTCCCTGATTAATTCTTCTGCGCACTCCCTTTATCGAAGCCGCGGCGCTGATTATGTTACAGCTCACTCAGCGGGGACTTAAGAAATACTTTGCTAGCTAATTATCTTCTTTATGAAGTTTTGATCTGTGTGAGAAAGAAACTTTCTGTTTCTTTTGGTTCTGGAGATAAGTTATTTATTTTCGGATCAATCCAACTGTGAAAGAAAAAAACCCCTGGGAAAAAAAGAAGACATACAAAAAAATCTGAATTTCATCCATATATAGTCATAGAAAATTTGATATTTTGGTTAAAGAGAAATTCAGGCAAGAAGCAAAATCATTCAATGAAATGCTGTTGTAAGGGCATGCCAAGTCATCTTAAAGTGTGTTTAAACCCAAGAACAAAAATATAATATATTGCAGCTTACCAGTCCCTAGATGGGGTAGGTTAGGGGGAAGAGGACAATAAGAACAAGTGAACTTTGTTTCAAAGTGCATTTATCCTTCAAATCACTTAAACATCTTGCCAGACTCCAAGCTAATAACTGAAGTCTCTTATAAGCTCTAACCCTTCGCCCTGGTTCACACTGGTGCGTTTTGACATACACATGTCAAATCGCATGTCCAAACTGGCAGCAATTGTAAGCAATGGCACCGTCCTAATCGATGCGACGCCGCATCCACAGCACTGCACCGATTTCAAAAAGATGTCTCTGTAATCGCGGCAGAAATCGGGACTGACAGGCGGGAGTGAAATCGTACGAGTTCAGCTGAACTCGCACGGCTTCATTCCCGCAGCCCAGTGTGAACCTGGGCTTCATGCTGACACGCCTTCTGGCCCTTTAAGAGCTTCGGGTCATATGACTGCTGTGATTGCCTGGTCAGATGATCAGAAAGCTCCTGATCGCTAGTATGCATTGGCAGCTTTCTGGCATCGGCAGAAAAGTGTTTACATAGGGCTGCATATATGTGTTAACTCTCAGTGTTAAAGTCCACTCGCCGAAAGGCCGCATATACAGTATGTGCCACATTAGCGGAAAGAGGTTAAACTGCTTGTAAAGGCTAAAGGCCCTTTCACACATGCGGACCGTATGTTCGTTTTTCATCTATCCGTTTTTTTGGATGAAAAACGGACATACATGTATCCCTATGGGATTGCGGATGTCAGCGGATGAACATCCGCTGACATCCGATCTCATCAGTCTCCGCTATGGTCCGTTTCTGCAGACGGAGGAAAATCCTATTTTTCCATCCGTCTGCAGATCGGATCGGATGAACACGGACAGACGGTCCGTGTTCATCCGATCCCCCCATAGAGGAGAGCAGAGATCTGACATGGTGGTCTCTGCACAGTGTGCAGGGACCACTCTGTCATCTGCCGGCTCAGCGGGGATCAACAGAGCGATTCCCGCTGAGCAAGCGGATGTTTAAGGAATGGATCTTCACAGGATCCGCATGTCTAAAAGGGCCCTTACAGTTTTTGTCACCATAATGCATTCTCTGCATTAAGGGATGTAGCACCCTGATGTTTAGGCAGGGTTGCTATTAAATTTATCTGCCAAGTGATAGTTGCCTTGGCCAATTGATAGGAGATCAATTGATTTTGCCCTAATTCTATAATTGCTGCACTTCTCTCTTTTGTCACTAGATGGCCGGGTATCTGGTGGCTATAGATAAGACAAGGGCGTTGCAAGGACAGATTAGGAATGAATGGGGTGTCTATTTATTTGGGTGGTTAGGTGATCGGGTCTGTGCCACCTGGATGGCTGTCCTAGTGGACGGGTGTCATATTGCCCGGGCTGCTAGGCCAGAAATCTAAGGCCTAGCCCGGGGACCTCTGGCTGCGAGGCTATCTTAAAGCCTATTCAGAAGTCAGCAGGGGTGAAGCTTGAGGAGTATCTGTGAGTACCAAGCCAGGGACCCAGCAGTGAAGCGGGGGTGACGTTTGAGGAAGATACTGAGTGCTACAATGAAAGAGCTCAGGGGGTCCAGTGGCTAGTGGATCTGAAGTCTAGTGAGAGAGACTGGGAGCTCGTTGAGTGAAGACCCACAGAGAGTGAGTGTGGGGTAAAGAGAACTGTACGTGCTGCAGAAAGTTGAATACCTTTACCGTTAGTAACAGCTACAAGATTGTTGCCATAGGAGACAGCAGTCCTACCTTTACAGAAGTGGTGTCCGGCTGGAGGCCTCCGACCTGTATAGCTGTCTACCTATAGAAGTGTTGGAGTCTGCCAATCAACATTGCATCTACCTAAGGGTGTCCTGGCCCTAATCCTCTCTCCCACAGTTCTGTTCAAGAGACAATAAATCTCTTTGCATTCAAAAAGTGTCTGGCGCCCACCTGTTCATCTTGCATTACACTGACAATGCCTTGTAACCCACTCTACACTGAAGGATGTCAGCTGTCCTTGTCTTTGGAGGTCACCACCGGGCTTCAGGGGCCCTGGGACTTTGCTACAGATAAAAAAACTTCCACTGTCAGCCTGTCCCAAATACTTACCTGAGCCCAATCTTGATCCAGTGCTGTGCCCAAAAGCAGTAGCACTGCTCTCTCTCTCTCCCTCATCACTGGAATCGAGCAGTGAGAGCTTTTGGCTCCTGCTACTGTAATTTAAATCCAGCGACGAGGGAGCAGGGGGCAGGGCTGAGATGCACTGTGTGTGTCAATGGACACACAGAGCACAGCTCGGGATTGAGCCTGCAGGTGTGCCACCATAGGAAGTGGTTTCCTATGGTGGCACATGGAGAAGAGGAGAAGCCAGGAGCAATGGCGGGAGACCCCAAAATACGAGGATAGGTGCTGCTCTGTGCAAAATCAAGGAGTGTGGCGAATAGGGCACTCTGGATAACAAGGAGACTTTAACAAACAGTACATGGCTGGCTCTTGAAATATGATTAATGCACCACAGCAGCACTTCAGAAGAGGGAAGCACACTTTATAGGAAAAACAAAGCAGAGAAGAAGGCGCTTCTAAGTGCAGTAATAAAACACTTTATTGACAAGGAAGGGTTAAAAACACTTACAAGATGGAAGTGAAAAACAGACATATCAATGAATCCATAATTCCCAGCGTGGAAACCAGAATACCGGAAGTGATGTCAGAGTGGGCGGTACATGTTTCAAAGCATGCCCAGTCGCTCCTTCTTCAAACCAATTGGTTCTCCATCTTGGATCAGAGACACAGTGTTTACCACTGCTGGTCGGCTGGAACTTCCACCTGCAGCTGTCCTTACTTCCAGGAGGCATCCTGCTGGGCGTTAAAAACATGGCAGTTGATCATAATACATACAGTGTCTTGAAAAAGCATTCACGCCCCTTGAAATTTTCCACATTTTGTCATGTTACAACCAAAAACGTAAATGTATTTTATTATGATTTTATATGATAGACCAACACAAAGTGGCACATAATTGCGAAGTGGAAGGAATATGATAAATGTTTTTTAACATTTTTTACAAATAAATATCTGAAAAGTGTGGTGTGCATTTGTATTCAGCCCCCCTGAGCCAATACTTTGTAGAACCCCCTTTCACTGCAATTACAGCTGCAGGTCTTTTTGGGGATGTCTCTACCAGCTTTGCACATCTAGAGAGTGACATTTTTGCCCATTCTTCTTTGCAAAATATCTCAGATTGGATGGAGAGCATCTGTGAAAAGCAATTTTCAAGTCTTGCCACAGATTCTCAATTGGATTTAGGTCTGGACTATGACTGGGACATTCTAACACAAATATTCCATTGCAGCTTTGGCTGTATGTTTAGGATCGTTGTCCTGCTGGAAGGTGAACCTCCGCCCCAGTCTCAAGTCTTCTGCAGACTCTAAAGCCCCGTACACACGATCGGATAACCTATGGATTTTCGTCCAATGGATTTGTCCATCGGAAATCCGATGAAACTGTTTTTCATCAGTCTTGGCCACACACCATCAGTCAAAAAACCGACCGTTCCAAACGCGGTGACGTAAAACACTCCGATGAGCCGAGAAAAATGAAGTTTAATGCTTCTGAGCATGCGTCGACTTGATTCTGAGCATGCGTGGGTTTTTTAACTTGCCCATAGACGATGGGAAATTCCCATCGGTTTTTTATCCATCGGAAAATTTTAAAACAAGTGCTATTTTTTACAACCGATGGAAAAAGACCGATGGGTACCATACACAATCGGTTGGTCTGATGAAAACCGTCCATCGGACGGTTTTCATCAGTCAAACCGATCGTGTGTACGGGGCTTAACAGGTTTTCTTCTAAGATTGCCCTGTATTAGGCTTCATCCATCTTCCCATCAACGCTGACCAGCTTCCCTGTCGAAGAAAAGCATCCCCACAAAATTATGCTGCCACCACCATGTTTCACGGTGGGGATGGTGTGTTCAGGGTGATGTGCAATGTTAGTTTTCCGCCACACATAGCGTTTTGCTTTTAGGCCAAAAAGTTCAATTTTGGTCTCATCTGACCAGAGCACCTTCTTCCACATGTTTGCTGTCCCCTCCACATGGCTTCTTGCAAACTGCAAATGGCACTTCTTTTGGCTTTCTTTCAACAATGGCTTTCTTCTTGCCACTCTTCCATAAAGGCCAGATTTGTGGAGTGCATGACTAATAGTTGTCCTATGGACAGATTCTCCCACCTGAGCTGTGTTACTATGGGCCTCTTGGATGCTTCTTTGATTAATGCTCTCCATGCCTGGCCTGTCAGTTTAGGTGGGTGGCCATGTCTTGGTAGGTTTTCAGTTGTGCCATACTCTTTCCATTTTCGGATGATGGATTGAACAGTGCTTTGTGATATGTTCAAAGCTTGGGATTTTTTTTTATAACCTAACCCTGCTTTAAACTACTTCAAAACTTTATCCCTGACCTGTCTGGTGTGTTCCTTGGCCTTCATGATGCTGTTTTTTCACGTAGGTTCTCTAACAAACCTCTGAAGGCTTTGCAGAACAGCTGGGATTAGATTACACACAGGTTGACTCTATTTACTAATTAGGCCACTTCTGAAGGCAGAAGCCACTAGATTTTAGTTAGGAGTATCAGAGTAAAGGGGGCTGAATACAATTGTATGCCACACTTTTCAGACATTTATTTGTTAAACATTTTTAAAATCATTTATCATTTTCTTTCCACTTCACAGTTATGTGTCACTTTGTGTTGATCTATCACATAAAATCTCAATAAAATACATTTATGTTTTTGGTTGTAACATGACAAAATCTGGAACATTTTAATGGGTATGATAACTTTTTCAAGGCACTGTAGGGCCATGGATAAAGGGGTATCTCTGGTCCTCCTGTATGGTGATCAGTCTAGCTGGGGGCCCAGGCAGCAGGGTGAATCGGATGTGGGCAGGGAGGGTGATTGGTGTGGCAGGGGAACAATTACTGGCTCTCTCTGCAGCAGCTGAAATCTGGCTTCTTCTCCTCTCCCTACCACCTGCTTTCATCTGCTGCAGAGAGAGCCATACAAGGGATCGGTTCCAGTAATTGCCTCTCCCTATAGCAAGTGATAAATAAAGCTGAAATCTAGCTTTACAGCAACCCCTACCTGTTCCCAAGGACCCCCCTTTCTACACATTAAAAATTTAAATCCAAGCCAAATCTTTTTTTTGTTTAAAGTTTTTTCTGGCGAGATAATGATGATATCAGCTCCACTTTCCGCCTCTGTGAGTACCGGGGGTGGGGGGTGCTGGGCTCATGGGGCAAGGTGCACTTACAGTCCTTTCTTGGTCTTTTCGATTAAGTGACTCTGGAAGTAATTTATCCCAAAAGACTGAGGACATCTTGTGGTGAAGAAGAGGCACTGCTGGAACAAATTGCGTCATGCTCATGGACCATGGTAAACCAAATTACCAAAAGTATTGGGACGCCTGCCTTTACACGCACATGAATCTTAATGGCATCCCAGTCTTAGTCTGTAGGTTTCTATATTGAGTTGTCCCACCCTTTGCAGAAATACAACAGTTAGCTTCCACTCTTCTGGGAAGGCTGTTCACAAGGTTTAGGAGTTTGTCTATGGGCATGTTTGACCATTCCGTTAGAAGCGCATTTTAGAGGTCAGGTGCTGATGTGGACTAGAAGGCCTGGCTCACAGTCTCCGCTGTAATTCATCCCAAAGGTGTTCTATTGGGTTGAGGTCAGGACTCTGTGCAGGCCAGTCAAGTTCCTTTAACCCAAACTAGGTCATCCAAGTCTTTATGGACCTTGCTTTGTGCACGGGTCCAAATCATTTGGTGGAGGAGGAATGGTGGTGTGGCGTTGTTTTTCAGGGGTTGGGCTTGTCCCCTTAGTTCCAGTGAAGGGAAGGCGTCAGCATACCAAGACATTTTGGACAAATTCATTCTCCCAACTTTGTGGGAATAGTTTTGGGATGGTCTCTTCCTGTTCCAACATGACTGAGCACAAGTGCACAGCTTTCCCAGAAGAGTTGAAGCTGTTATAGCTGCATAGGGTGGGCCAACTCAATATTGAACCCTACAGACTAAGTCTAGGACGCCACTAAAGTTCATGTGCGTGTAAAGGCAGGTGTGTCCCAATACTTTTGGTAATATAGTGTATTTTGCACTCACAGGCTTTCCTCTGTCTTTTTGATTAAGTGACTCTAGGAGTCATTTATCCCAAATGACAGGGGACATCCCGTAGTGAAGAAGAGGTACTGCTGGAACAGCAACCCGATCTGCATCTATTTTTAACTTCTATGGGGACATAAAAATGGTCTGGAATTGGGTTTTAACTGGGCTGCATGTTTTTTTTTTGTTTTTTTTTTTGGGAGTTTAGCTTTAGTGAGCTATAATTTTAAAATAAATATGCTCTAATTATCATGCATTAAGCAAAATGCATAAAACAAATGTCACTAAATGGAAAGTATCAAACCCGTGCCAAAGCTTAGGAGACAAGGTCCCATTAAGCAGGTCCCTGGTTTATACAGATGACTAGTTCCTAGTAAGGAGATTATTGGAGTGCGAAGCACGTCGTACATCAGAGGATTCTGGCACAAAGCAGAACCATGTCACTTTTCGACTTTTTCGAGACACGACAAAATCCATAGGCTAAGCTCACCTAATTAGTTCTGAGATTTAGCACTAATTTGTCATCGTCTTTAAATTATGGATATTGCTTATTTTTAAGACAGTTTCTCCAAGGTGGCAAAGTGCAACTTTTCTATGGCAAGTAAACAATAAAGGAACCACTAATGCTAAGGTAGGAGAATGTGTAGTTGTACTGTTTACCTTTAGAGACCATTATCGCTGCTTCTGCTTCCATAAATTGCACAACTTACACTTATGCCGCGTACACACGACCGTTTTTAATGTCATTGAAAAAAACGACGTTTTTCTCGACGTGATTCTTCTCAAGCCTGCCTTGCCTACACACTATCATGAAAAAAAATGCTCGAGCAAAGCGCGGTGACGTACGAAACGTACGACGGCACTATAAAGGGGAAGTTCCATTCGGATGGCGCCACCCTTTGGGCTGCTTTTGCTGATCCTCGTGTTAGTAAAGTTTGGTGAGAGGCGATTCGCGCTTTTCAGCCTTGTGCTCTTCAGTCCGTTACAGCGTGACGAATGTGCTATCTCCATTACGAACGCTAGTTTTACCAGAACGAGCGCTCCCGTCTCATCACTTGCTTCTGAGCATGCGCGTTTTTTTTTCACGTCGTTAAAGCCTACACACAGCCGTTTTTCATGACGAGAAAAACGACGACGTGAAAAACGACGAGAAAAATTAGAGCATGTTCCAAATTTTTAATGGCCATTTTTCACGTCGTGAAAAATGCTCTGGAGCCCACACACAATTGTTTTTAATGACCAAATAAACAAATGGCATTTTTCTCGTCATGAAAAACGGTCGTGTGTATGCGGCATTACAAAGTGATGTTCTGCAAGTCTTGCCTTATCAATGATCTATTGTGGTATAAGACTGTTGCCGCTCTCACTTTGTATTTGGGGAGCAGTATTTGTACAAAGTGTATTGATATTTTTTATGTTTACATTTAATTTCTGTACCGTTTTCTACCTCTTTTGTTATATTGAAAACTTTCAATAAAATTTCAGTAAAAGAAAAATACATTCAGATATCTATTTAAATGCATGTATAGCCAGAATTTATAAATGTTGGGTTAAAACTCTTGCCATTTTTTTATTTCTTTTTTGCTGTCTGTGTATCATTGGGGAAATTTCCCTTTACTTCCTGAGCCAGATATATGACAGTAAGTAAGAGAAAACCTCCCAAAGTGAGGGAAATGACTCTCCTGGGCAGTTGTCTCTTGAACATTTGCACCCATTCCCTCTCACTTCTTGTTGTGGAGACAACTCTCAAATTTGAAATTTCCCCTCATTTTTTTTCTTGGTGATAAGAGTCACCAGGACAAATAGAGGGGTGAACCTCCCCTATGGGTACACAGACACAATAACAACTTGTCAGAGGTTCAAATCCTTCCATGCTCTTTCCAAAACGAAAAATAACGTTTTTGCCTAGAGATACACTTTAAAGCGGAGTTCCACCCAAATTTGGAACTTCCGCTTAATCCACTCCTCGCCCCCTTACATGCCACATTTGGCATGTAATTTTTTCGGGGGGGGAGTGGGGGCTTCAGTAGGAGTGGGACTTCCTCCTTCCGCCCAGGGGCCGCCTAGGCGATTTGTCATATCGCCTTTTGGCGGCCCCTCCCTGTAGGCGATCACCTGGGACGTGACAGGTCCCAGGCGATCGCCTGTCCACTCAGAGAGCGCTGCACCATTCGCGCATGCGCAGTGAGTGCCCGGCAGTGAAGCCAAAAGCTGTCAAGGCCGGGTGGCCACACTATGAATGGAGGCGCTGGTGGAGAGAGGAGCGGAGCTCCGGGCGGCGCGGCCCTGGACAGTTGAACAGGTAAGTGTATGTTTATTAAAAGCCAGCAGCTACACTTTTTGTAGCTGCTGACTTTTAATAAGCATAAAAAAAGACTGGAACTCCCCTTTTATGAATACAGAACTGCATCAATTTGTGTCTGCCTAGAGTTTAGCTTTAAGGCATGCCAAAATGACATACAGTGTCTTGAAAAAGTATTCATACCCCTTGACATTTTCCGAATTTTTTCATGATACAACCAAAAACGTAAATTTATTTTATTGGGATTTTATGTGATAGACCAACACAAAATGGCACATAATTATGAAGTGGAAGGAAAATGATTAATGGTTTTCAATTTTTTTTACAGATAGATATCTGAAAAGTGTGGCGTGCATTTGTATTCAGCCCCCTTTACTCTGCTACCCCGAACTAAAATCTAGTGGAACCAATTGACTTCAGAAGTTACCTAATTAGTAAATAGAGTCCACCTGTGTGTAATTTAATCTCAGTATAAATGCATCTGTTCTGCGAAGCTCTCAGAGGTCTGTTAGAGAACCGTAGTAAACAAACAGCATCATGAAGGCCAAGGAACAGACTAGACAGGTTATAAAAAAATATCCCAAGCTTTGAACATGGAAATTGAAACATTGAAAATGGAAAGAGTATGGCACGACTGCAAACCTACCAAGACATGGCTGTCCACCTAAACTGACAGGCCGGGCAAGGAGAGCATTAATCAGAGAAGCAGTGAAGAGACCCATGGTAACTCTGGAGGAGCTGCAGAGATCCACAGCTTAGGTGGGAGAATCTGTCCACGGGACAACTATTATGCCGCGTACACACGATCGTTTTTAATGTCATTTTCAAAAACGACGTTTTTCTCGACGTGATTTTTCTTGTTTCCTCTCAAGCCTGTCTTGCATACACACGTTCATTAAAAAAATGCTCGAGCAAAGCGCAGTGACGTACAACACCTACGACGGCACTATAAAGGGGAAGTTCCGTTCGAATGGCGCCACCCTTCATGTTAGTAAAGTTTGTTGAGCGACGATTCGCGCTTTTCAGCCTCGTGCTTTTCAGTTCGTTACAGCGTGACGAATGTGCTATCTCCATTATGAACGCTAGTTTTACCAGAACGAGCGCGCCTGTCTCATACTTGATTCTGAGCATGCGCGGTTTTTTTCCCCTCGTAAAAGCATACACACTACCGTTTTTCACGTCGTTAAAAATGCTCTGGAGCCTACACACGATCGGTTTTAATGCCCAATTTAAAAAATGCAGTTTTTAACAACGTGAAAAACGATCGTGTGTACGCGGCATTAGTCGTGCACTCCACAAATCTGGCCTTTACGGAAGAGTGTCAAGAAGAAAGCCATTGTTGAAATAAAGCCATAAGAAGTCCTATTCGCAGTTTGCGAGAAGCCATGTGGGGGACACAGCAAACATGTGGAAGAAGGTGTTCTGGTCTAAAAGCAAAATGCTATGTGTGGCAAAAAACGAACTGCACATCACAATGAACACATCATATCCACCGTGAAACATGGTGGTGACAGCATCATGTTGTGGGGATGTTTTTTTTCAGCAGGGACAGGGAAGCTGGTCAGAGTTGATGGGATGATGGACTGAGTCACATACAGGGCAATCTTAGAAGAAAACCTGTTAGAGTCTGCAAAAGAATTGAGACTGGGGCAAAGGTTCACCTTCCAGCAGAACAACGACCCTAAACATACAGCCAGAGCTACAATGGAATGGTTTAGATCAAAACATATTCATGTGTTAGAATGGCCCAGTCAAAGTCCAGACCTAAATCCAATTGAGAATCTGTAGCATGACTGAAAAGTTCACAGACACTCTCCATTCAATCTGACAGAGTTTGAGCTATTTTGCAAAGAAGAATGGGCAAAAATGTCACTCTCTAGATGTGCAAAACTGGTAGAGACATAACAGAAAGACTTGCAACTGTAATTGCAGCGAAAGGGGGTTCTACAAAGTATTGACTCAGGGGGGCTGAATACAAATGCACACCACACTTTTCACATATTTATTTGTAAAAACATTTGAAAACCATTCATCATTTTCCTTCCACTTCACAATTATGTGACACTTTGGGGTTGATTTACTAAAGGAAAATAGACTGTGCACTTTGCAAAGTGCAGTTGCACTCTGCAAGAGCGTTGCTCCAGAGCTTAGTAAATGAGGAAAAGCTCTGCGGAATACCATTATCCAATCATATGCAAGCAAAAAGGCTTTTTTTTTTTTTCCTTGCACGTGATTGGGTATTTTTTGCAAAATGAAGTGTAGCGGTCTTCCCCCACCTTCTCCCCTCTCTCTGTGGCTGGTTTTACTCGTCTAGGGGTATCTGGGAGAGGGGGAAAGATGCACACCACCAGCTCGGCTCTCTGATGTAGGATGCAGAGATATGAGCTAAACCTTTACACTCGGGTCTGCGTTTTAGGCCGGAGCCTCAGCTTCTCCTATGGAGGATGATTGTCACTGACACTGACAGGGACACTTAGCTTCCAGTAACACGAGTTCCACGCCAATAAAAAGTCCAACTCTGTTTTATTTGCTTTGATCAATAGGTAGGCTGGTTGAACTTTAGAAGAACAGACAAGGTGTAGGGAAGAGTAGGTCCAGGCACAACTAATGAATACGTTTCTCCTGTTCCGTTTAGTGCAAACAGGCTTGGCACACAGTCGCTGCCACCGACTGTGAATATGGTCTCTGCCACTGACCTGGGTGAACGTTGAGGCCCCTGCCACAGGCCTTGGATGAGGCCTGCCACTAATCTGAGAAAGTTGGGTCCCTGCCACAGACCATTAGAACATGAAGTACCTCCTTTAGAACAAACGACCCCTGTCAGAGGAAGACATCCATCCGGACGGTCACCAGAGGCCTCCACCGGAACCGGCAAACACTGTAGCTGCTGACTTTTAATAAGGACACTTACCTGTCCTACTCGCCCGTGATGTCAGCCCCCCCAAGGCCGATCCCTCGATCCTGGCATCTCCCGGTGCCGCCATCCTCAGTAAGGGAAACAGGCAGTGAAACCGCACCCCATTCACCAGAAGACACCGCGAGTAGGACGGAGGAAGCTGACCAGCCGCGGATGATGAAGAGGCAGATTAGAGACTTCCGCATAGCAACCGCTATTTCTGCTAAGTAAAAATTTTTTTTTTCTTTCAGTATTTTTTTTCTATTTTTTTTTTTAGATTTTTGGGTAAAAAAAAAATTTCAGGGTGGAACTCCACTTTAAGCACTCCTCCCCTGCCACATTTGTCATGTCATTTTTTGGGTACCTAGTTTGGACAGGTGCCCGCTCCCACTTTCTCTCTGATCGCCAAGGTGATCCGAGTGGAAGTTCTCCTCTCCCCCTCCCTCCCTGCACTCTTCTGGGGCATGTCACAGGTCCCAGAAGACTGCCGGACCATTCAGCAGATGCAGCGCGCCTTGCGCATGTCAGGTGCGCACCTGGCTGTTAAGCTGCAAGCTGTCACAGCCGGGTGCCCACAGTTGAAATGCCAGCTCCGGGGAGAGGAGAGGGAGAGAAGCGACAGTTCGGGTGACCAGATCGCTGGATCCTGAGACAGGTGAATGTGTGTTTATTAACTTGACTACAGGAGTCCAAGCTACTTATGCCATGCACATATATCTCACCAAAATGTGAGTTGATCTTACTTTTATTAAACAATGAATTTTAACTGACATCCTGCACTCAGAGTGGCGCCGCTTCGCTCTCTCTCAATTAATATTCGCTATTGTCTTCCTAATTCTCCTCCTGGCCAATAACTAAGCAATAGGAGAAGAAATCCTATTGGCTGCCAAGGAGGGAGGAGACGCAGGGGAAGCCGCCAAAGTCGAGGAGGAGGAGACACAGGGTGAAGCCGCCGCCTGGAGGAAGCGCTGCCCGTGACCTAGATGGGGTAAGTGCAGGGCTGGTGACTGACCGACCGGGGACAGGTGGAATGTTTGCCCCCCCCCCCCCAAAAAAATTTTTCCACCAGCCGCCACTGCATTGAAGAGTTCCAATATAATAAATATTTGCTTTTGGGTTTAATATTGCTTGAAATGCTTTGGCAAATTAATGAATCCAGGTTTATATATTTCCCTCAGCACAGCTTTCCTTTAAGAAATATTAACCTTTAAAACTTAATTCTCTATCTTGATATTTTATATCCTAGCCATCGCTTATAACTTTCATGACAACCCTCATAACTTTATTAACACCATCATCATGAACCTGACATTGCATTCCACCTACTCCTCATATGGAAGTGTCATATCAGCACTATTAATAATTGAGTCTTGTTAGAGGAGTCATTAACCGGATGTTACTAGCCGGCAGGTGACAGGTCTAGCGGAATGTGGATCCATTTTGTCTCCGGGTAACATGTCAACTCTTCTGCCTTACAAATTAGTATGTGGTCAAAGTTCCCAGCTCACCCCCGGGGGTCTGCTCTCCCGGGCAGCACATAATTACAGGGTTAATTTGGAATGATCTACAGATCACTGGCTGCTGCAATACCATCTGCAGTTTTGTGTCATCGATTCACTCACCCTTGCAGCCTGTCAGTTTTCTCTCCATTGTTATATAGACATAAAATTACGCTAACAGTCGATTAAGAGGAACTCGGGGCACACAGCTAAATGTACACTTGGAGCTGGCGTTTGTAATTACTTTTACTTTGTTAATAAACCGGAGTTATCCTATGCTGGTTTTATTTTTGTTTTAACTACTTCAATACCAAGTACTTTTACCCCCTTCCTGCCCGGGCCAATTTTCAGCTTTCGGCGCTGTCACGATTTGAATGACAAATGTGGGGTCATGCAACACTGTACTCATATGAATTTTTTTTTCTTTTTTTTCACACAAATTGAGCTTTCTTTTGGTGGTATTTAATCACCACTGAGTTTTTTACAAAAAAAACCACAGAAAATTTTGAAACATTTTTTTTCCCCCCTAGTTTCTGTTATACAATTTTGCAAATAAATAATCTTTCTTCATACATTTAGGCGAAAATGTATTCTGCTAAATTTTTTGGGGTGAAAGTAATCCAAATCAGTGTAGATTATTTAATCTGTAGGAAAGTTATGGTATATATCTGAAAATTAGTCAATGTACTGACAAACTCGCTCATTTCTTGAGGCCTGAAAACACCAGGACAGTACAAATACCCCCCCCCCCCCCCTCCCAATGACCACATTTTGGAAAGCAGACAGTCCAAGGTATATAATGAGAGGCATGGCGAGTTTTTGAAGGTGTAACTTTTTGACAAAATTTTTGAGAAAATAAAGAAATGTTTTTTTACATACCGTCACCAGTGCAGTACAGCGTTATCATATAACGGGTATGGTTGTGATCAGGGAAACTGACTGGTGACAGTATGTAACAGTATGTAATAAATAAATAAAAATGTAATCATTTTTTTTCAATTTGTTTTCTTTTTTTTTTTCTTTTTTTTACACACTGTGACCAGAGCAATATAGTGTCACTCTGAGGAAGTGATCAGAATTTTTTTTTTTACACATTATGATTTTTTATACCACTGAGTTTCACTGGTAAAAGCAACAATTTTTACTGAATGAAACTGATTCACTCAGTCTGTTTTGTTGTGATTGGTCCCATCTATTCACATGGTGCAGATGTTCTGTGATTCGCCCTGTCTGTACCAAGTGATCACAGCTAGCAACACAATTGTACACAATGGATGGCATGAAAGAAAGCCACCCATTATTTACAACTGTCATGTGACCTTCTGTGATTGGTTACAGTGGTCACATGGTACTGGCAGCAGGTCGATACGCTGATCAGTCATCGGCTGTGGCCGCAGCAGCATCCGTACCCGGATCGTCCCACCTAGCTGTCATTTGACTAGACGGGAAGTGGTTAAACTCTGTAACTGTGTATCAAACTCCTGCTTGATATACTGGAGGAGAGGTGGAAAGTCCCAGGTAAATGAAGCTGTAATCCTTCTGTCTCTGCTGCTGTAATGCCGCGTACACACGATCGTTTTTAATGTCATTGAAAAAAACTGCATTTTTCTCGACGTGATTTTTCGTGTTTCCTCTCAAGCCTGCCTTGCCTACACACTACCGTGGAAAAAAATGTTCGAGTAAAGCGCAGTGACATACAACACGTACGAAGGCACTATAAAGGGGAAGTTCCATTTGGATGGCGCCACCCTTCATGTTAGTAAAGTTTGTTGAGAGACGATTCACGCTTTTCAGCCTTGTGCTCTTCAGTCCGTTACAGCGTGACGAATGTGCTATCTCCATTACGAACGCTAGTTTTACCAGAACGAGTGCTCCAGTCTCATACTTGATTCTGAGCATGCGCATTTTTTTTCACGTCGTTAAAGCCCACACACGGTCGTTTTTCATGAAGAGAAAAACGACGATGAAAAAAATGACGTGAAAAATTAGAGCATGTTCCAATTTTTCTCGTCGTGATTCTCTGCGTTTTTCTCGTCGGGAAAAATGCTGGAAAGCCCACACACGATCATTTTTAATGACCATTTTAAAAAATGTAATTTTTCTCGTCATTAAAAACGATCGTGTGTACGCGGCATGAGGCTCAGAAGTGATCAAAGAGCCAGGAGGAGAAAAAACTGTTAAACTGGCTGAACCGGCCGAGATTCGACCCATGTATGGTCAGGCTGAATTTACTTAAGTCGATCCATCAATCGATTTGGATACAATCAGCATGTCAGATTTTTCATGCAACTAGTGCCAGCAGCTAGAGCCGCTAGCAACAATCACTGTGTGTTCTCCCAGTAACGGCTCCCCACGCCCCCTGCCAGGAGAACACAATAGCTCCGCCATGGTAGGGATTCCCATGACGATGGGGGAATTGAGCAATTTTCTTTTCTGGCCCACTTTAGGGCTCTTTTACAATTGCGATTCTGTAACAGGGCATTCCCTTATATAGGTGGGTGGTCTGGTGGTCAGTAAAACCAAGTCTTAACCTCCCATGTGAACGAGCCCTGAAACAATCAAACATCTAATTCTTACTTTAGTTACACGCCGCTACATAGTTAAAAGCAGCTTTGGCAATGCATGACATTTCTTTTTTTCTTCTTTTTTTCCTAGGCACTGGACTGAATTATGTTCATATGGAAATAATTTATTTCCAACTGTTCAGCTTTGCTGCGCTGTGTGGCGGTTAATAGGTAATCCTGCTCACGGACGGCTCGTTGCTTGGCATCTGTGTCGGAAGCGTCACCTATTGATATATTACTGGTAAACAGTTCTAGACATTCAACATTGTAATTCCCAGTTCCAGTACGGCTGCACCACCATCTGTGTATACAGGAACATTAAATCATATATCACATTTTTCTTATTGGTCAAGTTTATGGCCAATTCATGAAAAAAAAAAGTCCACATGGTGCATTCAGAACTGGGAGGTGTATTTACAAAATATTTATTTATTTATTACAGCTACTTATATAGTAATGACAATTTACACATCGCTTTACATACGTTTAAAGGCTAAGTTTACCTTCCTGAATATGTTACATGTGACACGCGTATTTAGGGTGTAACATGTTCAGCATGCACCCCCTCTCCCCCGATCCCCCTTCACCCATGACAGCGGGTGGGGGATCCTCTCCCTGCATCCGCTGTCACAATTTTAAAATAGCACAGCCGTGTGGGGCTCCACCCACACAGCCGCATCATTTATTCACGGTTTTCTGTGAATGAATAGACTACAAGTACCATCGACCTTTGCGGCTGACGACTTGTAGTTCTTAACCACTTAAGCCCCGGACCATTTGGTAGCTAGAGGACCAGAGATGATTTCAGAATTTTGCACTGCGCTGCTTTAACTGTAAATTGTGCGGACATGCAATGTTGTACCCAAACGAAATTTGCGTCCTTTTCTTCCCACAAATAGAGCTTTCTTTTAATGGTATTTGATTGCCTCTGCGATTTTTATTTTTTGCGATATAAACGAAAATAGACCGAATTTTTTTTAAAAAAAATGATATTTTCTAATTTTTGTTATAAGAAAAATCGAATAAACTCAATTTTAGTCATGCATTTAGGCCAAAATGTATTCAGCCACATGTCTTTAGTAAAAAAAAATGTCAATAAGCATATATTTATTGGTTTGCGCAAAAGTTATAGCGTCTACAAACTAGGGTACATTTTCTGGAATTTACACAGCTTTTAGTTTATGACTGCCTATCTCATTTCTTGAGGTGCTAAAATGGCAGGGCAGTACAAAACCCCCCCAAATGACCCCATTTTGGAAAGTAGACATCCCAAGGAAATTGCTGAGAGGCATGTTGAGCCCATTGAATATTTTTTTTTTGTCTCAAGTGATTGAATAATGCCCAAAAAAAAAAAAAATTACAAAAAGTTGTCACTAAATGATATATTGCTCACACATGCCATGGTTATATGTGGAATTACACCCCAAAATACATTTTGCTGCTTCTCCTGAGTACGGGGATACCACATGTGTGGGACTTTTTAGGAGCCTAGCCGCGTACGGGACCCCGAAAACCAAGCACCGCCTTCAGGATTTCTAGGCACAAATTTTTGATTTCACTCCTCACTACCTATCACAGTTTCGAAGGCCATAAAATGCCAAAATAGCACAAACCCCCCCCCCCAAATGACCCCATTTTGGAAAGTAGACACCCCAAGCTATTTGCTGAGAGGCATGGTGAGTATTTTACAGCTCTCATTTGTTTTTGAAAATGAAGAAAGAAAATATATATATATTTTTTTTTTTCAATTTTCAAAACTTTGTGACAAAAAGCGAGATCTGCAAAATACTCACAATACCTCTCAGCAAATAGCTTGGGGTGTCTACTTTCCAAAATGGGGTCATTTGGGGGGGTTTGTGCCATCTGGGCATTCCATGGCCTCCGAAACTGTGATAGGCAGTGAGAAGTGAAATCAAAAATTTACACCCTTAGAAAGCCTGAAGGCGGTGCTTGGATTTTGGGGTCCCGTACGCGGCTAGGCTCCCAAAAAGTCTCACACATGTGGTATCCCCGTACTCAGGAGAAGCAGCAGAATGTATTTTGGGGTGTAATTCCACATATAACCATGGCATGTGTGAGCAATATATCATTTAGTGACAACTTTGTGCAAAAAACAATAAAATAAAAAATAAATTGTCTTTTTTCCGCAACTTGTGTCAACATATAAAATATTTCATGGACTCGACATGCCTCTCAGTATATAGCTTGGGGTGTCTACTTTCCAAAATGGGGTCATTTGGGGGGGGGGGGGGTTTGAACTGTTCTGGCATTTTATACACAACATTAGGAAGCTTACATCCACTCTTCTAACCACTTGAAGACAAAGCCCTTTTTGACACTTTTTGTTTACATGAAAACATATTTTTTTTTTGCAAGAAAATTATGTTGAACCCCCAAACATTATATATATTTTTAAAGCAAAGGCCCTACAGATTAAAATGGTGGGTGCTGCATTTTTTTTTCTACACAGTATTTGCGCAGCGATTTTTCAAACGCATTTTTTGGAGAAAAAATACAATTTTTTAAATTTTAATGCACTAAAACACACTATATTGCCCAAATGTTTGATGAAATAAAAAAGATGATCTTAGGCCGAGTACATAGATACCAAACACGACATGCTTTAAAATTTCGCACAAACGCGCATTGGCGACAAACTACATACATTTTTAAAAGCCTTTAAAAGCCTTTACAGGTTACCCCGTTAGATTTACAGAGGAGGTCTACTGCTAAAATTACTGCCCTCGATCTGACCTTCGCGGTGATACCTCACATGCATGGTGCAATTGCTGTTTACATATGACGCCAGACCGATGCTTGCGTTCGCCATTGGGCAAGAGCAGGGCAGGACAGGGTTGCTTTTTTTTTATTCTTTTTTTTTATTATTATTAATTTTGCTTTTTTATTTTATTTTTAAATTGTTTGTTCCATATTTTTTTTTTTTTATCATTTTTATTGTTATCTCAGGGAATGTAAATATCCCCTATGATAGCAATAGGTAGTGACAGGTACTCTTTTTTGAAAAAAACTGGGGTCTTCTAGACCCTAGATCTTTCCTCTGCCCTCAAAGCATCTGACCACACCAAGATCGGTGTGATAAAATGCTTTCCCAATTTCCCAATGGCGCTTTTTATATCCGGGGGGGGGGGACATTCCCTCCCACTGCTTGTAAAAGCAGTCCAGAGGCTAATTAGCCACTAGGATTGCTTTTACATGAAAGCCGGCCGCTGGCTGAAAAGAATGATACCAAGATGATACCTAAACCCGCAGGCAACATTCTGGTATAAACATTCAAAGTCCAGCAACATACCAGTACGTTGCTGGTCCTTGTTGGACATGTATTGTAATCTTTTTTTTTCATGCAGCCAGTTGGCTGAACGAAAAAAGAGATTGATCGGTGGGTATGCCCACCATTAGAATACCGCCCTTCATCCACCCACTTCTAATGATGGGCATACATGCACCATTTATATATGCAGAAGCATGGGGGCATCCTCCTGCAAAAAAGTTATGCCGCACACACATGGTCGGACTTTTCCACGGGCAAGCCTCCCGTCGGAATTTCGACCGTATGTACGCGGCATTAGGAGCAAAATCGCTCTTCCGCCCCTGCTGCCCCAATGCTTCGGCATATATGCTTTTTTTTTTTAACTGTGGTGGTGAAATCACCTCCTACAGCACTGGAGTCGCAGGGATCAGGCCTGTCTCTGCGAACGCTGCAGTTATGTGTGTTGTGTTTTGTAAGTGACAGTGATCAATCGATACTGCACTTGGGTGGCCTGGACGGAGGGGCAAAACGCAGGTGCTAGCAGGTATCTGGGCTGATCCCGCTAACACTGCGTTTTTGGGAACCCTAAACTGCTGGGGACGCTAGTATAGATCTGATCAGATCAGATATTGATCTGATCAGATACTATACCACTAAGGGGGGTGTATGCTTCACGCGTGGGTGTTAACGTTACTGGCACTAACCTGACGCTGCCTGGGGTGTGACGCAGACCCTCTCTGACGCTAAAACCTAATTGATATCACCTGCCGGGCGATCAGGGGGTTAAACCTTTATTGGGTTATATATATACGGCGGGTGCCCTGACACTATAAAAAGCAAACTAACTAACCAGCGTCACCCGTAACACTTATATGGTGATCACTGGTGAAAGGGTTAACTAGGGGCAATTAGGGGGTTAAAACCTTTATTAGATAATATATGGGGGTACCTGACGCTATAAAAACCTGCGGCGAACCTAAAAAAAATTACTGGCTACCGATCTGCATCACCGACGCTAAGACAGCGATCAGAAAAATGATCGCTTAGCGACAGTGGTGATAGGGGGTGAAAGGGTTACCTGGGGAGCGATCAAGGGGGTTAAACCTTTGTTAGATAATTTATGGGGGTACCTGACGCTATAAAAACCTGCGGCGAACCTAAAAAAAAAATACTGGCTACCGATCTGCATCACCGACAATAAGACAGCGATCAGAAAAATGATCGCTTAGCGACAGTGGTGATAGGGGGTGAAAGGGTTACCTGGGGGGCGATCAAGGGGGTTAAACCTTTATTAGATAATTTATGGGGGTACCTGACGCTATAAAAACCTGCGGCGAACCTAAAAAAAATTACTGGCTACCGATCTGCATCACCGACAATAAGACAGCGATCAGAAAAACGATCGCTTAGCGACAGTGGTGATAGGGGGTGAAAGGGTTACCTGGGGGGCGATCAAGGGGTTAAACCTTTATTAGGTAATATATTGGGGTACCTGACGCTATAAAAACCTGCGGCGAACCTAAAAAAAATAACTGGCTACCGATCTGCATCACCGACAATAAGACAGCGATCAGAAAAATGATCGCTTAGCGACAGTGGTGATAGGGGGTGAAAGGGTTACCTGGGGGGCGATCAAGGGGGTTAAACCTTTATTAGATAATTTATGGGGGTACCTGACGCTATAAAAACCTGCGGCGAACCTAAAAAAAATTACTGGCTACCGATCTGCATCACCGACAATAAGACAGCGATCAGAAAAACGATCGCTTAGCGACAGTGGTGATAGGGGGTGAAAGGGTTACCTGGGGGGCGATCAAGGGGTTAAACCTTTATTAGGTAATATATTGGGGTACCTGATGCTATAAAAACCTGCGGCGAACCTAAAAAAAATAACTGCCTACCGATCTGCATCACCGACAATAAGACAGCGATCAGAAAAACGATCGCTTAGCGACAGTGGTGATAGGGGGTGAAAGGGTTACCTGGGGGGCGATCAAGGGGGTTAAACCTTTATTAGGTAATATATGGGGGTACCCGACGCTATAAAAACCTGCGGCGAACCTAAAAAAAACTGGCTACCGATCGGCATCACCGACAATAAAACAGCGATCAGAAAAACGATCGCTTAGTGACAGCGGTGCTAGGGGGTGAAAGGGTTACCGGGGGGGGGGCGATCAAGGGGGTTAAACCTTTATTAGGTAATATATGGGGGTACTCGACGCTATAAAAACCTATGGCGAACCTAAAAAAAATTACTGGCTACCGATCGGCATCACCGACGCTAAGACGGCGATCAGAAAAATTATCGCTTAGCGACAGTGGTTATAGGGGGTGAAAGGGTTATCTGGGGGGCGATCAAGGGGTTAAACCTTTATTAGGGGGGGTTAGGGGGCTACACTGGACCTAAAACTAAACTTTGGTGACACTTTTACAGTCACAAATGTCACTGATTGCAGTGATCAGTAAATAAATGGTCACTGCAATCAGTGACACTGTGGCTGGGGGCTGGGGGGTGATCTGGGGGTGTCTGGGGGGGCGATTTATGTACCTATGTGTCCTGGTGTCAGTGTAGTGTTTTGTGCACTAACCTGGCATCTTCTCCTGTACGGCGCTCGGTATATGTGAGCACCGCAGGAGAGATGACATCACTTCCTCTGCCTGTGTAAACATTACACAGGCAGGGGAAGCTCTCTCATTCGCCGGGAGCGATCGAGAGGGGGTGGCCGTAATCGAACGGCCATCCCCTCATGCCTGATCGCTCCCGATCAGTTAACCACCGCTCACTGTAAAGAAGGGGGGTCCGATCGGACCCCCCAACTATACAAAGGCAGTCACGTAGATATACGTGATTCTGCCTGTCGGTGCCATTCTGCCGACGTATATTTACAGTGGGCGGTCGTTAAGTGGTTAATGAACTGCATGGGCGCTTGTGAGAGCTCTTGTATATTTTTTTGATCTTCCTGCCTGCCATGGGTGCAATGCTCTGCAGGCTCCTTAAAAAAAAAAATGCACATTTTTTTTCAGTAAAAAAATGTGCATTTTTTTTTTTCAAAAGGTGAACTTATTCTTTAATATATATTGTACATTTAGATCAGTCCCTGCCCTTAAGGAGTTTACAATCTAAGGTTCCTAACTCTCATTTCCATATTAGAGTCAATTAACCTACCATCTTTTTTCCAAATTTTATTTAACATTTTTAGTCATGTAACACACAACAGCAGGTAAACTATCAAAGATAATCCCTTTTGCTATATCCTAACCCTTACCTAAATATACTCTCATGTAAAAACCAAACAATAATTACAGTAAAGCACTACTCAAACCTAATTCAGGCACTAGTGTCACTTTTAATAGTCATATATATGAACAATGTACAAGCATGTTTATGTAGCGGGCAGTTCCTCCCCTCTCCCTGTCCCCTCTATCAAAGTTCTGCTCGCAATGTCTCTGGTCTAGGGGTATGATAGGGGAGGGAGAGGGTGCGCTACGCCTGGCTTCCACCACAGGTGTACAAGTGGTATCAGCAATGCCTTCCTTTACCTTCGGGCCTGTCTTGTGCATCGGATCCTCCCTCCAAGAGTCTCCAAGAACCTCGTCTGCCAGAAACTTGAGCCACACACCATTAAAGTCCAACACTCCTTTATTTAGAACATAACATGGACTCCCTTGGCTATAGAACAGAAAAGGAGGTGTGTGTACGAATAGGCCCAGACACAAGTTCGATCCTCCACTCTCCTCCAAAGAGTGGGTTATGGTCTCCGCACGAGGGAAATTCACCTTCCGGACGGTCTCCGACAAGAGGCTCAACCGTCACCGGCAGTATGCTGCACCGGGTCTTCAGATGAGGAGCTCTTCCCGGTCCATTACGTCCACCTCGGATTCAGGCATCCATCTCCGGAGTACCTTAGGATCCTTCCCTCGCGGAACTCCGTGTTGGGCACTGAGCTCCGGACCGCCGTCCGAGTACCTCACCCCAGGCTAAAGGTGCCAAGGGTGGAACACGATCTCCGGTGGTCCTCTAGGCCTAGTCCGCCTAGAGGACAAACACGAACTCCGTCCGCAGGCTAAAGGTGCCAGGGACCAACGACCCCGTGACCAAGATGGCCGGCCCCTTTTATCCCCTCTCCCAGCAAGCACGGCGGGTTCCCCGCCCCACCATACCGCTGCCCAGAGAGGACAAAAGTAAGCTCAGCACACAGCGGTATCCGTCCGTCGGCCCACAGTGACAGCGCCACCCAGTGGACCTCCGGAGATACACCACTGGTGTCACCGAAAAATTCAAAAACTTACGGCGAGAAAGTAAGTACCCGCTACATACTCCCCCCTGTTATTTGACACTGGTCCCCAGTGTCTGGAGTAAACCACATCCTCAACAACTGACATGATCCAGTCCAGAAACCACTAACAATTGAAAAACAGAAAAAACTTTTGGAAACTCTCCTAACAAAGAAGTTGTGTCTGAGCCCCTGTAATAAAAGAGGAGTGAAAGACAACACATTCAACATGAAAATCACATTTCAACATTTTACTTTTCCCTCCCCATCCTAACTAAAGACCTCCTCAGAGTATGTAATCTTGCTGGGATGTCCTCCTGTAGAGGGAAAAGAAATAAAACCAACATGTAAAACCCTGACACATATATCTGTGTGTATGAGGAAAATAAATTTCTCCTAAAAGAAATTCCTGTTTCTCCAAAGAGTGAATGCGTGAAAAGTGTTTGTAACGTTGCACGACACTGCCACCTGGTGACAGCCTCGCGGTAACTGCACCCGTGGAACTTCTTCTCCTTTCTCTCTAACCCTATCTACCCCAGAGTCTGTGATCTCCTTGCAGGAAGATAGAAACAAACAGGAACAGTTCCTTTTTCTTTTTTTTCTGTGGGCACACAAAACACAATTTCCCCAGAAAGTTCAGCAGCATGATAATATTGGAGTCTTTCTCTCCTAAAGGTAGAAACGGGGATGTGGCAGAATCAGAGGCTTCAAGTGCTGATCCATAGTCTCTAGATGGTATTCTACATCTTCGCCTTCTTTGCGTCTGATCACTACTTTGTCTGCGTGGATGTGTCTTCCCACCATCCATTCTGCCTTGCAGTCTTTGAAGCGCTGTGAAGCCTTTGGAGAACATGTTATGTATCTGCGGGCGTGTGGAACTTTGAGGTGTGTCCACACAAAGTCATTGTACCAGCGCTCCCGGTACACTTCCACCTCATATAGCAAGTCCTTCGATAAGTAGGGGTACTCCCAGCCGTACTCCGCTGCAACCTTTTGACTGAATAAACGCTGTAGTCTTGCCAAAGGAGGCATGATAGCTTTTTCCCCTTCACCAGGCAAAACAACTGAGTCTGGATGACGAGGTGCCTTGACCACCTCCATTCTGGGCATTGGGGGCCGCAGCAACAGTCTCTTGACCCCAGCGTCAGATACAGATGGTGCCGGGGATGCAGGGACAAGTTGAGGAAGGGATTCCCCTTCAGGCGCTGACGCCTCCACCCTGGGTGTGCTCTCTCCTATGGACATAGGTGAATTCCCACTTCCACGGAATGAAGCAAGCGGTATCTTGTCCCAGCCCTTCTTGGCAAACAAGTCATCTATCAGGGCATCATCTCCCGTATCAGAAAGAGATTCTAGGTCGGAGGTGTCACACTCCTCCGCGGGTATGTAGCCCTGTGTGGAAACAGAACATCCACACTCCGGGGACTTGCTAGGCCATGCCTTCTCGACACCTCCTCCCTCACACCAAGTCTTCTCTGCCGGCTTACCTTGACCTTTTCTGGGGCGTCCGGAACTCCCGTCAACGGATCCCTCTGGGTCTGGCGTAAGCATGCGAGACGGTCCACCACCACCGCTGGCCGGGGCTACCACGCTGGTTCTTTTCTTCGGTGGCGGACGCTGTGCGACAGTGGTGACCGAGTCAGCATCCTCGGATTTCTCCCGTTGATGTTTCACCCCTGCAGTATGCGCAGGGGTGACTCTCACACCTGCGATTCCTCCCTTCTGAGTGGCGGTACCTGAAGCCCGGCCTGGGTAGATGGTTTTCGGCCTCTCAACCTCCGGATCCACTTCAAACGTGAACTCCCCACAGGCCTCACAACGTCCCAACGGCTTCAACAGGCACACCAGTCCCGAACACCCAGGGCAAATCATACCCAGGGCCTCAACGTCTATACATGAGTATAGGGCAAATCGACCCCTCGGCTTCAGTCGGATCCCCGTATCCGTTATCGGAGCAGCAGCAGTCAATGTTGTAGTTGCCGGGTGAACCGGGATCCATGAGGCGGGTCCAAACATGGCGACCTGTTGCTGTTCCATCACACACTGCGCCAATGTCCCACGTGTAGTCCGTCACACGTATTGGACTCCTCCCCTTTTGCTCCAGTTCGCGGTCTTTTCCACTTTGCTTGGTTGAGACACGCCCACAAACTAAGCGGTGGGGGTTGTGTCTGGTGGCGCAGTGCAATTAAAAACCCCCACGTGTAGTCCGTCACACGGCTGGGTTTCCCCCCTTTCACCACTCTTCCTGCGCGGGCCTTTCCCCTTCTGAGGTCATGTCCACGACTTTCGAGCAGGGCTGCACTTTGGCCTATTCGCTTAACTCTGTCTGGCAGACACCTTCTACCAAGTGATGCACAACACATATCCCGGACCCGAGCCCCCACGTGTAGCGGGCAGTTCCTCCCCTCTCCCCGTCCCCTCTATCAAAGTTCTACTCGCAATGTCTCTGGTCTAGGGGTATGATAGGGGAGGGAGAGGGTGCGCTACGCCTGGCTTCCACCACAGGTGTATAAGTGGTATCAGCAATGCCTTCCTTTACCTTCGGGCCTGTGTTGTGCATCGGATCCTCCCTCCAAGAGTCTCCAAGAACCTCGTCTGCCAGAAACTTGAGCCACACACCGTTAAAGTCCAACACTCCTTTATTTAGAACATAACATGGACTCCCTTGGCTATAGAACAGAAAAGGAGGTGTGTGTACGAATAGGCCCAGACACAAGTTCAATCCTCCACTCTCCTCCAAAGAGTGGGTTATGGTCTCCGCATGAGGGAAATTCACCTTCCGGACGGTCTCCGACAAGAGGCTCACCCGTCACCGGCAGTATGCTGCACCGGGTCTTCAGATGAGGAGCTCTTCCCGGTCCATTACGTCCACCTCGGATTCAGGCATCCATCTCCGGAGTACCTTAGGATCCTTCCCTCACGGAACTCAGTGTTGGGCACTGAGCTCCGGACCGCCGTCCGAGTACCTCACCCCAGGCTAAAGGTGCCAAGGGTGGAACACGATCTCCGGTGGTCCTCTAGGCCAAGTCCGCCTAGAGGACAAACACGAACTCCGTCTGCAGGCTAAAGGTGCCAGGGACCAACGACCCCGTGACCAAGATGGCCGGCCCCTTTTATCCCCTCTCCCAGCAAGCACGGCGGGTTCCCCGCCCCACCATACCGCTGCCCAGAGAGGACAAAAGTAAGCTCAGCACACAGTGGTATCCGTCCGTCGGCCCAAAGAGACAGCGCCACCCAGTGGACCTCCGGAGATACACCACTGGTGTCACCGAAAAATTAAAAAACTTACGGCGGGAAAGTAAGTACCCGCTACATATATATTAGTATAGGGTTATGTTTTTTTAAGAATCATACTTACCTAGGTGGATTCTCTAACACTGAGAACCGAGCTATCAAACACCGCCAATCGCTCGGTTCTCAGAGCTCCCTGAGCAGAGAGCCAGTGACTGTCAGCCACCAGCTCTCTGCCCTGCCCCCTCGCACTCATTGGAGTGCTGGGCTGTGGAAGGGGCGGGAGCAGTCAGCTCAGGCGTTCAGTGGCTCGCTGAGAGGCTGAGCCGGGCACTGGTCCAGGCATGTGGGCAGATCCCGACTTCATTGTTGTGATCTTGATGAGACCGGCTCTGTAACGTCAGCATCCAGTGGCCTTCAGCCCGCTGTCTGCTGAAAACGGGTCACAGAAGTGCAGAACGAACTGCACTCCTGTGATCTACAGGAGAAGTACAAGCTTTGGCTGTACTTCTCCTTTAACTTCCAGCATTCAAAAAATAATAAAACATCTCTATTTGTGTTTTCACCTGCACCATATAAAAGTATTCAAATATATTTGTGTCTTCATTCAATAAGCACTTCACACTGTGTCTTGTGCTCCACAATGTGCTATAGTGCTTACAACGTTCCACCACCTTTGTGCTCCCAATGGGGGTATTCTCACCTTATCTCTATGGCCCATATACTATAGTAGGTCATATAGCATACATCTCACAGAGCATTGTTCAATCCATCCTTCAAAAATGGAAAGAGTATGGCACAACTGCAAACCTACTAAGACATGACCGTTCCCCTAAACAGACACGCCGGGAAAGGTGAGCATTAATCAGAGAAGCAGCCAAGAGGCCCATAACTCTGGAGGAGCTGCAGAGATCCATAGCTCAGGTGGTAGAATCTGTCCACAGGAAAAATATTAGTCGTGCACTCCACAAATCTGGCCTTTATGGAAGAGTGGCAAGAAGAAAGCCATTGTTAAAAAAAAAGCCATAAGAAGTCCTCATTGCAGTTTGTGAGAAGCCATGTGGGGGACACAGCAAACATGTGGAAGAAGGTGCTCTGGTCAGATGAGACCAAAATTTTATTTTTGGACTAAAAGCAAAACACTATGTGTGGCGGAAAACTAACATTGCAGATTACCCTGAACACACCATTCCCAACGTGAAACATGGTGGTGGCAGCATCATGTTGTGGGGATGCTTTTCCTCACCAGGGACAGGGAAGCTGGTCAGAGTTGATGGGAAGATGAATGGAGCCAAATACAGGGCAATCTTAGAAGAAAACCTGTTATGCCTCGTACACGCGATCGGTTTTCCCGGCGGTCAAAAGTCCGCCGGGAAAACCGAGGGGAAAACCGAGAACGGTGGCTTTTCCCCGTGTACACACGGCCGGTTTTTCCGACAGGAAAACTACCATGACAGCTTTGGTCGGGAAAACCGGCCGTGTGTATGCTCCACTGCAGTGTTTCCCATAGGAAAACTGCCAAGCAAAAAACCACAGAGAATCGCAGCGGGAAAAAAGAGAACATTTTTTTGCTCGCAGTTTTCCTGTCGGGAAAACTGCTATGGAGCATACAAACCAACCCGACCAAAAGCAAACATGGCAGTTTTTCCGTCTGGAAAACTGGTCGTGTGTACGAGGCATTAGATTCTGCAAAAGACTTGAGACTGGGACGGAGGTTCACCTTCCAGCAGGACAATGACCCTAAACATACAGCCAGAGCTACAATGGAATGGTTTAGATCAAAGCATATTCATGTGTTAGAATGGCCCAGTCAAAGTCCAGACTTAAATCCAATTGAGAATCTGTGGCAAGACTTGAAAATTGCTGTTCACAAATGCTCTCCATCCAATCTGACAGAGCTTGAGCTATTTGCAAAGAAGAATGGGCAAAAATGTCACTCTCTAGATGTGCAAAGCTGGTAGAGACATCCCCAAAAAGACTTGCAGCTGTAATTGCAGTGAAAGGGGGTTCTACAAAGTATTGAATCAGGGGGGCTGAATACAAATTTCACATATTTATTTGTAAAAAAAAATGAAAACCATTTATCATTTTCCTTCTACTTTACAATTATGTGCCACTTTGTGTTGGTCTATCACATAGAATTCCAATAAAATACATTTATGTTTTTGGTTGTGTAGCGGGTATGTACTTTCCCGGGTGTAAATTTGAACTTGACAGAGACATTGGTGATGTGTAATTCCCTGCAGCCCAGCGGGTGGCGCTGTCGCCCTGGGCTGGGGTTGAATCATTGCTGTGTGCTGTGCCTCCTTTTTGTCCTCCCTCGGCAGCGGTATGGTGGGGCGGGGATCCCGCCGTGCTTGCTGGGAGAGGGTATAAAGGGGCTGGCCGTCTTTGTCACGGGGTCGGAGTCCAGGGCACCTTCAGCCTGTGGACCGTGGTTCGTGTTGGTTCTCTAGGCGGGCCTAGGCCTAGAGGACGGTCGGAGGTCGTGTTCCATCCCAGGCACCTTTAGCCTGGGGTGAGGTACTGAGATGGAGGTCCGGAGCTCAGTGCCCAACACTGAGTTCCGCGAGGGAAGGAGATCCTAGGGGACCCCGGGAGTGGGTACCCGAATCCGGAAGGCGCAATGGACCGGGGGGAGCTCCTCACTTGAAGACCTGGTGCAGCATATTGCCAGTGACGGGTGAGCCTCTCATCGGAGACCGCCTGGAAGGAAATTCCCCCTCGCTCGGAGACCGCAACCCACTTTCAGGAAGGAAAGTGGAGAACACATTGTGTCTGGGCCTATTCGCATCCACACCTCCTTTTCTGTTCTGTTTCTACCAAGGGAGTTCAACTGATTGTGTTCATTCGAGAAGAATAAAGGAGTGTTGAACTTTAATGGTGTGGGGCTCATTTCCTGACAGACATTGTTCAAGGTAACTCTCGGTGGAGGCTCCAGGTGCACAGCACTGACCCGAAGGTAAAAGAACTTTGCTTGTATCACACTGACACCTGTGACAAAGGCCTGGCGTAGTGTCCCCGCTCTCTTCCCCTCTAAAAGATACCCCTAGACAAGAGAGAGACGAGCTGAAGAAAGAGAGGGGAGTGAGGAGGCAGCTACAGTTGTAACATGACAAAATGTGTAAAATTTCAAGGGGTATGAATACTTTTTCAAGGCACTGTATATTATTATTGGAAATGACTCGGATTTGGTTTGAGCAGCGCTGCACTGTTCTTATTTATTTTTTTATACATACTGCAGGTACGTCAATATGAAAAGAGAACTTTAGCAGAACAATATTAGTTTTACTCTTACTGTACCAATGTTAGTGTATAAACATATACAATAACAAGACACAATAGAGAAAACAAATACACCAAGACTGAACAAACATGTTCAAACGACTCATGCCTAATAGAATATACGTTGGGGTGTTTTTCTTTCCAAAATGGGGTAATTTTTGTGGCAATTTCATTGTCCTGGTGCTCCAGGGCCTTCAAAAGTGTAATAGGTAGTCAAGAAATGATATGTGTAATTTATGTCCCTAGAACGCCTGATGGTGCTCCCTGCATGTTGCGCCTCTGTATGTGGCCACGCTGTGTAAAAGTCTCACACATGTGGTATCACCATACTCAGAAGGAGTAGCAGTTTGGGCGTTTTTTTTTTTAAAAGCCTACAAACTCCACTCTATGTTAGCCTATGTGTCCATGCACACATGGACGTTTTTAAGCTTTAATGAGCAGTGGAGTTTATGGGCTTTTTTCTGAACGCCCGAAAATCGCGTTCAAAGTGCCGTTTTTTTTTACCTCAAAAAACGCCAAATGCGATAAACCCTAAAAAAACCACTCAAAAACGCTTAAAAACGTGGCACGCCAGTGTTTTTTAGCGTTTTTGATCCATTGAAAATAAAAATGGGAAAAAAACCCGCTAAAAATGCTAACGCTGAAAAACGCTAAAAAACGCTAATAAACGCTATTGCAAAAACGTAAAAAAACCGTTGAAAGACTCCCTGCAAAGCTACTGGCGTTTTTATAACATTATTTTAGCGTCCAGTGTGCATGGAGCCTAAAACTTTCACAAAGACCAAATAATATACACTGATTTGGGTTATTTTTACCAAAGATATGTACCAGTACAAATTTTGGCCAAAATTTATGAAGAAAAATTACTAATTTGCACGCGATCGGAAATTCCGACAAGAAAAGTTTGACCGTGTGTAGGCTCCATCTGACTTTTTCTGTCGGAATTTCCGCCAACAAAAATTTGAGAGCTGTTTCTCGAATTTTCCGACGGAAAAAACTTTTCGGCGGAAATTCCAACCATGTGTAGCAATTTCCGATGCTCGGAATCAATTTGACGCATGCTCGGAATCATTGTACTTAATTTTTCTCGGCTCGTCGTAGTGTTGTACGTCCCGCGTTCTTGATGGTCGGAATTTCCGACCAACATTTGTGTGACCGTGTGTGTGCAAGGCAAGTTTGAGCGAAAATCCGTTTGAAAAAACAACCACGGTTTTCTTGTCGGATTTTCCGATCGTGTGTACGCGGCATTAGAGGGAAGTTTCAGGAAAAAAACTTAAAATTTTAAATAAAGAATTGTAAAGCAAAATAAGGGTCAGTGCCCACCTGCAGACCCCCAATTGCCATGAATGAAGTACCCCCAATTGCCAGGAATGCAGCACCCACCATTGCTAGGAATGCAACACCCACCATTGCCAAGAATGCACCCACCATTGCCAGGAAGGCAGCACCCACCATTGCCAGGTATGCACCCAACATTGACAGGAATTCAGCACCCACCATTGCCAGGAATGAACTCACCATTGCCAGAAATGCAGCACCCACCATTGCCAGGTATGCACCCACCATTGACAGAAATGCAGCACCCACCATTGACAGGAATGCACTCACCATTGCCAGGAATGCAGCACCCATCATTGTCAGGGACGCACTCACCATTGCCAGGAATGCAGCCCCACCATTGCCAGGAATGCACTCACCATTGCCAGGAATGCAGCACCCATCATTGCCAGGAATGCACTCACTATTGCCAGGAATGTACTCACGATTGCCAGGAATGCAGCACCCACCAATTGCCAGGAATGCACTCACCATTGGCAAGAATGCAGCACCCATCATTGCCAGGAATGCAGCCCCACCATTGCCAGGAATGCACTCACCATTGCCAGGAATGCAGCACCCATCATTGAAAGGAATGCAGCCCCACCATTGCCAGGAATGCAGCCCCACCATTACCAGGAATGCAGCCCCACCATTGCCAGGAAAGCAGTCCCACCATTGCCAGGAATGCAGCACCCACCATTGCCAGGAATGCAGCACCCACCATTGCCAGGAATGCAGCCCCACCATTGCCAGGAATGGACCCACCATTGCCAGGAAAGCAGCACCCACCATTGCCAGGAATGCACTCACCATTGTCAGGAATGCAGCCCCACCATTGCCAAGAATGCAGCACCCACCATTGCCAGGAATGCACTCACCATTGCCAAGAATGCAGCAACGACCATTGCCAGGAATGCACTCACCATTGCCATCAGTGCAGCCTGGGAGGGGACATGGAGGGGGCAGGACAAGCGCCAAAGATATCCTACAGGCGAATCTCCTCTTTAGACAGCAGCCTCTTTAAGAGAAAGTCCTGCCTCCTTTGATGGACAGAACAGAACAGTTGTCCAATGGCAGCCGGACTTCCTATTACAGAGGCTGCCGTGTAAACAGGAAATACTCCTCCTGTGTGCACGGCACTCGTCCCGCCTTCTCCCTCCGACGCAGCCAGCTTATATATCTTTTGTGGCCCCGACGCTGGGAGACCGTCGGGGGCCACGAAAGATATATATGTTTAGATAACCAGGCGGGCTGTTCAAAACCGGACCGGGGGCCACGATTGGCCCGCGGGCCGGACTTTGGACATGCCTGCCCTAATACTTACCTGAGCCCCCTCTCTGTCCAGCGATGTTGCATGAGTGTCTTGTCTCCCTGGGACACCCCTCCTCATTGGCTGAGACAGCAGCGTGGCACCATTGGATCCCATAGCTGTTAATTAAAATCAGTCAGCCAATCAGGGGAGAGAGGGGGCAGGGCCGGGTCGGGGCTCCGTGTCTGAATGGACACACGGAGCTGTGACTCGGCCTGCGTGCCCCCATAGCAAGCTCCTTGCTGTGGGGGCACTCGGCAGGAGGGAGGGGCCAGAAGCTCTGGTGAGGGACCCGAGAAGAGGAGGATCCGGACTGCTCTGTGCAAATCCACTGCAACAGAGCAGGTAAGTATAACATATTTGTTATTTTTAAAGCAAAAAAAAGAGCCTTCACAATCACTTTAATCACCGCTGGGTTTTTAATTTTTTTTTAAATAAACAAAAAAAGATAGAAAATTGTGAAAAAATAAATACTCATTTTTGTAGTTTGTTATAAAATTTAGCAAACAGGTAATTTTTCTCCTTCACTAATGTGCGCTCATGAGGCTGCACCGATGGGCGCTGATAGGTGGCACTGATGAAGCTATACTGATGAGGCAGCACTGATGCACACTGAGGTGGAGGAAGGTAGGTGACTCCGCGCAAAAGGACTTCAAACACAACGTAGTAGTCAGAGCTGCTGCCTCTACTTATTGCTGCCTCCTAATTCGGTGGAGCAAGGATATGAAAAAAATGAGGGGTGTAGTGGTGGCGCTGCTCTTACGTGAAACCAATCTGCTGGGAGCCAGATATTGGTAATAGGTCTACAAATGAGAAACACAAAGGGGGTTCTCTCTGATATAATCAGAACCTAAGTGGGACCACACATAGAATGTAAAAATCAAATAAATAAATGAAATAAGTAAATAAAGTGGGGTGTCTCTGCCAGGTGTTTACTTGGCTTTAGCAATAGCCTTCAGAAGGTGATAGTGATAATGGACGTAAAGTGAGTGAAGGATTTAGTAGGAATACATTAATTAGTTGAAATAAATAAGTAATATGAATTTTCCAATTCTGGCTCGGCCGGGTGTTTACTAGCAGAGGATTAGCTATTGGAAGTGCTGTGAAGTAAATTGATGCTACCAATGTGGTGCTGTAAGAGATGCAGTGTAAACAAAGTAAAAAACAATGAATTACAATGGATTGGGATGTTGTCTCGGCCGGGTGTTTACTAAACCCAACTGGAATTATACTCGGTCCCAAACAGTTAGAAAAAAGTGTTTACGTGATCCGTAATACACTCTGACAATGTACATCAAATGTTCAGCATAAAAATTGAAGTTGATAAAATGAAGTGAAGATCAATGGTGACAATCCAGAATATAGTGACAGAATAAATTGGTGACTTTGCTGCAGTGCTTGTTCTAGTAGCCTGTGCCGTGAATGTGATTATCCGTGATTGTTTATGATGTTGCACTCACCAGATTCTTCATACCCTCAGGGGGTATGGTGCAGTCACAGTATATGCCACTGTGTAGCAATCTCAGGAATCCAGGGTGGCTCCTTTGGTCCCTTGTGGTTCTCCGAGAAGGTGAGGGTTATGGAAAGGAAAAAAGGATACCCATAGTGTGAACCCGTAAAAAAAATTGGTTTATTGATATAGCGGGAAAAAGGGTACTCACATAGTATTAGACAATAAAAAGCATTAAAATGGCGCTTGGCCAGTGAAGAGCGATCCAAGGTTCAGGAAGTGGTGAAGCGACGTGACTCCGCCCTACGCGTTTCGTCAGATTGACGTCATCAGGAGCGTAACGTCGTGCTTCACTTCCTGATGCAATTTATAGCCCCTCCGGTCACATGTGAGCATGTGAGAATTAGCATAGCGGCCATTTTGGGTATGATTTTGGGGACCGGAGTCCGGCGGCCATGTTTGATAGGTTTTGCAGACCGGAGCTCAAAGTCTATGCAGTACTATATTAAATTGGTCTCGCGGCCATATTTGGTTCAACTTGCAGACTAGAGACCGCAGATTAGCTACAGCTGGAACATGAAACCGTGGGGCTATACGTTAAAAATATATGAATGTAAATTTCCAAACGCACCTTACTCAAAATTAAAACAAAATACAAAATACAAAGAATATATAAAATACAATTGACATAAATGACATATATATGTATGTACATAAAAACAAACAAGTAAATTTGCTGCTTAGATAGAGGATATATGGTATGTGAAGATGCATATTTTTATACATGCATATTAAGAACGCATGTTGGACGCATATAAACCGCATGTAAGAACGCATACAAGACGCGTATATCTAAAATATGGATAAATATATATAAAATATGGATAAATATATAAAGGACATGTATGTGTACATAAACCTGCTGCGTCGGTAGAGGATATATGGTATGTGAATGGGGATTAAGGAGACATAAAATGGATGAATTAATGTAAAAATGCCTTTTGTACATGCATGGGAAAACGCATGCGTGACGCTTATAAAAATGCATATAAAAATGCATATAGAAACATATATAAAAAAAACACATAAAAACCGCATATAAAACACATATAAAACGTGCTTTAAAAGGGCTAATCATAGGTGGAATCATACGAGATATTACTGAGTATTGTTTGAGGCATTGGGGAAGGGCTTTTTTCCTTTCCATAACCCTCACCTTCTCGGAGAACCACAAGGGACCAAAGGAGCCACCCTGGATTCCTGAGATTGCTACACAGTGGCATATACTGTGACTGCACCATACCCCCTGAGGGTATGAAGAATCTGGTGAGTGCAACATCATAAACAATCACGGATAATCACATTCACGGCACAGGCTACTAGAACAAGCACTGCAGCAAAGTCACCAATTTATTCTGTCACTATATTCTGGATTGTCACCATTGATCTTCACTTCATTTTATCAACTTCAATTTTTATGCTGAACATTTGATGTACATTGTCAGAGTGTATTACGGATCACGTAAACACTTTTTTCTAACTGTTTGGGACCGAGTATAATTCCAGTTGGGTTTAGTAAACACCCGGCCGAGACAACATCCCAATCCATTGTAATTCATTGTTTTTTACTTTGTTTACACTGCATCTCTTACAGCACCACATTGGTAGCATCAATTTACTTCACAGCACTTCCAATAGCTAATCCTCTGCTAGTAAACACCCGGCCGAGCCGGAATTGGAAAATTCATATTACTTATTTATTTCAACTAATTAATGTATTCCTACTAAATCCTTCACTCACTTTACGTCCATTATCACTATCACCTTCTGAAGGCTATTGCTAAAGCCAAGTAAACACCTGGCAGAGACACCCCACTTTATTTACTTATTTCATTTATTTATTTGATTTTTACATTCTATGTGTGGTCCCACTTAGGTTCTGATTATATCAGAGAGAACCCCCTTTGTGTTTCTCATTTGTAGACCTATTACCAATATCTGGCTCCCAGCAGATTGGTTTTCACGTAAGAGCAGCGCCACCACTACACCCCTCATTTTTTTCATATCCTTGCACACTGAGGTGGCACTGGTGGGCACTGATGAGGCTGTACTGATAGGTGACACTGATGGGCACTGAGAGGTGACACTGATGGGCACTGAGAGGTGGCACTGATGGGTACTGATAGGTGGCACTAATAGGCACTGATAGGCGGCACTAATAGGCAGTATTGACAGGTGACACTGATGGTGAAGCACTGATTGGCAGCACTGATTGACACTGATAGGTGGCACTGGTGGGTACTGATTGGCAGCACTGGTGGGCACTAATAGGTGGAACTGTTGGGCGATGATAGGTGGAACTGTTGGGCACTGATAGGTGGCACTGGTGGGCACTGATAGGTGACACTGGAGGGTACGGATAGGTGGCACTGGTGGGAACTGATTAGCTGCACTGGCGTGCACTGAAGCAGGGACGGATGTCCCTGTAACAGAAGCCAGTTACCGGCTTTCTGCTTCTCTCCTCACGCTGATCGCGAGGAGAAAAAAAAACAATAACTGGCTTATTTACTTCTATGATCAGATGTTAGTGGCTGACAGCTGGTCACGTGGTAAAGGGCCCGCTGTGATTAACGCCCTCCTGCCACTGGAAGCCTGTGCTGTAGCCATCATTCAGCTATAGCGCAGACGGAAAGTGGTTAAGCACACCCCATGAAAGTTGTTGACTTTTTCTACATATTTGAATAGGTAAACAGTATTTTTTATTCAAACAGTGTCTACAGAAAAAGGTGAAATACTTGGATAAGTACACAAGAAAATTTGCCTTTTGAACCATTTATTCAACAAAAACATCAATAGATGTAATGATGTACTGTGGAAGAAGTAAGTACACTTAGTGCAATATTTCTTCCTGTTTATGGATTTCTTGGCATGAAATGCCTGTTTCAAAATCCGCTACAACATTTCAATGAAAATGAAATCAGGGTTCTGGCGAGGGCAGCTCATAACCCTCTATCTCATCTTTTTCAGCCATTCTTTGGTAGATTTACTAGTGTGTGTCAGATCATTATAGCATTGAAAGACTAATTTCCAGTTCCACTTTTGGACAGACTGACACAAGCCCCCAGTATCCCCCTCCCCTGCCCTCCCCATACTTATTCTTTACTCCCCTCTCCCCCATAGGGATGAGCTTCGTGTTCGAGTCGAACATACGTTCGACTCGAACATCGGCTGTTCGATCGTTCGACGAAGATCGAACGATTTGGGCCGTTCGCGCCAAATTCGAGTGACGCGAACGGCCCACAATGCACTACGCCATCGCAGTGTCATCCAGGCGCTGTGATTGGCCAAGCATGCACTGTGACCCCGCATGCTTGGCCAATCACAGCGCCGGCAGCGAGGAGAGCAATGATTGGCCACAGGCAGGATGCCTGTGGCCAATTATTGCTGAGGGTGTTTAGTACACGCCCCACACTATAAAAGGCCGCCAGCACGGCGGCCTAGTGTAGTGTGTTCCGGAGCAGGGAAAGACAAGCATAGGCAGGGACAGTGACATTTATTTCTTTCTTGCTTAACCTGGATTCCTTTAGTTTAGGGAAAGAGAAGGATAGGTAGGGAGAGTGTCAGTGTGTTTTACTGTGCGAGTCCTTGTTTCTAGGGACAAAGAAGGAAAGTGAGGGGAATTCTCCTTGTGCTATAGTGTGCTTTAAAAAAAAAAAATTTCTAGGGACAGAAAACTCTAGGTAGGGAGAGTGTCAGTTTCTTTCACTGTGCGAGTCCTTGTTTCTAGGAAAAAAGAAGGAAAGTGAGGGGAATTCTCCTTGTGCTATAGTGTGCTTTAAAAAAAAAAAATTTCTAGGGACAGAAAACTCTAGGTAGGGAGAGTGTCAGTTTCTTTCACTGTGCGAGTCCTTGTTTCTAGGAAAAAAGAAGGAAAGTGAGGGGAATTCTCCTTGTGCTATAGTGTGCTTTAAAAAAAAAATGTTTCTAGGGACAGAAAACTCTAGGTAGGGAGAGTGTCAGTTTCTTTCACTGTGCGAGTCCTTGTTTCTAGGAAAAAAGAAGGAAAGTGAGGGGAATTCTCCTTGTGCTATAGTGTGCTTTAAAAAAAAAAAATTTCTAGGGACAGAAAACTCTAGGTAGGGAGAGTGTCAGTTTCTTTCACTGTGCGAGTCCTTGTTTCTAGGAAAAAAGAAGGAAAGTGAGGGGAATTCTCCTTGTGCTATAGTGTGCTTTAAAAAAAAAAAATTTCTAGGGACAGAAAACTCTAGGTAGGGAGAGTGTCAGTTTCTTTCACTGTGCGAGTCCTTGTTTCTAGGAAAAAAGAAGGAAAGTGAGGGGAATTCTCCTTGTGCTATAGTGTGCTTTTAAAAAAAAAAATAGGGACAGAAAACTCTAGGTAGGGAGAGTGTCAGTTTCTTTCACTGTGCGAGTCCTTGTTTCTAGGAAAAAAGAAGGAAAGTGAGGGGAATTCTCCTTGTGCTATAGTGTGCTTTAAAAAAAAAAAATTTCTAGGGACAGAAAACTCTAGGTAGGGAGAGTGTCAGTTTCTTTCACTGTGCGAGTCCTTGTTTCTAGGAAAAAAGAAGGAAAGTGAGGGGAATTCTCCTTGTGCTATAGTGTGCTTTAAAAAAAAAAATTTTCTAGGGACAGAAAACTCTAGGTAGGGAGAGTGTCAGTTTCTTTCACTGTGCGAGTCCTTGTTTCTAGGAAAAAAGAAGGAAAGTGAGGGGAATTCTCCTTGTGCTATAGTGTGCTTTAAAAAAAAAATTTTTCTAGGGACAGAAAACTCTAGGTAGGGAGAGTGTCAGTTTCTTTCACTGTGCGAGTCCTTGTTTCTAGGAAAAAAGAAGGAAAGTGAGGGGAATTCTCCTTGTGCTATAGTGTGCTTTAAAAAAAAAAAATTTCTAGGGACAGAAAACTCTAGGTAGGGAGAGTGTCAGTTTCTTTCACTGTGCGAGTCCTTGTTTCTAGGAAAAAAGAAGGAAAGTGAGGGGAATTCTCCTTGTGCTATAGTGTGCTTTAAAAAAAAAAAAATTTCTAGGGACAGAAAACTCTAGGTAGGGAGAGTGTCAGTTTCTTTCACTGTGCGAGTCCTTGTTTCTAGGAAAAAAGAAGGAAAGTGAGGGGAATTCTCCTTGTGCTATAGTGTGCTTTAAAAAAAAAAAATTTCTAGGGACAGAAAACTCTAGGTAGGGAGAGTGTCAGTTTCTTTCACTGTGCGAGTCCTTGTTTCTAGGAAAAAAGAAGGAAAGTGAGGGGAATTCTCCTTGTGCTATAGTGTGCTTTAAAAAAAAAATTTTTCTAGGGACAGAAAACTCTAGGTAGGGAGAGTGTCAGTTTCTTTCACTGTGCGAGTCCTTGTTTCTAGGAAAAAAGAAGGAAAGTGAGGGGAATTCTCCTTGTGCTATAGTGTGCTTTTAAAAAAAAAAATTTCTAGGGACAGAAAACTCTAGGTAGGGAGAGTGTCAGTTTCTTTCACTGTGCGAGTCCTTGTTTCTAGGAAAAAAGAAGGAAAGTGAGGGGAATTCTCCTTGTGCTATAGTGTGCTTTAAAAAAAAAAAATTTCTAGGGACAGAAAACTCTAGGTAGGGAGAGTGTCAGTTTCTTTCACTGTGCGAGTCCTTGTTTCTAGGAAAAAAGAAGGAAAGTGAGGGGAATTCTCCTTGTGCTATAGTGTGCTTTAAAAAAAAAATTTTTCTAGGGACAGAAAACTCTAGGTAGGGAGAGTGTCAGTTTCTTTCACTGTGCGAGTCCTTGTTTCTAGGAAAAAAGAAGGAAAGTGAGGGGAATTCTCCTTGTGCTATAGTGTGCTTTAAAAAAAAAATTTTTCTAGGGACAGAAAACTCTAGGTAGGGAGAGTGTCAGTTTCTTTCACTGTGCGAGTCCTTGTTTCTAGGAAAAAAGAAGGAAAGTGAGGGGAATTCTCCTTGTGCTATAGTGTGCTTTAAAAAAAAAAAAATTCTAGGGACAGAAAACTCTAGGTAGGGAGAGTGTCAGTTTCTTTCACTGTGCGAGTCCTTGTTTCTAGGAAAAAAGAAGGAAAGTGAGGGGAATTCTCCTTGTGCTATAGTGTGCTTTAAAAAAAAAAAATTTCTAGGGACAGAAAACTCTAGGTAGGGAGAGTGTCAGTTTCTTTCACTGTGCGAGTCCTTGTTTCTAGGAAAAAAGAAGGAAAGTGAGGGGAATTCTCCTTGTGCTATAGTGTGCTTTAAAAAAAAAAAATAGGGACAGAAAACTCTAGGTAGGGAGAGTGTCAGTTTCTTTCACTGTGCGAGTCCTTGTTTCTAGGAAAAAAGAAGGAAAGTGAGGGGAATTCTCCTTGTGCTATAGTGTGCTTTAAAAAAAAAAAATTTCTAGGGACAGAAAACTCTAGGTAGGGAGAGTGTCAGTTTCTTTCACTGTGCGAGTCCTTGTTTCTAGGAAAAAAGAAGGAAAGTGAGGGGAATTCTCCTTGTGCTATAGTGTGCTTTAAAAAAAAAAAAATTCTAGGGACAGAAAACTCTAGGTAGGGAGAGTGTCAGTTTCTTTCACTGTGCGAGTCCTTGTTTCTAGGAAAAAAGAAGGAAAGTGAGGGGAATTCTCCTTGTGCTATAGTGTGCTTTAAAAAAAAAATTTTTCTAGGGACAGAAAACTCTAGGTAGGGAGAGTGTCAGTTTCTTTCACTGTGCGAGTCCTTGTTTCTAGGAAAAAAGAAGGAAAGTGAGGGGAATTCTCCTTGTGCTATAGTGTGCTTTAAAAAAAAAAAATTTCTAGGGACAGAAAACTCTAGGTAGGGAGAGTGTCAGTTTCTTTCACTGTGCGAGTCCTTGTTTCTAGGAAAAAAGAAGGAAAGTGAGGGGAATTCTCCTTGTGCTATAGTGTGCTTTAAAAAAAAAAAATTTCTAGGGACAGAAAACTCTAGGTAGGGAGAGTGTCAGTTTCTTTCACTGTGCGAGTCCTTGTTTCTAGGAAAAAAGAAGGAAAGTGAGGGGAATTCTCCTTGTGCTATAGTGTGCTTTAAAAAAAAAAAATTTCTAGGGACAGAAAACTCTAGGTAGGGAGAGTGTCAGTTTCTTTCACTGTGCGAGTCCTTGTTTCTAGGAAAAAAGAAGGAAAGTGAGGGGAATTCTCCTTGTGCTATAGTGTGCTTTAAAAAAAAATTTTTTCTAGGGACAGAAAACTCTAGGTAGGGAGAGTGTCAGTTTCTTTCACTGTGCGAGTCCTTGTTTCTAGGAAAAAAGAAGGAAAGTGAGGGGAATTCTCCTTGTGCTATAGTGTGCTTTTAAAAAAAAAAATTTCTAGGGACAGAAAACTCTAGGTAGGGAGAGTGTCAGTTTCTTTCACTGTGCGAGTCCTTGTTTCTAGGAAAAAAGAAGGAAAGTGAGGGGAATTCTCCTTGTGCTATAGTGTGCTTTAAAAAAAAAAAATTTCTAGGGACAGAAAACTCTAGGTAGGGAGAGTGTCAGTTTCTTTCACTGTGCGAGTCCTTGTTTCTAGGAAAAAAGAAGGAAAGTGAGGGGAATTCTCCTTGTGCTATAGTGTGCTTTAAAAAAAAAAAATTTCTAGGGACAGAAAACTCTAGGTAGGGAGAGTGTCAGTTTCTTTCACTGTGCGAGTCCTTGTTTCTAGGAAAAAAGAAGGAAAGTGAGGGGAATTCTCCTTGTGCTATAGTGTGCTTTAAAAAAAAAAAATTTCTAGGGACAGAAAACTCTAGGTAGGGAGAGTGTCAGTTTCTTTCACTGTGTGAGTCCTTGTTTCTAGGAAAAAAGAAGGAAAGTGAGGGGAATTCTCCTTGTGCTATAGTGTGCTTTAAAAAAAAAAAATTCTAGGGACAGAAAACTCTAGGTAGGGAGAGTGTCAGTTTCTTTCACTGTGCGAGTCCTTGTTTCTAGGAAAAAAGAAGGAAAGTGAGGGGAATTCTCCTTGTGCTATAGTGTGCTTTAAAAAAAAAAAATTTCTAGGGACAGAAAACTCTAGGTAGGGAGAGTGTCAGTTTCTTTCACTGTGCGAGTCCTTGTTTCTAGGAAAAAAGAAGGAAAGTGAGGGGAATTCTCCTTGTGCTATAGTGTGCTTTAAAAAAAAAAAATTTCTAGGGACAGAAAACTCTAGGTAGGGAGAGTGTCAGTTTCTTTCACTGTGCGAGTCCTTGTTTCTAGGAAAAAAGAAGGAAAGTGAGGGGAATTCTCCTTGTGCTATAGTGTGCTTTAAAAAAAAAAAATTTCTAGGGACAGAAAACTCTAGGTAGGGAGAGTGTCAGTTTCCTTCACTGTGCGAGTCCTTGTTTCTAGGAAAAAAGAAGGAAAGTGAGGGGAATTCTCCTTGTGCTATAGTGTGCTTTAAAAAAAAAAATTTTCTAGGGACAGAAAACTCTAGGTAGGGAGAGTGTCAGTTTCTTTCACTGTGCGAGTCCTTGTTTCTAGGAAAAAAGAAGGAAAGTGAGGGGAATTCTCCTTGTGCTATAGTGTGCTTTAAAAAAAAAAAATTTCTAGGGACAGAAAACTCTAGGTAGGGAGAGTGTCAGTTTCTTTCACTGTGCGAGTCCTTGTTTCTAGGAAAAAAGAAGGAAAGTGAGGGGAATTCTCCTTGTGCTATAGTGTGCTTTAAAAAAAAAAAATTTCTAGGGACAGAAAACTCTAGGTAGGGAGAGTGTCAGTTTCTTTCACTGTGCGAGTCCTTGTTTCTAGGAAAAAAGAAGGAAAGTGAGGGGAATTCTCCTTGTGCTATAGTGTGCTTTAAAAAAAAAAAATTTCTAGGGACAGAAAACTCTAGGTAGGGAGAGTGTCAGTTTCTTTCACTGTGCGAGTCCTTGTTTCTAGGAAAAAAGAAGGAAAGTGAGGGGAATTCTCCTTGTGCTATAGTGTGCTTTAAAAAAAAAAAATTTCTAGGGACAGAAAACTCTAGGTAGGGAGAGTGTCAGTTTCTTTCACTGTGCGAGTCCTTGTTTCTAGGAAAAAAGAAGGAAAGTGAGGGGAATTCTCCTTGTGCTATAGTGTGCTTTAAAAAAAAAAAATTTCTAGGGACAGAAAACTCTAGGTAGGGAGAGTGTCAGTTTCTTTCACTGTGTGAGTCCTTGTTTCTAGGAAAAAAGAAGGAAAGTGAGGGGAATTCTCCTTGTGCTATAGTGTGCTTTAAAAAAAAAAAATTCTAGGGACAGAAAACTCTAGGTAGGGAGAGTGTCAGTTTCTTTCACTGTGCGAGTCCTTGTTTCTAGGAAAAAAGAAGGAAAGTGAGGGGAATTCTCCTTGTGCTATAGTGTGCTTTAAAAAAAAAAAAATTCTAGGGACAGAAAACTCTAGGTAGGGAGAGTGTCAGTTTCTTTCACTGTGCGAGTCCTTGTTTCTAGGAAAAAAGAAGGAAAGTGAGGGGAATTCTCCTTGTGCTATAGTGTGCTTTAAAAAAAAAAATTTCTAGGGACAGAAAACTCTAGGTAGGGAGAGTGTCAGTTTCTTTCACTGTGCGAGTCCTTGTTTCTAGGAAAAAAGAAGGAAAGTGAGGGGAATTCTCCTTGTGCTATAGTGTGCTTTAAAAAAAAAAAATTTCTAGGGACAGAAAACTCTAGGTAGGGAGAGTGTCAGTTTCTTTCACTGTGCGAGTCCTTGTTTCTAGGAAAAAAGAAGGAAAGTGAGGGGAATTCTCCTTGTGCTATAGTGTGCTTTAAAAAAAAAAAAATTCTAGGGACAGAAAACTCTAGGTAGGGAGAGTGTCAGTTTCTTTCACTGTGCGAGTCCTTGTTTCTAGGAAAAAAGAAGGAAAGTGAGGGGAATTCTCCTTGTGCTATAGTGTGCTTTAAAAAAAAAAAAATTCTAGGGACAGAAAACTCTAGGTAGGGAGAGTGTCAGTTTCTTTCACTGTGCGAGTCCTTGTTTCTAGGAAAAAAGAAGGAAAGTGAGGGGAATTCTCCTTGTGCTATAGTGTGCTTTAAAAAAAAAATTTTTCTAGGGACAGAAAACTCTAGGTAGGGAGAGTGTCAGTTTCTTTCACTGTGCGAGTCCTTGTTTCTAGGAAAAAAGAAGGAAAGTGAGGGGAATTCTCCTTGTGCTATAGTGTGCTTTAAAAAAAAAATTTTTCTAGGGACAGAAAACTCTAGGTAGGGAGAGTGTCAGTTTCTTTCACTGTGCGAGTCCTTGTTTCTAGGAAAAAAGAAGGAAAGTGAGGGGAATTCTCCTTGTGCTATAGTGTGCTTTAAAAAAAAAAATTTTCTAGGGACAGAAAACTCTAGGTAGGGAGAGTGTCAGTTTCTTTCACTGTGCGAGTCCTTGTTTCTAGGAAAAAAGAAGGAAAGTGAGGGGAATTCTCCTTGTGCTATAGTGTGCTTTAAAAAAAAAAAATTTCTAGGGACAGAAAACTCTAGGTAGGGAGAGTGTCAGTTTCTTTCACTGTGCGAGTCCTTGTTTCTAGGAAAAAAGAAGGAAAGTGAGGGGAATTCTCCTTGTGCTATAGTGTGCTTTAAAAAAAAAAAAATTCTAGGGACAGAAAACTCTAGGTAGGGAGAGTGTCAGTTTCTTTCACTGTGCGAGTCCTTGTTTCTAGGAAAAAAGAAGGAAAGTGAGGGGAATTCTCCTTGTGCTATAGTGTGCTTTAAAAAAAAAAATTTCTAGGGACAGAAAACTCTAGGTAGGGAGAGTGTCAGTTTCTTTCACTGTGCGAGTCCTTGTTTCTAGGAAAAAAGAAGGAAAGTGAGGGGAATTCTCCTTGTGCTATAGTGTGCTTTAAAAAAAAAAATTTTCTAGGGACAGAAAACTCTAGGTAGGGAGAGTGTCAGTTTCTTTCACTGTGCGAGTCCTTGTTTCTAGGAAAAAAGAAGGAAAGTGAGGGGAATTCTCCTTGTGCTATAGTGTGCTAAAGCATTCCTCATCAACCATCTTTGAAATCCTTGTTTTTTGGACAGTCAGGGAAATTGTCGTTGTGCTATTCTGTGCAAAAGCAATCATCCTCAACCATATTTAGAAATCCTTAAGTAAAGGGACAGAGAAGGACACCTGAAGGTAGCCCTTATTGCTTTTTTCCCATCTCCCTGCAGGCCATCTATTAGAATGTCTGGAAGGCAAACAAGGAGAGACAGACAGTCAGGAGGCAATAAAAGAGGGCAAGCAGGCTCTGTGTCTGGGGGCAACAGTGCTGGTCGTGGACGCGGTGCATTGTCATCAGCACATGGCCATGGGACACGCTTGTCCTTCTTTTCGGCAGCTGGACATGTTGAGCCACATCATGCCGAAGACTTGGTAGAGTGGATGACCAAGCCCTCCTCCTCCTCCTCATCCTCTCTCACCCAGGCTCAGGGTACTGGCAAAGCAGCTGCCAAAGCGTCCTCTTCCCTGGTATCAATGTCAGACTCATCATCAGTCACTCCTTCCCTAGACCCACCATGTCCTCCTCCTGAGGAGTCCCCCGAACTGTTTGAGCACAGTGTTGGGTACATGCTCCAGGAGGATGCCCAGCGTTTCGAAGGGTCTGATGATGAAACCCAGCTAGAGGAAGGCAGTAGCGTGAGAGCAGACAGAGGGGATGCTCAAGAAGGACACCAATCTGGCAGTCATGTTCCAGCAGCTGCAGCATACTGCCAGATTGGCTCCAGTGATGAGGAGGGAGGGGATGATGAGGTCACTGACTCCACGTGGGTGCCTAATAGGAGAGAGGAGGAGGAGGAGGATGAGGAGGAGGCACATCTCCAACGAGGCAGGATGCCCTTTGGTGGCCAGCGTAAGGGCAGTACACTGACGGAATCACACCGCAGAGCTCCGCCTGTGCAGGGCGCTGCCTCTGCCCGTCATTCAAAAAGTTCCTTGGTGTGGGCCTTTTTTGAGGCTAGTGCATCAGATCGCACAGCTGCTGTTTGCAACATATGTCTCAAGCGTATATCGCGTGGCCAAAACATCCGCCGCTTGGGTACCACATGCCTGACCAGACATATGTTGACCTGCCATGCAGCTCGTTGGCAAGCCTACCTCAAAGACCCACACCAAAGAACAAAGCGGACCTCTCCTTGCACCGCATCAGCTGGGATCTCCAACCCCACTATAACTTCAGTCCTCTCTGAAACATGCACTGAGAGGAATGAAGGTGTAGAATTAGGTGTGTCACAGCCAAGTACTTGCGGCCACTCTGCTAGCAGTACACCGACGTCCGATTCTAGCAGGCAAATTTCCCTGCCCCAGCTGCTGGACCGTCGAAAGAAGTTCACTCCCAGCCATCCACATGCCCAGCGGTTGAATGCTAGCTTGGCTAAATTGCTAGCGCTTCAACTGCTGCCTTTTCAGTTGGTAGACTCGGCCCCCTTCCGTGAGTTTGTGCAATGTGCGGTTCCTCAGTGGCAGGTTCCCAAACGCCACTTTTTCTCACGGAAGGCTATTCCGGCTCTCTACCGGCATGTGGAAGGCAATGTCTTGGCCTCGCTGGACAGGGCGGTCAGCGGTAAGGTGCATATTACCGCTGACTCATGGTCCAGCAGGCATGGACAGGGACGTTACCTTTCTTTCACGGCCCATTGGGTCACTCTTTTGGCAGCTGGGAAGGATGCAGGACAAGGTGCAGTAGTGTTGGAGGTTGTTCCACCGCCACGCCTCCAAAATGCTACTACTGGTTGTGACACACCTCTCTCCTCCACCCCCTCCTCTTCTTCTTCCTCCATGGCCTCTTCCTGTGGTTTGTCCTATGAACCAGCGGTGCTCCGTAGCCGTTCACGGGGCTACGCAAGTACGCAGGCAAAAAGATGCCATGCCGTGCTTGCGCTGGTGTGTTTGGGGGACAGAAGCCACACTGGGGCAGAGGTCCTGTCTGCTCTGCAGGGCCAGGCCGAGAGGTGGTTGACGCCACGCCAGCTTAAGCCAGGAATGGTGGTTTGCGACAATGGCACCAACCTCCTCTCCGCCCTCCGACAGGGACAACTGACCCATGTGCCCTGTGTGGCTCACGTCCTTAACCTGGTGGTGCAGCGGTTCTTGGGCAGGTACCCGGGCTTACAGGATGTCCTGAGGCAGGCCAGGAAAGTCTGTGTGCATTTCCGCAGATCTTATAATGCCAGTGCTCGCCTGGCTGAGCTGCAAAAGGAGTTGAACCTGCCCAAGAACCGCCTTATATGTGACATGCCCACCAGGTGGAACTCAACGTTGGCCATGCTGCAGCGGCTGCACACGCAGCAGAGGGCCATCAATGAGTACCTGTGCGACTACGGCACCAGGACAGGGTCAGGGGAGCTTGGTTTTTTTTCTCCACGCCAGTGGGGCATGATCAGGGATGCATGCACTGTCCTGGCACCATTTGAGGAGGCCACGAGGATGGTGAGCAGTGACAGTGCATGCATCAGTGACACTGTACCTCTTGTCCACCTGTTGGAGCACACGCTGCGTGGAATAATGGACAGGGCACTTGAGGCAGAACAGAGGCAGGAAGAGGAGGACTTCCTTGCCTCTCAAGGCCCCCTTTACCCAGACAGTGTTCCTTCTGTCCCACCCATCGCACAGGAAGAGGAGGAGGAGGAGGAGGATTGTGTCAGCATGGAGGTGGAGGCTGGCACTCAGCATCATCAGCAGCAGTCTTTTAGGGATGATTTACAGTCCCAAGAAACCAGTGGACTTGTACGTGGCTGGGAGGAGGTGGCTGCGGATCATGTCGTCCTTAGTGACCCAGAGGACTCCAGAGCGAATGCCTCAGCAAACCTACGCTGCATGGCCTCCCTGATCCTGCAAAGTCTGCGGAAGGATCCTCGTATTCTTCGGATCAAGGAGAGGGACCATTACTGGCTGGCCACTCTCCTTGATCCACGGTACAAGGGTAAGGTTGCGGACCTTATGTTACCGTCGCAGAGGGAGCAGAGGATGAGACAACTCCGGGAGGCCTTGCAGAAAGGTCTGTGCAACGCGTTCCCAGAGACTGGGAGGTTACAAACTCCTGGTCCTGGACAACGAGTTGCTGAGGCTTCGGCCAGTCAAAGAAGGAGCGGTGGGGAAGGTGGCCGTCTGACCGATGCGTTCAGACAATTCTTTAGTCCGCAGCCCCAAAGTATGATCGGTTCCAGCAACCATCGCCAGCGTCTGATAAACATGGTGCAGGAATATCTAGGGGCAAGGTCAGACTTGGACACCTTCCCCACCGAAAATCCTCTGGCTTACTGGGTCTTGAGGATGGATCACTGGCCAGAGCTTGCACAGTATGCAATTGAGCTACTGGCCTGTCCTGCATCCAGCGTTCTTTCGGAACGCACATTCAGTGCTGCTGGAGGATTTGTCACGGATCACAGGGTGCGCCTGTCCACCGACTCGGTTGATCGACTGACTTTCATCAAGATGAACCAGTCTTGGATCACCACCAGCTACCACACACCTGATGCTGATATAACAGACTAATTGATTTTAACATGTCACATCCCTTCAAGACTGATGCTGATGCTGAGTGCCTGTGCTGTTATGTTGACTGGCTATCCTCCTCCTCCGAGTCCTCAATGATACGATTGATGATGATAGCTTGGAAGATCATTTTTGTTTATGGGTGCCGCCACCAGTGGCTAAGGCCCAATTTTTCAGCCCCTGTTTTACAGGGGCGTGTAATTACAATTTTTTTAGCAATAATTTGCCATAGGGCTCATTGCTGTGCTCCAAGTACAGTATCTGTGAGGGGTTGGAGTGTTGTGGCACCAGTGCCTAAGGCCCAATTTTTCAGCCCCTGTTTAAAAGGGGCGTGTCATTACAATTTTTGAAGCAATACTTTGCAACAGGGCTCATTGCTGTGCTCCAAGTACAGTATCTGTGAGGGGTTGTAGTGTTGTGCCACCAGTGCCTAAGGCCCAATTTTTCAGCCCCTGTTTAACAGGGGCGTGTCATTACAATTTTTGAAGCAATACTTTGCAACAGGGCTCATTGCTGTGCTCCAAGTACAGTATCTGTGAGGGGTTGTAGTGTTGTGCCACCAGTGCCTAAGGCCCAATTTTTCAGCCCCTGTTTAACAGGGGCGTGTCATTACAATTTTTGAAGCAATACTTTGCAACAGGGCTCATTGCTGTGCTCCAAGTACAGTATCTGTGAGGGGTTGTAGTGTTGTGCCACCAGTGCCTAAGGCCCAACTTTTCAGCCCCTGTTCAACAGGGGCATGCAATTACAATTCTTGATCTAATAATTCACAGCAGGGCCCATTGCTGCACCCACCAAGAGTAACTGTCAGGGCTTACAGTGTTGTGGCACCAGCACCACCATCAAAGGCCCAATTTTTACTACCACTGTTCAACAATTATATGTAATTAAAATTCCTGATATAATAGTTGACAGCAGGGCGTTCCAGCACCAACCAAGAGTAACTGTGAGTGCTTACAGTGTTGTGCCAACACCAACAACTAAGGGGCCTATTTCTGCAGAGTATATACGGCAGGTCCCTACTTTCAAACATCCAACTTACAAACGACTCCTACTTGCAAACGCAAGAAGACAACAGGAAGTGAGAGGAAATCTACCACTAGGAAGGAAAATTCTCTCCTGTAAGAATAAATATGGGAGAAAGGTGTCTCCTCTGTACTGATGCTTTATCAGCAATCCTTGTTTCAAGAAAAACACCACATTTCAAAAACAGTTGTCATTGGGATGGAAAGTGAGGTGAAATGTTCTGAACAGGGGCACAGACAGCAAAACAAATGTTACAGGGGTGATAACCCTTACCTATGTTTTCCAAAAAGTTTAAAAATAGATTTTTGGGCTGGAGCTACACTTCAACAATGTACCTGTTCAAAATTACAAACACATTCTACATAAGAACAAACCTACAGTCCCTGTCTTGTATGCACCGCCTGTATACGGCTGTTCAGAGTATATAGGGCCTTTTTTATTTTATGTGCGGGGTTCCCCTGAATATCCATACAAGACCCAAAGGGGCTGGTAATGGGCTGGGGTAGGGGGGGGGGGGGGTCATGGGGTAGCTATGCCATTTTTCTTAAAGATTTTCATCCATATTACCGGGACCAGACATTACATTAAAGCCGCAAGCAGTTTTAAATGGCTTTTTTTTCCTTTAGAAGTGTCATTTTGTGCAGGGACAGTTCTAAACACGGGAAACACGTGGCACTTCACAGGCATACTTTAGACACCCCCCAGGTACGATATTTAAAGGAATATTTGACTTTTTTTTTTTCACTTTATGCATCATTAAAATGACTGCTCCCGAAAAACGACCGTTTTTAAAACTTCTTTTTGCATTGATACATGTCCCCTGGTGCAGAACCCGGGTTCCCAAACCCTTTTTAGGACAATAACATGCATAATAGTTGTTATAATTAGCACTTTAGAATTCGAACGTTCGCATCCATTGTATTTAATAGAGTTCTAATGTTCGTACGAACTTTCGGTCCGTTCGCGGGTTCTGGTGCGAACCGAACCCGGGGGTGTTCGGCTCATCACTACTCCCCCACTTGTCTTAAAGTGTTACTAACCTCACAACAGTAAAATCAGTCTGTATATGCAGTAAAGCATGCTTGTTATACTCACTGTGGAACCTAAGGGGTTAATCCTCTGCATTTTATAAAAAGGCTGTTTGATTCTGGCTTCTGATCCTCCCCTTCTTCCACTGTCCTCAATCCATCTCCTGGTAGAACAGAGCCTTGGGGGCACCCTGCACATGCTCAGTTTGGTGTGTATTGCTAGAAAGTTTTTTTCCACTGCATGTGATCAGCACAGGGCCAATCAGGACTGTCGAGACAGAGGGTCAGGGACCTGCAGCCTCATAGGTCAGTCAGAGTAGAATGAAAACTCCTCCTAAAAGCATTAACCAGACACTGATAGTAGTCACAAGACTGCTATATACTGCTGATGAGAAAAGGTATTTAGCAGATTTTCTATTTACTAAAATAATTGCATTTCCATGTTCTGTGTACTGTGGCAGACCAGATATAGTGAATGCAGGGTCCTGGGTTTAGTAACACTTTAAGTTAAGGGGTCATACAATCATTGAATTCAAAAGCACTGGAGTTCTGTCACAAAGTACAGAGTATATATGAATTTTGTGGATTATATGTACTTTAGAGCAGAATAATAGCACTTTGGTTATTGGGAGAACGTTTGTTTCACCCTGGGAAGGTTTACCACTGGAAACCCTTACATATACCCAAAGAAGTGACTATCATCAGGTGATACACAGAGATGAAAAATTCCTTCTACATAAGTTATACCTGTTTATCTGCTGTCTTCTCTTCTCTTCTCTACATCTATTCAAAGTCCATCATCGCAGCAGACAGATATGACACTTGGTGCTCCAGATAGAGACAAGTACACCCTATAGAGGAATATGCTTTCTTCAAATTTCATGTCTGAGGTTTACAACCACTTTAAAAACTTTTAGCTTGGATGCTTGTTTCTGCACTTTGGATAACAACACTTGTACCACAGTATGCTCAAGCTCTGGTGAAGCTTATTGTTACTTATTGATTGCTAATATTCTTAGCCATTACCATGTGTCCTACATTGTATCTGCACTTATCTTTGAAAAAAAACCACTTAACAAGAAAAATAGATTTTTGTATCTATCTGTTAAAGCGGAGTACCACCCAAAAGTGGAACTTCCGCTTTAAGCACTCCTCGCCCCCTTACATACCACATTTGGCATGTAATTTTTTTTGGGGGGAGTGGGGGCTCCGTTAGGAATCGGACTTCCTGTCCCACTTCCTCCTTACGCCTACGGGCTGCCTAGGTGACTCCTCCTCTCCCCCTAGTAGGGTTGCCACCTGTACGGTTTTGACCCGGACAGTACGGGATTTGAATCCTGCGTCCGGTTTTGAGTTCATCTCAAAACCGGACTAATCATTAAAACCGAATTGCGGCTTTCACCAATGCTGTCTATAGAGGAGAGGATGTAGTGCCCCCAGTGGAGAGCGGAGGCAGTGCTGTGTCTCTGAAAGCACAGTGAGGACAGAGTGTGATCACGGAGGACACCTCCGGCCGGTGTCTTGTCGACCTAGTTCCGCTAACGATATGGTTCCGAGCTCAATTGCGCAGGCGCTGCCGAACAGCTGTTCAAGCTCGGAGATTTCCGTGGGCTTGGCTTGCGCCTGCGCAGTCAAGAGGGAACCAGATCGATAGGAGAAACCATAGGCTCGGCAGCTGTGGACGCGCTCACCCCCGATGCTTCATTACACACGCCACTTTCCTCTTCATACAGCAAGGGGCGGCTCACATGTGATATTGAGCAGTGCGATTTGTTTGTTTATACACGACGCTCTATACAGCCCCTTGCTGTATAGAGTGGTGTGTATAAACAAACAAATCGCACTGCTCGATATCACATCTGAGCCGCCCCTTGCTGTATGAAGAGGAAAGCGGCGTGTGTATCTAAGGAACGGGAGCGAGCGCGTCCTATCGATATGCTTCCCCCCCTTGACTGCGCAGGCGCTGCCGAACAGCTGTTAAAGCTCGGAGATTTCCGTTGCCTCGGATTGCGCCTGCGCAGTCGAGCTCGGAACCATACAGATAGGCGGAACCAGCTTGGCAGATCACCGGCTCAGGTTACACTCTTCTTTATCAGTAACACAGACGGTTGTGCTGGCTCAGCTCTGGAGGTAGGGGAGAGATGATCTGATAGTGTATCTCCATAGAGTGTAGCTCCATGTGTCTATTAGTGGGACAGTGTGTAGTGTCAATGGGGTGGAGGAGGGGCTCTTCATTATTCAATTCTCTCCAGGTGTCAGGAGTAGTACAGACATGTGTCCTGCTGGGGGGTCTCTGGGCTGTCCTGCTATCACTGTCCAGGTCTCCTCTGCCCCCACTTCCCCTGACTTGTCCTTAGTGTCCTGAGTAGTGATGAGCCGAACACCCCCGGGTTCGGTTCGCACCAGAACCCGCGAACGGACCGAAAGTTCGTACGAACATTAGAACCCTATTAAATACAATGGATGCGAACGTTCGAATTCTAAAGTGCTAATTATAACAACTATTATGCATGTTATTGTCCTAAAAAGGGTTTGGGAACCCGGGTTGTGCACCAGGGGACATGTATCAATGCAAAAAGAAGTTTTAAAAACGGTCGTTTTTCGGGAGCAGTCATTTTAATGATGCATAAAGTGAAAAAAAAAAGTCAAATATTCCTTTAAATATCGTACCTGGGGGGTGTCTAAAGTATGCCTGTGAAGTGCCACATGTTTCCCGTGTTTAGAACTGTCCCTGCACAAAATGACACTTCTAAAGGAAAAAAAAGCCATTTAAAACTGCTTGCGGCTTTAATGTAATGTCTGGTCCCGGTAATATGGATGAAAATCTTTAAGAAAAATGGCATAGCTACCCCATGACCCCACCCCCCCCTACCCCAGCCCATTACCAGCCCCTTTGGGTCTTGTATGGATATTAAGGGGAACCCCGCACATAAAATAAAAAAGGCCCTATATACTCTGAACAGCCGTATACAGGCGGTGCATACAAGACAGGGACTGTAGGTTTGTTCTTATGTAGAATCTGTTTGTAATTTTGAACAGGTACATTGTTGAAGTGTAGCTGTAGCTCCAGCCCAAAAATCTATTTTTAAACTTTTTGGAAAACATAGGTAAGGGTTATCACCCCTGTAACATTTGTTTTGCTGTCTGTGCCCCTGTTCAGAACATTTCACCTCACTTTCCATCCCAATGACAACTGTTTTTGAAATGTGGTGTTTTTCTTGAAACAAGGATTGCTGATAAAGCATCAGTACAGAGGAGACACCTTTCTCCCATATTTATTCTTACAGGAGAGAATTTTCCTTCCTAGTGGTAGATTTCCTCTCACTTCCTGTTGTCTTCTTGCGTTTGCAAGTAGGAGTCGTTTGTAAGTTGGATGTTTGAAAGTAGGGACCTGCCGTATATACTCTGCAGAAATAGGCCCCTTAGTTGTTGGTGTTGGCACAACACTGTAAGCACTCACAGTTACTCTTGGTTGGTGCTGGAACGCCCTGCTGTCAACTATTATATCAGGAATTTTAATTACATATAATTGTTGAACAGTGGTAGTAAAAATTGGGCCTTTGATGGTGGTGCTGGTGCCACAACACTGTAAGCCCTGACAGTTACTCTTGGTGGGTGCAGCAATGGGCCCTGCTGTGAATTATTAGATCAAGAATTGTAATTACATGCCCCTTTTGAACAGGGGCTGAAAAATTGGGCCTTTCGTGGTGGTGGTGGTGGTGGCGTTGCCACAACACTGTAAGCCCTCAGAGTTACTCTTGGTGGGTGCAGCAATGGGCCCTGCTGTGAATTATTAGATCAAGAATTGTAATTGCATGCCCCTGTTGAACAGGGGCTGAAAAATTGGGCCTTTCGTGGTGGTGGTGGTGGTGTTGCCACAACACTGTAAGCCCTCAGAGTTACTCTTGGTGGGTGCAGCAATGGGCCCTGCTGTGAATTATTAGATCAAGAATTGTAATTGCATGCCCCTGTTGAACAGGGGCTGAAAAATTGGGCCTTAGGCACTGGTGGCACAACACTACAACCCCTCACAGATACTGTACTTGGAGCACAGCAATGAGCCCTGTTGCAAAGTATTGCTTCAAAAATTGTAATGACACGCCCCTGTTAAACAGGGGCTGAAAAATTGGGCCTTAGGCACTGGTGCCACAACACTCCAACCCCTCACAGATACTGTACTTGGAGCACAGCAATGAGCCCTATGGCAAATTATTGCAAAAAAAATTGTAAAACAGGGGCTGAAAAATTGGGCCTTAGCCACTGGTGGCGGCACCCATAAACAAAAATGATCTTCCAAGCTATCATCATCAATCGTATCATTGAGGACTCGGAGGAGGAGGATAGCCAGTCAACATAACAGCACAGGCACTTAGCATCAGCATCAGTCTTGAAGGGATGTGACATGTTAAAATCAATTAGTCTGTTATATCAGCATCAGGTGTGTGGTAGCTGGTGGTGATCCAAGACTGGTTCATCTTGATGAAAGTCAGTCGATCAACCGAGTCGGTGGACAGGCGCACCCTGTGATCCGTGACAAATCCTCCAGCAGCACTGAATGTGCGTTCCGAAAGAACGCTGGATGCAGGACAGGCCAGTAGCTCAATTGCATACTGTGCAAGCTCTGGCCAGTGATCCATCCTCAAGACCCAGTAAGCCAGAGGATTTTCGGTGGGGAAGGTGTCCAAGTCTGACCTTGCCCCTAGATATTCCTGCACCATGTTTATCAGACGCTGGCGATGGTTGCTGGAACCGATCAGAACTTTGGGGCTGCGGACTAAAGAATTGTCTGAACGCATCGGTCAGATGGCCACCTTCCCCACCGCTCCTTCTTTGACTGGCCGAAGCCTCAGCAACTCGTTGTCCAGGACCAGGAGTTTGTAACCTCCCAGTCTCTGGGAACGCGTTGCACAGACCTTTCTGCAAGGCCTCCCGGAGTTGTCTCATCCTCTGCTCCCTCTGCGACGGTAACATAAGGTCCGCAACCTTACCCTTGTACCGTGGATCAAGGAGAGTGGCCAGCCAGTAATGGTCCCTCTCCTTGATCCGAAGAATACGAGGATCCTTCCGCAGACTTTGCAGGATCAGGGAGGCCATGCAGCGTAGGTTTGCTGAGGCATTCGCTCCGGAGTCCTCTGGGTCACTAAGGACGACATGATCCGCAGCCACCTCCTCCCAGCCACGTACAAGTCCACTGGTTTCTTGGGACTGTAAATCATCCCTAAAAGACTGCTGCTGATGATGCTGAGTGCCAGCCTCCACCTCCATGCTGACACAATCCTCCTCCTCCTCCTCCTCCTCCTCCTCTTCCTGTGCGATGGGTGGGACAGAAGGAACACTGTCTGGGTAAAGGGGGCCTTGAGAGGCAAGGAAGTCCTCCTCTTCCTGCCTCTGTTCTGCCTCAAGTGCCCTGTCCATTATTCCACGCAGCGTGTGCTCCAACAGGTGGACAAGAGGTACAGTGTCACTGATGCATGCACTGTCACTGCTCACCATCCTCGTGGCCTCCTCAAATGGTGCCAGGACAGTGCATGCATCCCTGATCATGCCCCACTGGCGTGGAGAAAAAAAACCAAGCTCCCCTGACCCTGTCCTGGTGCCGTAGTCGCACAGGTACTCATTGATGGCCCTCTGCTGCGTGTGCAGCCGCTGCAGCATGGCCAACGTTGAGTTCCACCTGGTGGGCATGTCACATATAAGGCGGTTCTTGGGCAGGTTCAACTCCTTTTGCAGCTCAGCCAGGCGAGCACTGGCATTATAAGATCTGCGGAAATGCACACAGACTTTCCTGGCCTGCCTCAGGACATCCTGTAAGCCCGGGTACCTGCCCAAGAACCGCTGCACCACCAGGTTAAGGACGTGAGCCACACAGGGCACATGGGTCAGTTGTCCCTGTCGGAGGGCGGAGAGGAGGTTGGTGCCATTGTCGCAAACCACCATTCCTGGCTTAAGCTGGCGTGGCGTCAACCACCTCTCGGCCTGGCCCTGCAGAGCAGACAGGACCTCTGCCCCAGTGTGGCTTCTGTCAACCAAACACACCAGCGCAAGCACGGCATGGCATCTTTTTGCCTGCGTACTTGCGTAGCCCCTTGAACGCCTACGGAGCACCGCTGGTTCCGAGGACAAACCACAGGAAGAGGCCATGGAGGAAGAAGAAGAGGAGGGGGTGGAGGAGAGAGGTGTGTCACAACCAGTAGTAGCATTTTGGAGGCGTGGCGGTGGAACAACCTCCAACACTACTGCACCTTGTCCTGCATCCTTCCCAGCTGCCAAAAGAGTGACCCAATGGGCCGTGAAAGAAAGGTAACGTCCCTGTCCATGCCTGCTGGACCATGAGTCAGCGGTAATATGCACCTTACCGCTGACCGCCCTGTCCAGCGAGGCCAAGACATTGCCTTCCACATGCCGGTAGAGAGCCGGAATAGCCTTCCGTGAGAAAAAGTGGCGTTTGGGAACCTGCCACTGAGGAACCGCACATTGCACAAACTCACGGAAGGGGGCCGAGTCTACCAACTGAAAACGCAGCAGTTGAAGCGCTAGCAATTTAGCCAAGCTAGCATTCAACCGCTGGGCATGTGGATGGCTGGGAGTGAACTTCTTTCGACGGTCCAGCAGCTGGGGCAGGGAAATTTGCCTGCTAGAATCGGACGTCGGTGTACTGCTAGCAGAGTGGCCGCAAGTACTTGGCTGTGACACACCTAATTCTACACCTTCATTCCTCTCAGTGCATGTTTCAGAGAGGACTGAAGTTATAGTGGGGTTGGAGATCCCAGCTGATGCGGTGCAAGGAGAGGTCCGCTTTGTTCTTTGGTGTGGGTCTTTGAGGTAGGCTTGCCAACGAGCTGCATGGCAGGTCAACATATGTCTGGTCAGGCATGTGGTACCCAAGCGGCTGATGTTTTGGCCACGCGATATACGCTTGAGACATATGTTGCAAACAGCAGCTGTGCGATCTGATGCACTAGCCTCAAAAAAGGCCCACACCAAAGAACTTTTTGAATGACGGGCAGAGGCAGCGCCCTGCACAGGCGGAGCTCTGCGGTGTGATTCCGTCGGTGTACTGCCCTTACGCTGGCCACCAAAGGGCATCCTGCCTCGTTGGAGATGTGCCTCCTCCTCATCCTCCTCCTCCTCCTCTCTCCTATTAGGCACCCACGTGGAGTCAGTGACCTCATCATCCCCTCCCTCCTCATCACTGGAGCCAATCTGGCAGTATGCTGCAGCTGCTGGAACATGACTGCCAGATTGGTGTCCTTCTTGAGCATCCCCTCTGTCTGCTCTCACGCTACTGCCTTCCTGTAGCTGGGTTTCATTATCAGACCCTTCGAAACGCTGGGCATCCTCTTGGAGCATGTACCCAACACTGTGCTCAAACAGTTCGGGGGACTCCTCAGGAGGAGGACATGGTGGGTCTAGGGAAGGAGTGACTGATGATGAGTCTGACATTGATACCAGGGAAGAGGACGCTTTGGCAGCTGCTTTTCCAGTACCCTGAGCCTGGGTGAGAGAGGATGAGGAGGAGGAGGAGGGCTTGGTCATCCACTCTACCAAGTCTTCGGCATGATGTGGCTCAACATGTCCAGCTGCCGAAAAGAAGGACAAGCGTGTCCCATGGCCATGTGCTGATGACAATGCACCGCGTCCACGACCAGCACTGTTGCCCCCAGACACAGAGCCTGCTTGCCCTCTTTTATTGCCTCCTGACTGTCTGCCTCTCCTTGTTTGCCTTCCAGACATTCTAATAGATGGCCTGCAGGGAGATGGGAAAAAAGCAATAAGGGCTACCTTCAGGTGTCCTTCTCTGTCCCTTTACTTAAGGATTTCTAAATATGGTTGAGGATGATTGCTTTTGCACAGAATAGCACAACGACAATTTCCCTGACTGTCCAAAAAAACAAGGATTTCAAAGATGGTTGATGAGGAATGCTTTAGCACACTATAGCACAAGGAGAATTTCCCTCACTGTCCTTCCCTGTCCCTAGAAACAAGGATTATCACAGTGAAAGAAACTGACACTCTTCCTACCTATAGTTTTCTGTCCCTAGAAAAAATGTTTTTTTAAAGCACACTATAGCACAAGGAGAATTCCCTCACTGTCCTTTCCTGTCCCTAGAAACAAGGATTCGCACAGTAAAACACACTGACACTCTCCCTACCTATAGTTTTCTGTCCCTAGAAATTTTTTTTTTTAAAGCACACTATAGCACAAGGAGAATTCCCTCACTGTCCTTCCCTGTCCCTAGAAACAAGGATTCGCACAGTAAAACACACTGACACTCTCCCTACCTAGAGTTTTCTGTCCCTAGAAAAAATGTTTTTTTAAAGCACACTATAGCACAAGGAGAATTTCCCTCACTTTCCTTCTTTGTCCCTAGAAACAAGGATTATCACAGTGAAAGAAACTGACACTCTTCCTACCTATAGTTTTCTGTCCCTTGAAAAAATGTTTTTTTAAAGCACACTATAGCACAAGGAGAATTCCCTCACTGTCCTTTCCTGTCCCTAGAAACAAGGATTCGCACAGTAAAACACACTGACACTCTCCCTACCTATAGTTTTCTGTCCCTAGAAAAAATGTTTTTTTAAAGCACACTATAGCACAAGGAGAATTTCCCTCACTTTCCTTCTTTGTCCCTAGAAACAAGGATTATCACAGTGAAAGAAACTGACACTCTTCCTACCTATAGTTTTCTGTCCCTTGAAAAAATGTTTTTTTAAAGCAGACTATAGCACAAGGAGAATTCCCTCACTGTCCTTCCCTGTCCCTAGAAACAAGGATTCGCACAGTAAAACACACTGACACTCTCCCTACCTATAGTTTTCTGTCCCTAGAAAAAATGTTTTTTTAAAGCACACTATAGCACAAGGAGAATTTCCCTCACTTTCCTTCCCTGTCCCTAGAAACAAGGATTATCACAGTGAAAGAAACTGACACTCTTCCTACCTATAGTTTTCTGTCCCTAGAAAAAATGTTTTTTTAAAGCACACTATAGCACAAGGAGAATTTCCCTCACTTTCCTTCTTTGTCCCTAGAAACAAGGATTATCACAGTGAAAGAAACTGACACTCTCCCTACCTATAGTTTTCTATCCCTAGAAAAAATGTTTTTTTAAAGCACACTATAGCACAAGGAGAATTTCCCTCACTTTCCTTCTTTGTCCCTAGAAACAAGGATTCGTACAGTAAAACACACTGACACTCTCCCTACCTATAGTTTTCTGTCCCTAGAAAAAATGTTTTTTTAAAGCACACTATAGCACAAGGAGAATTTCCCTCACTTTCCTTCTTTGTCCCTAGAAACAAGGATTATCACAGTGAAAGAAACTGACACTCTTCCTACCTATAGTTTTCTGTCCCTAGAGAAAATGTTTTTTTAAAGCACACTATAGCACAAGGAGAATTCCCTCACTGTCCTTCCCTGTCCCTAGAAACAAGGATTCGCACAGTAAAACACACTGACACTCTCCCTACCTATAGTTTTCTGTCCCTAGAAAAAATGTTTTTTTAAAGCACACTATAGCACAAGGAGAATTTCCCTCACTTTCCTTCTTTGTCCCTAGAAACAAGGATTATCACAGTGAAAGAAACTGACACTCTTCCTACCTATAGTTTTCTGTCCCTAGAAAAAATGTTTTTTTAAAGCACACTATAGCACAAGGAGAATTCCCTCACTGTCCTTCCCTGTCCCTAGAAACAAGGATTCGCACAGTAAAACACACTGACACTCTCCCTACCTATAGTTTTCTGTCCCTAGAAAAAATGTTTTTTTAAAGCACACTATAGCACAAGGAGAATTCCCTCACTGTCCTTCCCTGTCCCTAGAAACAAGGATTCGCACAGTAAAACACACTGACACTCTCCCTACCTATAGTTTTCTGTCCCTAGAAAAAATGTTTTTTTAAAGCACACTATAGCACAAGGAGAATTTCCCTCACTTTCCTTCTTTGTCCCTAGAAACAAGGATTATCACAGTGAAAGAAACTGACACTCTTCCTACCTATAGTTTTCTGTCCCTAGAAAAAATGTTTTTTTAAAGCACACTATAGCACAAGGAGAATTTCCCTCACTTTCCTTCTTTGTCCCTAGAAACAAGGATTATCACAGTGAAAGAAACTGACACTCTTCCTACCTATAGTTTTCTGTCCCTAGAAAAAATGTTTTTTTAAAGCACACTATAGCACAAGGAGAATTCCCTCACTGTCCTTCCCTGTCCCTAGAAACAAGGATTCACACAGTAAAACACACTGACACTCTCCCTACCTATAGTTTTCTGTCCCTAGAAAAAATGTTTTTTTAAAGCACACTATAGCACAAGGAGAATTCCCTCACTGTCCTTCCCTGTCCCTAGAAACAAGGATTCGCACAGTAAAACACACTGACACTCTCCCTACCTATAGTTTTCTGTCCCTAGAAAAAATGTTTTTTTAAAGCACACTATAGCACAAGGAGAATTCCCTCACTGTCCTTCCCTGTCCCAAGAAACAAGGATTCGCACAGTAAAACACACTGACACTCTCCCTACCTATCCTTCTCTTTCCCTAAACTAAAGGAATCCAGGTTAAGCAAGAAAAAAATAAATGTCACTGTCCCTGCCTATGCTTCTCTTTCCCTGCTCCGGAACACACTACACTAGGCCGCCGTGCTGGCGGCCTTTTATAGTGTGGGGCGTGTACTAAACACCCTCAGCAGTAATTGGCCACAGGCATCCTGCCTGTGGCCAATCATTGCTCTCCTCGCTGCCGGCGCTGTGATTGGCCAAGCATGCGGGGTCACAGTGCATGCTTGGCCAATCACAGCGCCTGGATGACACTGCGATGGCGTAGTGCATTGTGGGCCGTTCGCGTCACTCGAATTTGGCGCAAACTGCCCAAATCGTTCGATCTTCGTCGAACGATCGAACAGCCGATGTTCGAGTCGAACGTATGTTCGACTCGAACACGAAGCTCATCCCTAGTCCTGAGCTGTGTGACCTGTCATATGGGGGCTGTATGAGGTCACAGCCCAGATCTCTGCATGGATTATTCTATGAAGTTTACTTATCTTCTGCCTTTTATTGCAAGTTCTCCATAGGAGTTCACAAGTCATATGACAGCTATGTGTGGTAGTGCCAGTGTGTTTCTGCAGTCAGCAACTCCATGTAGCGCAAGCATGCCTACAACGCATTGCACCACATCTGTGTAAATTCTGACAGCACAGCGTGTCGCTTCACATAGTTCTCATACCTAAGCGTTGTACTGTAACGCACAATATTCACATCTGTACATTGTGCTGCATCATACGGTATTCACACCAATACATTGTACCGCATTGCTATACACTATACCACATTGCACTATATTGAACATTACATACTTCTCTCACCAAAATGTCCATTGTCTTAACAGTAGCTGGTTGCTAAGCAGTCCCTGACTATTTTAACCACTTCAATACCAGGCACTTTCACCCCTGCCCATGACAATTTTCTTCCCACAAATAGAGCTTTCTTTTGGTGGTATTTGATCACCACTGGGGTTTTTAATTTTTTTCTAAACAAACTAAAAAAGACCAATTTTTTTTGTTTTTTAAGTTTTTCATTGTTTCGGTTATAAAATTTTGTTTTCTCCTTCACTGATGAGTTGACACTGATGAGCACTGACAGGCGGCTGTGATGGGCACTGACAGGCGGCACTGATGGGCAGCACTGATGATGAGGTACTGACAAGGTGTTACTGTAGGGCACTGATATGGGCACTGATGGGCACCTACAGCCATTTCTGATGGGGCACTGACTGGCAGCTGATGGGCACCTTTTTGGCAGCTGTGGTGGCACATCTGATGGGGCTGTGCTGATAATCAATGTGCTGATTATTAGCACAGATCCCCCCCTCTGACAGGGAGAGCCACCGATCGGCTCTCCCTGTCAGCGCAAACTGAGGAAAGCCGTTTACCGGCACTTCCTGGTGCACGCGTTGATCATCTGTGATTGGTCACAGCTGATCACGTGGTAAGAAGCCTCTGTCAGAGGCTCCTTACCACGATCGGAGATGCGGTGTGTCACTTGCAATTGCCGCACTGCGCTCCGGCATGATGTCCTGCTGGACGACGTATGACGTCCAGTCAGGATAACAGAACCACTTCTCGGCTGTCATTCTGCTATAGGCCGGGCGGGAAGTGGTTAACTAAGGTCGGCTCAGATAAAAAGTTAGCTCTCTGATTATTTTCAATGTACACAAAATCATATGTACTAGAAGAGTTTTTTTTTATTTAAATGATTATGCTGAGGTTTATACATGCCTGTGAGACACTTACTTGTGGCACAGCAAAGTAAGATTATTTTATGGAGAAAGAACGCTTTTGTTTTCTGTAACAATGCCCCTTCCACTGTTAACACAATTTGGCCACACCCACTCTTCGCTGTGGCGCGCTGTATGCGCCACATTACAACTCTCCTTGGGACACCCAAAGGTGTCCCAGATCTTTTACAACACTATAGTGTATACTACAGGAAAAAAATATTGTGCGTCGCTAAAGTGTTCGGGTTTGGCCTGGAGAAAAGGTGGCAACCCTACCCCCAGGCGGCCCCTCCCTCTAGGCGATCTCCTGGGACACGTGACAGGTCCCAGAAGATCGCCTGTCAAATCGTAGAGCACAGTGCGACTCGCGCATGCGCAGTGCATGCCCGGCCATGAAGCCGAAAGCTGTCACGGCCGGGTGTCCAGAATGGCAAAGGAGGCGCTGGCGGAGAGGGGGGGAGAAGAGCAACGGGCCAGGCGGCCGCATCGCTGGACAGTGGAACAGGTAAGTGTCTGTTTATTAAAAGTCAGCAGCTACACTTTTTGTAGATGCTGACTTTTAATAAACATAAAAAGCCTGGAACTCCGCTTTAATTTATCATCTCTCCAATGCATTAGCTCTCCTTTTTCACAGTAGAGATCTGGCTCTGCTATTTTCAAAAAACAATTCTCAAAAAACGGTTTTCCTTTGCATGAAGCATGTCTAGTAACTAGCCAGTGATTTCTGGCCTCTAGGTGGCACTTGTGCTTCTGAAATTAATTGGAATGAAGGGTGAAGTATAGTAGTTTATAGGATTTTACCTGTCCTACAGAGTGTGAGTCTCACGAGCGACTGGCACAGCACCAGGCAGCCAGCTGCAAGGTATTCCATCCCATCTGGTATGTAGCCCAATTTATGAAAAAAACAGTCGATAGCAGAAGTGTAGTTTTCAAGAATTGTATAATAAAATGTAGAATGATGTTTGTTTTGCCAATAAAGACAATGTCAATTACTTCCATTTGTTTTCCTGTTTAATAAAAAGAGCCTGTCACTTTTGGGGCATTGATCAATCAAGGTACCGTAATCCAAGTTATTTCATTTTTTAATATACTGTATTTGTCAAATAATCAGGGTGGATTTGACTTAAATCAAGTCGATTTAAATCACGATTGAAATCATGTTTTTAATCACTAGTAAAAAGACTTGATTTAAATCATAATTTTTAACTACTTGAGGCTTCAGCGCGGACCTGAAAATCCGGAAGGCCGTCATTATACGGCCTCCCCTTTCCTCGTTCCCCGCGCGCGCTCCCGAGCACGCATCGGGGAAATTCTGTGCTGGCTGTGTCCCTTGGACACAGCCAATCACAGATCGCTGTGAATGGCCAATCAGAGTGGCCATTTACTATGCGATCTGTGCGGCCAATAAAAGATGATCTCAAATGTAAACATATGAGATCATCTCTCATTGCCGGCTCTCCCTCCTCACACAAAGACCGAGTGTGAGGAGAGGGAGCGATCTGTTACTTTGTTTCAAAGTGAGTGATTTTACCAGCGTGTTTTCAGTGCCCATACAGTGCCACAGTGCCTATAGGGATCTGTGCCCACCTGTGCCAGTCTGTCTCCACCTGTGACGTCAGTGATCTGTGCAATCAGTGCCCACCTGTGCCACCTCATCAGTGCCCACCTGTGCCACCTCATCAGTGCCCACCAGTGCCACCTCATCACTGCCCACCTGTGCCAATCAGTGCCCATCTGTGCCACCTCATCAGTGCACATCTGTGCAATTAGTCAGTGCACATCTGTACCGCCTCATCAGTGCCCATCTGTGCCGCCAATCAGTGCCCATCTGTTCCGCCTCATCAGTGCCCATCTGTTCCGCCTCATCAGTGCCCATCTGTGCCACCTCATCAGTGCCCATCTGTGCCACCTCATCAGTGCATATCTGTGCCATAAATCAGTGCCCATTTGTGCCGCCTCATTAGTGCACACCTGTGCAATCAATCAGTGCCCATCTGTGCAGCTTCATCAGTGCCCATCTGTGCCACCTCATCAGTGCCCATCTGTGTAATCAGTGCACATCTGTTCCGCCTCATCAGTGCACATCTGTTCCACCTCATCAGTGCCCCTCTGTGCCACCTCATCAGTGCACATCTGTGCCACCTCATCAGTGCCCATCAGTGATTGCTTAGCACACACCTGTGTACTCGCATTACTACCAGCAACCATGTCAAAAAGATGCTTTTCCGCCGAGGAGGCATACCAAATTCTTCCCATGCCCGACGAGAGCAACGTGGAGCTCTCTCTTTCAGATTCCCTTTCCAATTCCGATTCTGAGTCGGACGTCAATTATGAGCCAGTCCTCAGTAGTGGAACACTGAGTGACTCAGAGGAGGAAGATAGTCGGCCCGCCAAACGAAGGCGTTCTGGTGAGGAGGGGCAGTGCCATCCACCAGCACCGCAGTGCCACCCACCAGCACCGCACTGCCATCCACCAGCACCGCAGTGCCTCGGCAAGAAAGGCCAATGACCCATGCCAGCCTTCCCTATGCCCTTCAGAACCCCTTGTGGCTTCCTCCTAATTCAGGAGAAGCCAACATTCCCCCTTTCACTGCCCAGCCAGGAGTCCAGGTGGACATGGAGTATTTTTCCCCAATCGATTTTTTTGATCTCATTTTTACAGAGGACATGCTATCCAGAATTGTGACCCAGTGCAACCTATATGCCCAACAATTTATTTTGAACAATCCTACATCATATTATGCCCGTCCCTACGAGTGGAGAGACCTAACGGTGGAGGAGTTGAAGGTTTTTTTAGGCCTCACATTTTGTATGGAACTCGTAATGCCCAGAACCAGATACTTCATGATCATGAGATTCCTACATTTTAATGATAATACCCAGAGCCATCCCCGAAATCACCCAAATTATGACAGGCTTTTCAAAATTCGGCCCTTACTGAATTATTTTTCAGAAAAATTCCCCCAGTTGTAGACCCCGGACCAACACATACAGTCAGGTCCATAAAAATTTGGACATTGACACAATTCTAATCTTTTTGGCTCTATACACCACCGCAATGGATTTGAAATGAAACAAACAAGATGTGCTTTAACTGCAGACTTTCAGCTTTAATTTGAGGGTATTTACATCCAAATCAGGTGAACGGTGTAGGAATTACAACAGTTTGTATATGTGCCTCCCACTTTTTAAGGGACTAAAAGTAATGGGACAATTGGCTGCTCAGCTGTTCCATGGCCAGGTGTGTGTTATTCCCTCATTATCCCATTTACAAGGAGCAGAAAAAAGGTACAGAGTTCATTTCAAGTGTGCTATTTGCATTTGGAATCTGTTGCTGACAACTCTCAATATGAGATCCAAAGAGCTGTAACTATCAATGAAGCAAGCCATCATTAGGCTGAAAAAACAAAACAAACCCATCAGAGGGATAGCAAAAACATTAGGTGTGGCCAAATCAACTGTTTGGAACATCCTTAAAAAGAAAGAACGCAACGGTAAGCTCAGCAACACCAAAAGACCCGGAAGACCATGGAAAACAACTGTGGTGGATGACCGAAGAATTTTTTCCCTGTTGAAGAAAACACCCTTCACAACAGTTTACCAGATCAAGAACACTCTCCAGGAGGTAGGTGTATGTATGTCAAAGTCAACAATCAAGAGAAGACTTCACCAGAGTGAATATAGAGGGTTCACCACAAGATGTAAACCATTGGTGAGCCTCAAAAACAGGAAGGCCAGATTAGAGTTTGCCAAACAACATCTAAAAAAGCCTTCACAGTTCTGGAACAACATCCTATGGACAGATGAGACCAAGATCAACTTGTACCAGAGTGATGGGAAGAGAAGAGTATGGAGAAGGAAAGGAACTGCTCATGATCCAAAGCATACCACCTCATCAGTGAAGCATGGTGTTGATAGTGTCATGGCGTGGGCATGTATGGCTGCCAATTGAACTGTTTCTCTTGTATTTATTGATGATGTGACTGCTGACAAAAGCAGCAGGATGAATTCTGAAGTGTTTCGGGCAATATTATCTGCTCATATTCACCCAAATGCTTCAGAACTCTTTGGACGGCGCTTCACAGTGCAGATGGACAATGACCCGAAGCATACTGCGAAAGCAACCAAAGAGTTTTCTAAGGAAAAGAAGTGGAATGTTATGCAATGGCCAAGTCAATCACCTGACCTGAATCCGATTAAGCATGCATTTCACTTGCTGAAGACAAAACTGAAGGGAAAATGCCCCAAGAACAAGCAGGAACTGAAGACAGTTGCCGTAGAGGCCTGGCAGAGCATCACCAGGGATGAAACCCAGCGTCTGGTGATGTCTATGTGTTCCAGACTTCAGGCTGTAATTGACTGCAAAGGATTTGCAACCAAGTATTAAAAAGTGAAAGTTTGATTTATGATTGTTAATCTGTCCCATTACTTTTGGTCCCTTAAAAAGTGGGAGTCAGATATACAAACTGTTGTAATTCATACACCGTTCACCTGATTTGGATGTAAATACCCTCAAATTAAAAGCTGAAAGTCTGCAGTTAAAGCACATCTTGTTTGTTTCATTTCAAATCCATTGTGGTGGTGTAAAGAGCCAAAAATATTAGAATTGTGTCGATGTCCCAATTTTTATGGACCTGACTGTACGTGTGGATGAGTCCCTTATTAAATTTAGTGGCAGGCTTCAAATCAAACAATTTATTCCCAGTAAAAGGGCCCGCTATGGTGTGAAGGTATACAAATTATGCGACCGAGTCACAGGGTACATGTATGCCTTCTTAGTGTACGAAGGGAAGGACAGCCAGCTGCATCCCCCCAATTGCCCAGACTATTTGGGATCAAGTGGGAAAATTGTGTGGGACCTCATATACCCCCTACTGGAAAAAGGCTACCATCTGTACGTAGACAACTTCTACACATCTCTTCCCCTATTCCACAACCTTCACCAGAAGCAGACGCCAGCATGTGGCACCGTCAGAAAGAATCGGAAGGGCTTTCCTCAAAGTCTTGTAAATAGGAAGTTGAGAAGAGGAGAATCGGCAAGTCTGCGAAACAAGGAGATTCTGGCAGTGAAGTGGAGGGACAAAAGGGATGTATACATGTTGTCTTCCATCCACAATGATACCTTTGTGGAAATCCCCAGAAGGAATGGCCCCATCCAAAACCCCACATGCATCCAGGACTACAATTTGTTTATGAGGGGGAGTCGACTTCAACGACCAGATGCTCGAACCCTAGCTTGCCACTAGACGGACATACCATTGGTACAAAAAGTCACAATTTTTTTTTTCAATTGGCCATATACAACTCGTATATCATATACCGCAACTCCACCCAAGACCCCAAATGCTTCCTTGGCTACCAGGAGGACCTTATCACTGCCCTTATATTCCCGAACGGCCCACCCCAAAACATCCGATCTGATGTTCTTAGTCGACTCTCCGAACGTCACTTTCCCGATAAAGTCCCTCTCACAGCAACAGGCCGACGACGTCAAAAAGAATGTAAGGTGTGTGCCAGTGAAGGAGTCAGACAAGCAGGGCCGTTTGAAGGAATTTGGGGGCCCCAAGCAACAATTTTAAAGATGAGAAGTGGGGGGGGGGTCCTGCCGCGCGAGGGGGGCAATCACGGGAGGGGGGGCCATCGAAAGGTATTACAGTGGATATGCGGGGGGGGGGAATGTCTTACCTCCTCCACCCATGCTGCCTCCTCGAGTCCTCTGGCTGTGCTGCCCTCTGCTGCCCTCTGCTGGGGCCCCAGGACATGTCGGGGCCCCAAGCAGCTGCTTGGTTTGCCTGTCCTGTTCCGACGGCCCTGCAGATGAGACACAGTTTATTATTGTGCCCAATGTCCTTCCCAACCAGGCCTCTGTGTAGTTGATTCTTTTGGCCGTTACCATACTTCACTAAATTATTATTGAAGTATGGTAAACATAATCCTCAGTTCCTGCCTTCACACACCTTCACACCCCTTATGCCACTGCCTGCTCTGTAACTGACCCTGGCTTGTTATTCGACCACGCTTCTGCCTAACGATTCTGTAATACCTCTGCCTGATCTGGAACTGACCCTGGACTGTTATTCGACCATGCTTCTGCCTACCGATTCTGTACATACCTCTGTCTGATCTGGAACTGACCCTGGACTGTTTTTCGACCATGCTTCTGCCTAACGATTCTGTAATACCTCTGCCTGATCTGGAACTGACCTTGGACTGTTTGAACACGTTTTTGCCTGCCTCATGGACTGATCTTGTACCCTGCTACTGAACTAGTGGGATTCTACACAGGGGTCTCACATATGTGAAGGGCTCCAGAATTGTTTTTCTGGATGAAGAAAACAATTTTCTTTTCTCATTCCTAGATTAGGATCTGGAGACTCGGAGGCTTCAAAGAGACACGAGTAGAGGAGAGCCGATCGGCTGCTCTCCTGACAGGGGTCTGCGCTGATTGATTATCAACACAGCCCCCAGAGGATGCCCACCCAGGACCACTGTGGATGTCACCCATGGCCACCAGGGATGCTGACCATGGATGCCCACCCAGGGCCACCAGGGATGCCACCCAGGACCACCAGGTATGAACTTTAAAGGTGCCAGTCAGTGCCCATTCTAGATGCCAATCAGTGCCCAGCAGTAAAGCCTGCCAGTGGCTCATCATCAGTGCTGCCTATCAGAGTCATCTATCAGTGCCCATCAGTGCCACCCATCAATGCCCATCAGTGCCACCTATCAGTGCCCATCAGTGCCACCTATCAATGCCCATCAGTGCTGCATATCAGTGCCATCTATCAGTGCCCATCAGTGCCGTATATCAGTGCCCATCAGTGCTGCATATTAGTGCCTCCTCATCAGTGCCCATCAGTGCCACCTCATCAGTGCCATCTTATCAGTGCCCTTCAGTGCAGCTTCATCTGCACCCATCAGTGAAGGAAAAAAATTACTTATTTACAACGTTTTATAACAAAAACAAGGAAAACTTTTTTTTATACTTATTTAGCAAAAAAAAAGAAAAAACCTTGGTGATCAAATACTACCAAAATAAAAGCTCTATTTGTGGGAAAAAAATGATAAAAATTGTGTTTGGGTACAACGCAGCATGACCGCGCAATTGTCATTCAAAGGGCGACAGCGCTGAAAGCTGAAAACTGGTCTGGGCAGGAAGGGGGGAAGTGCCCAGTATTGAAGTGGTTAATTAAAACAATAACATTATATTACATATTCTTGTATTTGCGTAAACATCAATGTTTAACGCCCATTCACACAGGGGCAACTTTGGATCCGACTTCAAGTCGCCCCAAGTCGCCCCTATTTGCCTCAAGTCGCGCTGCATGAGAAAAACAATGTAAGTGAATGGAGCCGTCTTAATGCACACTACTGCAGTCGCTCCGACTTCAAAAAAGGTTCCTGTACTACTTCAATCCGACTTCTAGGCGACCTGTACCCATTGATTTCAATGGAAGTCGCCTAAGAAGTCGGATCCCCTGTCTTAACAGAAGCAACTTTCCAGGAAGAGAACATACATTTCTCAGGCAAACCTCTCCCTCCCCCCTCCCTCCAACAGAGCTGATTCTTGTTTGATTGGACACTGGAATGTCTCCTGTCCTGGAGGCAACTTGAAGTTGCCTTGTAAGTAGCTTCATGTCGCGCTGTGATTCATACTCAAGTCGTGTCCAAGACTCCAAGTTGCCTCCCAAAGTCGCGCTGGAAGTCGTGTTGCCCCTGTGTGAATGGAGTCTTAAGCCCCGTACACACGATCCGAATATCGTACGAAAAATGTCGTCCGAGGAAGAATCGTACGATAATCGGATCGTTAGTACAGAGCTTCGAGAGCTGATCATGACAGTTCATCCGATATTATTTAATCGGACGTGCACGAAAATTTTCCTCGTACGATAACAAATCGTACGATTTTCGTTTAGTCAGTACAGTTATCGTCCGAAAATACAATACAAATACATTACAACACATGACATCACTTCCGATTTTTTTTTCTGTCGTACGAGAATTTTCGTGACTTTAATAACCTATTTAATTTTACTTGCGACTATTAAGCGAAAAAAGTCGTATGATTTGACGTACGATATTCGGATCGTGTGTACGGGGCATTAGTAACTGAAGTGCATAAACAAAATATCTTTGAAAAAACAAACAAACAAAAGAACTTAAAGCGGAGCTCCACCCTAAAGTGGAACTTCCGCTCATCGGAACCCTCCCCCCCCTCCGGTGTCATATTTGGCACCTTTCAGGGGGGAGGGGGGTGCAGATACCTGTCTAAGACAGGTATTTGCACCCACTTCCGGGAGTCCTCTCTACGGGTATTCTGCGGGTAGTACGTCACTTCCCGCAGAATACCCGTTGTGTTCTGGGAGACATTTGGCCCCCAGAACACAACAGGGACCAGTGAGAATGGCGCAGCGCGACTCGTGCATGCGCCGTAGGGAACCGGGAAGTGAAGCCGCAAGGCTTCCTGGTTCCCCCACAGAGGATGGCGGTGGGGGCAGCAGAGTGATGAGCGATTGTTCGTCTTCTGCTGCTGACGTTGCTGGACTCCAGGACATGTTAGTTTCCTAATATTAAAAGTCAGCAGCTGCAGTATTTGTAGCTGCTGGCTTTTAATATTTTTTTTTTCAGGGGAGCTCTGCTTTAAACTGAATATATCAACTGGGTCCACAGGGCTGGACTGGGACAAAAATTTGGCCCTGGACTTCATCCAGACCGGCCCACTTTGAATCAATAAAATGCTGCCCCCCACCCCCCCAAAAAATCACGCCCACCAAAAGGCCCCTACATCCATTATTGTATATCATGAGAGGGTGAGAGAGAGGGGAATGAGAGAGAGAGAGAGGGAGGGTTGAGGGAAAGGGGGTGAGAGGGGGTGGGTGAGAGAGGGGGATGAGTGTAAGAGAGAGGGAGTGAGTGTAAAAGAGAGGGGGTGAGTGTAGGACCCCTTTCACACTGAGGTGTTTTTCAGGTGCTTTTGGGCTAAAAATAGCGCCTGTAAAGCGCCTGAAAAAGCCTCCGCTGCAGTCCCAGTGTGAAAGTCCGAGTGCTTTCACACTGGGGCGCTGCCAGGGCGTTAAAAAAAGTCCTCCAAGCATCATCTTTGGGGCGGTGGAGGAGCGGTGTACACACCGCTCGTGCCCATTGAAAGGAATGGCCACCGCTGCTGAAGAGCCTGCAAAGCACTTCGGCAGCAGCAATACACGGGCGCGTTTAATTTTTAATTCGGCTGCTAGTGGGGGTTAAAAGCGCCTGCTAGAAGCCGAATAGCGCAGCTAAAATTACAGTAAAGTGCTGCTAAAACTAGCAGCGTTTTACCATCAATGCCCGCCCCAGTGTGAAAGCAGCCTAAGAGTCAGGGAGTGAATGAGACAGAGGAGGGGGCAGAGAGACAGAGGGGGGAGCTGAGAGACAGAGGGGGAGCTGAGAGACAGAGGGGGGAGCTGATAGACAGAGGGGGGTGCTGAGAGACAAAGGGGTAGTGCTGAGAGACAGAGGGGGGGGGGAGCTGAGAGACAGAGGGGGAATCTGAGAGACAGAGGGGGAGCTAAGAGACAGAGGGGGGAGCTAAGAGACAGAGGGAGGGAGCTGAGAGACAGAGGGAGGGAGCTGAGAGACAGGGGGGCTGAGAGACAGGGGGAGCTGAGAGACAGAGGGGGGAGCTGAGATACAGTGGGGGGAGCTGAGAGACAGAGGAGGGGGCTGACAGACAGGGGGAGGGGGAGCTGGGAGACAGTGGGGGGCTGAGAGACAGAGGGGGGAGCTGACAGATAGAGGAGGAGGCTGAGAGACAGAGGAGGGGGCTGAGAGACAGTGGGGGGAGCTGAGAGACAGAGGGGGAAGCTGAGAAACAGAGGGAGGTAGCTGAGAGACAGAGGGGGGAAGCTGAGAGACAGAGGGGGGAGCTGAGAGACAGAGGGGGGGAGCTGAGAGACAGAGGGGGGAGCTGAGAGACAGAGGAGGGGGCTGACAGACAGGGGGCTGACAGACAGGGGGAGCTGAGAGACAGAGGGGGGCTGAGAGACAGAGGGGGGAGCTGAGAGATAGAGGAGGAGAACTGAGAGATAGAGGGGGAGCTGAGAGATAGAGGGGGAGCTGAGAGACAGAGGAGGGGGCTGAGAGACAGAGGAGGGGGCTGAGAGACCGAGGAGGGGGCTGAGAGACAGAGGAGGGGGATGAGAGACAGAGGAGGGAGCTAAGAGACAGAGGGAGGGAGCTAAGAGACAGAGGAGGGGGCTGAGAGACAGAGGAGGGGGCTGAGAGACAGAGGAGGGGACTGAGAGACAGAGGGGGAGCTAAGAGACAGAGGGGGAGCTGAGAGACAGAGGGGGGAGCTGAGAGACAGAGGGGGAGCTGAGAGACAGAGGGGGGAGCTGAGAGACAGAGGGGGGAGCTAAGAGACAGAGGAGGGGGCTGAGAGACAGAGGAGGGGGCTGAGAGACAGAGGAGGGGCCTGAGAGACAGAGGAGGGGCCTGAGAGACAGAGGAGGGGGGTGAGAGACAGAGGGGGGAGCTAAGAGACAGAGGAAGGGAGCTGAGAGACAGATGGGGAGCTGAGAGACAGATGGGGAGCTGAGAGACAGAGGGGGGGGAGCTGAGAGACAGAGGGGGGATCTGAGAGACAGAGGGGGAAACTGAGAGACAGAGGGGGGCTGGCAGACAGGGGGAGCTGAGAGACAGAGGGGGGCTGAGAGACAGAGGGGGGAGCTGAGAGATAGAAGAGGAGAGCTGAGAGATAGAGGGGGGAGCTGAGAGATAGAGGAGAGCTGAGAGACAGAGGAGGGGGCTGAGAGACAGAGGAGGGGGCTGAGAGACAGAGGAGGGGGCTGAGAGACAGAGGAGGGGGCTGAGAGACAGAGGTGGGGGGGTGCTGAGAGACAGAGGGGGAGCTGAGAGACAGAGGGGGAGCTGAGAGACAGAGGGGAAAGCTGAGAGACAGAGGGGAAAGCTGAGAGACAGAGGGGGAAGCCGAGAGACAGAGGGGGAAGCTGAGAGACAATGGCAGGGAGCTGAGAGACAGAGGGGGGATATGAGAGACAGAGGAGGGAGCTGAGAGACAGAGGGGGGAGCTGAGAGACAGAGGGGGGAGCTGAGAGATAGAGGGGGAGAGCTGAGAGATAGAGGAGGGGGCTGAGAGACAGAGGAGGGGAGCTGAGAGACAGAGGGGGGAGCTGAGAGACAGAGGGGGGAGCTGAGAGACAGAGGGGGGAGCTGAGAGACAGAGGGGGGACCTGAGAGACAGAGGGGGGAGCTGAGAGACAGAGGGGGGAGCTGAGAGACAGAGGGGGGAGCTGAGAGACAGAGGGGGGCTGAGAGATAGGGGGCTGAGAGACAGGGGGAGCTGGGAGACAGAAGGAGGGAGTTGAGAGACAGAGGGGGAGAGACAGAGGGGGGAGCTGAGAGATAGAGGAGGGGGCTGAGAGACAGTGGGGGCTGAGAGACAGAGGAGGGGTCTGAGAGACATAGGGGGGGACTGAGAGACAGAGAGGGCAGAGAGACAGAGGGGAGGGCTGAGACAGACCACATAGCACTGTCCCTTTTTGCAGTCCCTCCTCTGCTCACCTCCCCGCTGTCTCAGTGTTCTGGCATGTTTGTGTAGGATGCTGGGTACCTGATGGCCAGCAGCGGCAGCGCTGAGTCTCCCTCTTGATCCGGGGGTGCTCTTGCTGCTCTGCTCCTTACAGCGGTGCATGTTCTCTTCCTCTGGGCTCCCAGTCAGCCTACCCTCCGGCCCAGTATGGTTCCTGGAGCAGAGAGTAGGTGGAGGAATCGAGGTTCTGGGAGCGCCGGGATGGCCGCGCTCGCTCCTGTTCGCCTCTTCGGTGGTCAGGGAGGGGTGGAGCTCTTCTCAATCCTCGGCTTTTAGATCCAACTGCCCTCCTCGCTGGCCACCTTCCCCGAATCTCCGCCGCTGTTTGCTGCCACGCTCCCACTGCCACCGAACTGCATAAAAAAACAGCCCACAAAAAAAAAAAAAAAAAAATATTTTATTTTAAAACGGCCCACTGAGCCATCGGCCCACCGGGAAACTCCCGGTAGGCCCGATGGCCAGTCCATCCCTGGGTCCACATAAAAAACCCTCAAACACTGTGCTTTCATCACAGCATGTCTTCTCATGATGTTGTTTCATTCAGGCCTTACACCTCTTTGTTGCATTACTTCCATTTTGCACGCATACCCGCTTTACCCATAGTTAGAGGAACTTAATTAAAATTTTCCCAAACTGGGTCTCTTTTACGGCCTGCAGCCATTTTGTTCCTCAAGGGTGGAAAAGAGCACTTCAAGCTATGTGCAGAAAGACCACAAGGTTTATAAGCTGCTTAGAAGTTTTCACTTTTATTTTTATTGCTTGTCATCCCTCCTCACACCTAGAGCCTGGTACAGATGCATTTATCTTAAAACAATCATACAGCTTGTAATGTACATAGATTTGCGAAACAATAGGATAGAGAATATTCCTGAACTTTGTTTTATCCGATGGTTACTGTAAAATTGTGTGAATGCATCAATGCAGTGTATGTTATCTCAGCTTGCAGAGCTTGGATTCATTGAATGAGTTTACCAAAAATGTAAATATTGTAGAATATACAGCCTCATGCTACATAACTAAGCTCCATTCCATGCTGAATAAACAAAATTATTAATATATCTTAAATTGAAAACTATCTTTAGATAGATTTTTACTTCAAAAGCATTTTATTAAAATAAATTTAATAAAAATAAAAAAAATCAGTTTTAAATAAAAAAAAAAAATCATATATGGTATATATATATATATATATTTTTAATAATCGATTTTCATCCACCCTGCAAATAATGAATGTAAACTGTTCCTGCTCTACTTTCTTTAGAACATGCAGAGTGCTCTGTGTCACCAGAGCCAAAGGATTACTCTGTTTTAAGGGCACATTTACAGATATGTGTTGCAGTAACACACTTTATTACCACAACACGTTAACCCACAATACATTCATTTTCTATGGCACTCCAACACACTAAGGCCTCATTCACACCATGAGCAGAGATGTGCGTTTTTCTGCACCTCTCTCTGCAACGGCACAAAGAAAACAATTGTTTTCTATGAGTCCTTGCAGGGATCTACGTTTACGAATTCTCTCAAAACTGGCAGAAGAACAACTCTCCTTTATTTTACCCACCTAAATATCACCAGCCCAGGTCGGGTTTGTCAAAGGCCGTTCATTGGTTTTGAATATACTTAAAGCGTTTGTTAACCCCAAAAAAATAAATAAAAATCCTGTTACCTTAACCACTTAAGGGAATATATTAAGTACTCAAAGAGTGAAAAATAGGACTTTGCAGGCAACACACAGAACATGGGGTACAAAAATAATTTTATTATCACAGAAATGTTAAACAAGAATTAAAAGACCATACAGTGTATATAAAGTGACAGTGGAGAGTCCCTTGAACGTCGACACGTTTCGCCGTGAGGCTTCGTCAGGACGGACAAAATAGGGGGGGGACGATTACAAACACACTTGGGACAAAATCTCACTATCTTGGAAGACACTCCAGATAGCAAAAAAGTTGTTCACCAGACTATCAATTAGTATATATAGTCTGGGATTGGGTGTGTATATATGATCTGTTGGTCACACAGTAAGAAATCGCAGGGAAAAAATCTGCGGAAAAATAGTTGGACAGACTAGATACTTGCAGCTACAACTAGCTTGACAGATCATCTGTATCCAGGCAGAATTGCCAAAGCGGGGGTATAAGACGTTGTGGTAATAAGGTTCTCAAAAGCCAAACATGAGCATTCACAATGGAAGTGCAGGTAAATCAGCCAGTGTAATAGGGATTCTGCCACTATACACAGTCTGACTATTGAACGCCGCAGTGCTAGCCCCCGGGAGTCAGCCTCGTGCGCGAGGGGCTAGCACTGCGGCGTTCAATAGTCAGACTGTGTATAGTGGCAGAATCCCTATTACGAATCTCAAAAAGGGGCCTGGTCCTTTAGCTACAAAATGGTCCGGGGCTTAAGTGGTTAAAGAATGTTATACAGCACAGAGCTTATGCTGTGTTATTTGGACCACTGTATCACCTGAAATACCTGGCTGATCCTGCCTAGCTATGCCCTCCCCTCTGCAAACTGACTACGATAATCATGGCTGCTAAACCCTGACACTGTGGTCAGTTTGCATGATTCTGTCGTCCGCAGCCTGCTATTTGTCTCATGTGTCCTTCTCCCCCCTCCTACCCTCTCTACCTGTCTCTGCTCATACCAGTCCCCCCCCCCCTGCTCCTGCTGCTCTCATATCTGCTATTAAATACTGCCATCTGCTCTGTACCATTATAATAATTGTCCCTGTTCCTGTGTTCTGTAAAAAATCTGCCCAATTGTACCTATATGAGCACAGCTCCTGGCGCGCAGCTGATTGTCGGCTCTCTCTCTCCTCTCTCCCCCACCTCCCTGGCTGACGTCAGGGGGAGGGCTTGGCCCCGCCCACTGCAGCCGTAAGTTGGAGAGAGAGTCGACAGTCAGCTGAGCGCCGGACCGGAACTCATAAAGGTACAATCCGGCATATTCTTTAAGGAACACAGGCACAGGGAAAATTATTAGAATGGTACAGAGGGGATGGGAGTATTTAGTAGAAGTGGGTTAACAACCACTTTAAGGTATTGGCGGCTCTTAACCACTTCCCTACCCAGCCATAGACAAATGACGTCCACAGATGGGATCTCCCATCCTGGGTGGACGTCATATGACGTCCTCGGCTTTGTAGGGGGATATCTGAATGATGCCTGCAGCTAGAGGCATCATTCAGATATCCTTTTGAAGTGCCGGCGATTCTGTGCACCATAAGAACGATCATAGCGGCGGTTCCACCGCTTGATCGTTCTTACAGGCGGCGGGAGGGGACACCCCCCCTCCCGCTGCCATCCGGTGCTTCTCCGGGCTCCCCCGTGCGATCGGGGACCCGGAGCGAATCTTCTGGCATCGTTGGTGGAGTCACGTGATGAGCATAGAGATGACTGGTGACCAGATGGTCACTAGTCATCTCTATGATCGTCGGAGGCCCGAGCGCGATGTGATGACGTCACGCCCGGGTCTCAAATGTAAACAAAGCCGCCATTGCGGCTGTAAGTATGAAATCAGTGAAACATTTTTCACTGATCTCATGCTTTCCAGCCTGGAGGAGAGATGTGGGGTCTTATTGACCCCGCATCTCTCAATAAAGAGAACCTGTCACACACATTCCTATTACAAGGGATGTTTACATTCCTTGTAATAGGAATAAAAGTGATCAAAAAAAAAAAAGTAAAATCATTGTAAAAAAATAAATAAATAAGTAAAAAAATAAATAAATAATAATAAAAAAAAAATAAAACGCCCCTGTCCCCGGTAGCTCGCGATCAGAAGCGAATGCACACGTAAGTCGCCCACATATGTAAACGCCGTTCAAACCACGCATGTGAGGTATCGCCGCGTGCGTTAGAGCGCGTGCAACAATTATAGAACTAGACCTCTTCTGTAATTCTAACCTGGTAACCTGTAAAAAAAATTTAAGCGTCGCCTATGGAGATTTTTAAGTACCGAAGTTTGGCGCCACTCCATGAGTGTGCGCAATTTTAAAGCGTGACATGTTAGGTATCTATTTACTCGGCGTAACATTATCTTTCATATTTTCCCAAAAAATTGGGCTAACTTTACTGTTTTGTTATTTTTTAATTCATGAAACCATTTTTTTTTTTTAAAAAGGCGTTTGAAAAATTATTGCGCAAATATTGTGCAAGAAAAAATGTTGCAATGACCGTCATTTTATTCCCTAGGGTGTCTGCTAAAAAAACATGTATAATGTTTGGGGGTTCTGAGTAATTTTCTAGCAAAAGAATGATGATTTGTACATGTAGGAGAGAAGTGCCAAAATAGGCCCGGTATTGAATAGGTACAAAAAGCCCTGTATTGAAGTGGTTAAATATGCGAAAAATAGCCCTGCCTGGTTAGTTCAAGTTCTGCAAAATATGGGATTTCATGGACAGTTAATGCACTTTCTATCGATTATGTATAAAACCACAGTTGCTAGATTATATACCACGGGCTTTATCTCTGCCTCTTTTCTTTTTTCTAAAGGAACAAGACAGGGATGCCCACTGTCACCACTGTTGTTTAATTTGGCAATGGACCCGCTATCTAGATTATCGCAATCTACCTTAGAGACCTCAGGTATTTCTATAGGTGCTGAACCACTTATAATATGTCTTTTTGCGCATGATATTATACCCATTTACAAAAAATTCAGATTATGATATCCCTAAATTATATGAGTAAATCATGCAATATGGTTCATTTTCTGGGTTGCAAATGAATGCTTCTAAATGTGAAGTTTTACCATTAACCTCTAATATAGGACTAAAGTGGCGTCATAAGGTTCGTTTCGCAGTGGCTAACATGGTTGCATATTTTGGAATGAAAATAGGGCAGGCTCGAGCATGTTACATTTTCCATCAAAGATTAAAAAAATCTCTAGAGAACTGACAGATGGGCGACATTACATTTAACTCTGTTTGGTCAAACACATTTAATAAAGATGTCAAGTTTTGCAAAATTACTCTACCCAATGCAGACGCTACCATTTCCTATTAAATATAAAGATGTGAATGTGTTGAATTTAACATTCTGTAAATTCATTTGGCAGGGTAAGAAACCCCAGGTTGCATTTAAAAACTCTACTTACCTAAGCAAAGGGGGGGAATGGCTTTACCCAATATACAATTATGCAACCTATGATGTCTGCTGAGATATGCCATAGATTGGATTGTGGGTAAATCCAGGTTTTCAAATATTGAGTTGGAATCAAATATATACACCTTGGAATCTAGCAGCCCATTTGCACTGTCCACCAGCGAAATTGCCTATATTGAATCACTACAATAGCTTGATAAAAGATACGTTGGTGGCGTGGAGAGGAGTTTGAAAATATATTCATGAATCTCCGTATTGCACAAAATATCTCCCTATTAGAAGTAATCCAGCATTATTTCCTGCAGGGCAACAACATATAGCTTTTTCCAAATGGGCAAATCAGGATTTATAACACAGCAATTGTTTAATGGACTCAGGGAATCCATGCACTTTTCAGCCTTTAAATCAGAAATGTCATATTCCCCTATCAGATTATTTTTATTTTGTGCAAGTTTCTTCTTACTAGAAGAGTATTACATCACGTCCTACATGTCTACTTCCCTTTTGGATACGTTAGTAGGAACAGCAGATTTATTCATATCTGTCAATTATCCATACTTGGTAAGGCTTTACCGATGAAAACAGTCCGATGGACTTTTTTCATCGGACAAACCGATGGTGTATGGGCCCCATCAGTCTTTTTTCCATCGGTGTTTAAAAATAGAACATGTTTTAAATTTATCCAATGGTTAAAAAACCGATAGCAAATTACTAGCGTCTGTGGGGAACTCCATCGGATAAAAAACCCACACATGCTCAGAATCAAGTCGACGCATGCTCAGAAGCATTGAACTTCATTTTCTCGGCTCATCGGAGTGTTTTACGTCACCGCGCTTGGAATGGTAGGTTTTTTGACTGATGGTGTGTAGGCAAGACTGATGAAAGTCAGCTTCATCGGTTTTCCGATGGAAAAATCCATTGGTTAAAAAACCATAGGAAATCCGATCGTGTGTACGGGGCTTTAAAGATTTTGATTTATGAACATCTAATATCCAAAAATGGTCCTGGGATTTTCAGGTGGACAACATAGTATATAAAATACTCCAGGGATACTGAAGAGTTTGTAAAATCATAATAAATAAATGAAGTTTGGCAAGAGAGATGCAATATGAGATAATGCATTGAGCATATTTACCGGTTAAAGATTATGACCCGCAGACAGGACTCAACCATAGATGTCCAAGATGTGGAGAAAACATTGCCACATAAGTACACTATTTTTGGTACTTTCCCTTAGGCAATCATTTTTGGAAGCAGATAATAGTTTATGCATCCAAGATCTATGGTTATAGCAACTGGAAGACCCAATGCCAGCTTTGTTTGGCTTTTGCAAGATAGCGCCAATGGGACGGTCAGAAAAATGTAATACAGAATGGGTCCACATTTGTCTAACAACAGCAAATAAGTGCATACTTAGAGAATGGCTCAACCCATTGCCTCCAACATTGAAAAATATACTAAGAGATATAAAGAATTTGCTTTATTTAGAAAATCTATCAGTTAAAATTGGTGATGGGGAGGTGAAAATTTTTAAGAAAATTAATCAACCATGGGCTCTTTATATGGAGAAATGTCTAACAGCAAAGGAAAAAGCTATGTTGTCACCTAATTGGGTGTATCCAAACTGTAAATCTAGAATATGATAGGTGACTATATATATATATATATATATATATACAGTCAGGTCCATAAATATTGGGACATCGACACAATTCTAATCTTTTTGGCTCTATACACCACCACAATGGTTTTGAAATGAAACGAACAAGATCTACTTTAACTGCAGACTTTCAGCTTTAATTTGAGGGTATTTACATCCAAATCAGGTGAACGGTGTAGGAATTACAACAGTTTGTATATGTGCCTCCCACTTTTTAAGGGACCAAAAGTAATGGGACAGTTTAGCAATCATCAATCAAACTTTCACTTATAATACTTGGTTGCAAATCCTTTGCAGTCAATTACAGCCTGAAGTCTGGAACGCATAGACATCACCAGACGCTGGGTTTCATCCCTGGTGATGCTCTGCCAGGCCTCTACGGCAACTGTCTTCAGTTCCTGCTTGTTCTTGGAGCATTTTCCCTTCAGTTTTGTCTTCAGCAAGTGAAATGCATGCTCAATCGGATTTAGGTCAGGTGATTGACTGGCCATTGCATAACATTCCACTTATTTCCCTTAAAAAACTCTTTGGTTGCTTTCGCAGTATGCTTCGGGTCCTTGTCCATCTGCACTGTGAAGCGCCGTCCAATGAGTTCTGAAGCATTTGGCTGAATATGAGCAGATAATATTGCCCGAAACACTTAAGAATTCATCCTGCGGCTTTTGTCAGCAGTCACATCATCAATAAATATAAGAGAACCAGTTCCATTGGCAGCCATACATGCCCACGCCATGACACTACCAACACCATGCTTCACTGATGAGGTGGTATGCTTTGGATCATGAGCAGTTCCTTTCCTTCTCCATACTCCTCTCTTCCCATCACTCTGGTACAAGTTGATCTTGGTCTCATCTGTCCATAGGATGTTGTTCCAGAACTGTGAAGGCTTTTTTAGATGTTGTTTGGCAAACTCTAATCTGGCCTTCCTGTTTTTGAGGCTCACCAATGGTTTACATCATGTGGTGAACCCTCTATATTCACTCTGGTGAAGTCTTCTCTTGATTGTTGACTTTGACACACATACACCTACCTCCTGGAGAGTGTTCTTGATCTGGTCAACTGTTGTGAAGGGTGTTTTCTTCACCAGGGAAAGAATTCTTCGGTCATCCACCACAGTTGTTTTCCATGGTCTTCCGGGTCTTTTGGTGTTGCTGAGCTCACCGGTGTGTTCTTTCTTTTTAAGGGTGTTCCAAACAGTTAATGTTTTTGCTATCTCTCTGATGGGTTTGTTTTGTTTTTTCAGCCTAATGATGGCTTGCTTCACTGATAGTGACAGCTCTTTGGATCTCATATTGAGAGTTGACAGCAACAGATTCCAAATGCAAATAGCACACTTGAAATGAGCTCTGGACCTTTTATCTGCTTCTTGTAAATGGGATAATGAGGGAATAACACACACCTGGCCATGGAACAGCTGAGCTGTCCCATTACTTTTGGTCCCTTAAAAATTGAGAGGCACATATACAAACTATTGTAATTCCTACACCGTTCACCTGATTTGGATGTAAATACCCTCAAATTAAAGCTGAAAGTCTGCAGTTAAAGCACATCTTGTTCGCTTCATTTCAAATCCATTGTGGTGGTGTATAGAGCCAAAAAGATTAGAATTGTGTCGATGTCCCAATATTTATGGACCTGACTGTATATATATATATATTGTGACAGCAGGAAGGTAAAGTCACCTGGTTGCATCCAGGGGGGTAGATATATTTCGCCCAGATTCAGGCTTTACGCCGACTTATACAACTAGGTGGAGAGTTGTATAAGCCCAGCTGAGGATAGTGGGCTCATGGATGACTCATACCTCTAGGGAGAGTGTGGGGCGTCGTGCAGACAGGGAGTTGATGAGACCAGCTGAAGCTTGTCAGCTCATTTAGGCCTCTATAAGAACTCCCAGCTTCATTAGGGGTTAGCTCATGCCTGGAAGCAGACCTGTGTGGACTTCCTGGAGAGAGTGAACCCTTGTGCGGTGAGACAAAGCCTGTGTGGCTATTTGCTTGGACATTTAAAACCAGGGACTTAGGGACTAGGACAGCACTAGGCTGATCCCAGTTGTTAGTTAGGAAACCTGTATGTTTAGTCAGAGGTCAAATTGACCAGGATTTATTTTGTTTATGTTTCTTTTGCTTTGCTGTGTTTTTGTCACTGTAAATAGAAAATAAACCGCACCTTTTTGATTTTTGAAAACCACAACCTCCGTCTGCTGGGCCTGTTTTTGTGTGGGGAGCCCATCCCGGGGGTCACACACACCCGCTGCCGAGCTAACCCCCTCACAGTTGGTGGAGAACCAGTGGCAGTTTTTTTTAAGCCAGCATGGAGGAGATACTGAAACAGCTGGCTCTAGCAAATGCCAATCAACAGCAGACAAATGCAGGTTTGCAAAAGAGCCTTGCAGCTCATCAACAGAGCCTTGCAGCTCAACAACAGAACTTCGCAGCCCAGCAGCAAGCTCATCAACAGAGCCTTGCAGCCCAGCAGCAGACAAACGCAACTTTGCAACAGAGTCTGGAGGCTCAGCAACAAGCCCAGCAGCAATCTGAGGCCCGCTTCATAGACCTGTTGCAGAAGCAAGAGCAGAGACTACAACAACAGATGGAAGCAGTAATGCAGCAACGTCCGCAGACCAGTGAGGAAAGCCATCCCACTAATACCGCGTCCTTTGGGGTGAGTCGTTTATTGACAAAAATGACTGGAGAGGATGATCCAGAGGTATTTTTGACCACATTTGAAAGGACCGCTGAAAGAGAAAAGTGGCCTGAGGAGCAGTGGGCTGGACTAGTGGCTCCTCTGTTAACTGGTGAATCGCAGAAAGCTTACTATGACCTAGAGCCTAACCAAGCAAAAGACTATGTGATGCTAAAAGCTGAAATATTGGCAAGGCTGGGTGTCACCCTGGCTGTCCGGGCTCAGCGTGTGCATAACTGGACTTTCCAGCTTGGAAAACCCCCCAGGTCTCAAATGTATGATCTCATTCACCTGAGCAGAAAGTGGCTACAGCCAGAGACTTTGTCCGCACCAAAGATTGTGGAACGTGTTGTAATGGATCGGTTTTTGAGAGCTCTTCCTACTGCCATCCAAAAGTGGGTAAGCCATGGAGACCCAGAGACGGCCGATGGTCTTGTGGATCGTGTGGAGAAATACTTGGCTACAGAGAACCTGACGGTCTCTTCCAGAGACACTCAGACTTTCCACCCTAAGACCAGACCATCCCCAGGGGCGGATAAGATGATTCCAAGGGGTAAGGGTGGAGAGAGTGAGAGGGTGGGAGCTCTACCCCAAGTTTGGCGAGAACAGCCTGGGAAATCAGCGGCTCAAGAGGCGGCAAGAAGGATCGTTTGCTACCGCTGCCGGCAAGCGGGACATATTGCAGCAAATTGCCCGGTTGTGGAGGAACCCATGCAGTGTGACTTTCTGACGGGCAGACGTCAGTCGCTGTGTGCGACAGTCGCATGCACTGCCATTCGAGGAACTGAGAAACATTTATGCAAAATGTGTGTTAATGGTAGAAATGTTGTGGTATTGCTGGATTCAGGTAGCCTTGTGACCCTGATAAAGGCTGAGTTAGTTAAAACAGAGGTCTCTGGGAATAGCAAGGTAGCTGTTATTTGTGTGCATGGGGACACCCGAGAGTATCCAGTGACTACAGTGTGTTTCGAGACCCCAAAAGGTACCCTCTCTCATCCAGTGGGCTTAGTATCTCAGTTACCGCATGACGCCATTGTGGGAAGGGATTTTCCGAAGTTCTGGGAACTGTGGGATGATCCTGAGCCCCCCACTGGTGCCCCTATGTACCAGGAATGTGATAGCCAGAACTCCCCTGAGAGTGGTGAGGACTCTCCGGAATTTCCCTTGTCAGTATTGGCAGGGGAGACTCAAGAAACTGGAGAGGAGCCCACCTCCTCAGACGAAAACCTACCGTCTGTGGAGTTTTCTGATCTTGAGGTTCACAGGGAAAACTTTGCCACAGAACAGTTGAAAGACCCCGCCCTAATAAAGGCACGGGAAAACGTAGTGAAAATAGATGGCGAGTTAGTGAACCCAGATAATACCTGCACTTACCCATACTTCAGCGTAGAGAAGGACCTACTGTATCGGGTGGCAAAAAGGGCAGAAGAAACCGTTGAGCAGCTTGTGGTGCCCAAACCGTACAGGAAGTTGGTGTTGGAGTTGGCCCATGGGCACATTCTTGGAGGTCATCTGGGGACAGAGAAAACCCGAGAGAGGGTATTACAGAGATTCTATTGGCCGGGGGTGATGAAGGACATAGAAAATTATTGTTCCTCCTGCCCTGTGTGTCAGAGGTCGGCCCCGATGCCACATTTCCGTAGCCCGCTGGTCCCTCTACCCATCATTGAGGTCCCGTTTGAGAGGATCGCCATGGATTTGGTAGGTCCTATAATCAAGTCCGCTAGGGGGCACCAGTACATATTAGTTATAATGGACTATGCCACCCGTTATCCAGAAGCGATCCCTCTCCGAAATACCTCGGCCAAAACCATAGCCAAAGAGCTATCTCTTGTGTTTAGCCGGGTGGGTATTTGTAAAGAACTGCTTACGGACCAAGGTACACCCTTTATGTCCCGGGTTATGAAGGAGCTATGTAAATTGTTCAAAGTGACGCAATTACGTACATCTGTGTATCACCCCCAAACCGATGGGCTGGTTGAAAGATTCAACAAAACCCTAAAACAAATGTTGAAGAAAGTGGTGGATAGAGATGGAAAGGATTGGGACTGTCTACTTCCTTATCTGATGTTTGCTATTAGGGAGGTGCCCCAATCCTCTACGGGATTCTCCACCTTTGAGTTACTGTATGGGAGACACCCAAGAGGGCTGTTGGATATTGCCAAGGAAACTTGGGAAAGTGAGAGTTCTCCCCACAGGAGTGTGATTGAGCATGTCGCCCTGATGCAAGACCGAATTGCACAGGTAATGCCCATCGTGAAGGAACATTTGGCCCAAGCGCAGTTAGCACAGCAGAGAGTGTACAACCGTGGAGCCAAGACCCGTACCTTTTCCCCGGGGGATAGGATACTGGTACTGGTCCCTACGGTTGAAAGTAAATTCCTTGCCAAATGGCAAGGCCCCTACGAGATAATGGAAAAAGTGAGCGAAGTGAATTACAAGGTCAGACAACCAGGAAGGCGAAAGCCCGAACAGATCTATCACGTTAATCTGTTGAAAGCCTGGAGGGATAGAGAGTCCCTAGTCGCAGACACTTGGTCACCAGCTCAAACTGGTTGCGTGATTCCTGAGGTTGGAATCGCAGCCACCTTGTCACAACCCCAACAACAGGAGGTTAAGGAGTTTGTGCTTCGCAACAAGGAGGTATTCTCTGAGCTGCCGGGACAAACATCTGGGGTAGAGCATGACATTATTACCCCGCCCGGTGAAAGGGTGAAGTTAAAACCCTATCGGATCCCAGAGGCCCGACGGGAGGCAATACGGGAGGAAGTACAGAAAATGCTGAACTTAGGGGTGATAGAGGAGTCCCAAAGTGATTGGTCTAGTCCCATTGTGTTGGTGCCTAAACCGGATGGGAGCTGGCGATTTTGTAACGATTTTCGTCAGTTGAACAAAGTTACAAAATTTGACACCTACCCCATGCCACGTATAGATGAGTTGATCGACCGGCTGGGAACAGCCCGATACATGACGACTCTTGACCTCACAAAAGGGTATTGGCAAATCCCCCTGGCCAAGTCGGCCAAAGAGAAAACCGCATTTGTAACCCCAGACGGGGCGTTCCAATATAAAAGAATGCCGTTCGGGTTACAGAATGCGCCGGCCACATTCCAGCGGAAAATGGACCAGATGCTGAGGCCCCATCGGAAGTATGCTGCGGCTTACCTGGATGACGTAATTGTCCATAGCACAGATTGGGCCTCACATCTGCCAAAAGTGCAAGCAGTCCTAGACTCTATCCGGGAAGCGGGGTTTACGGCTAACCCCAAGAAGTGTACCATTGGGCAGGAGGAGGCCAAATATCTTGGGTACACCATTGGGAGGGGAGTAATAAAACCCCAACTCAACAAAGTCGAGGCCATCCAGAGTTGGCCACGTCCCAACAGCAAGAAGCAGGTACGAGCCTTTCTGGGAATCGCTGGGTATTATCGGCGATTCATTCCCCACTTTGCTTCTAAGGCTGTGCCCCTAACCAACCTGACGAAGGGGAAAGGGTCGGTCATGATTAAATGGACCCCCGAGGCTGAGGCAGCATTCCAATTCTTGAAACAAGCCTTATGTAGCCAGCCAGTGTTGTACTCACCCGACTTCTCTAAAGACTTTGTCGTACAAAGTGATGCGTCAGATGTGGGGTTAGGAGCAGTATTGTCCCAGGTCTGGAACGGGGAAGAGCACCCAGTCATTTACCTCAGCAGGAAGTTGAAGTCCCATGAGGTAAATTACGCCACCGTTGAAAAGGAGTGTTTAGCGGTGAAGTGGGCTCTAGATTCCCTTCGGTACTACCTGCTAGGTAGGCACTTTGACATGGTTACGGATCACGCTCCGTTAAAGTGGATGGCTCAAAACAAGGAAACAAATAGAAGAGTGAATAGGTGGTTCCTGGCCCTCCAGGAATTCAACTTCACAGTAAAGCATCGCCCTGGCGTTCAAATGGGGAATGTGGATGCTTTGTCTCGAGTACATGAATGCCTGATTGCTGGTGTTCCAACCCCGAGGTTAAAACAAGAGGGGGGGGTATGTGACAGCAGGAAGGTAAAGTCACCTGGTTGCATCCAGGGGGGTAGATATATTTCGCCCAGATTCAGGCTTTACGCCGACTTATACAACTAGGTGGAGAGTTGTATAAGCCCAGCTGAGGATAGTGGGCTCATGGATGACTCATACCTCTAGGGAGAGTGTGGGGCGTCGTGCAGACAGGGAGTTGATGAGACCAGCTGAAGCTTGTCAGCTCATTTAGGCCTCTATAAGAACTCCCAGCTTCATTAGGGGTTAGCTCATGCCTGGAAGCAGACCTGTGTGGACTTCCTGGAGAGAGTGAACCCTTGTGCGGTGAGACAAAGCCTGTGTGGCTATTTGCTTGGACATTTAAAACCAGGGACTTAGGGACTAGGACAGCACTAGGCTGATCCCAGTTGTTAGTTAGGAAACCTGTATGTTTAGTCAGAGGTCAAATTGACCAGGATTTATTTTGTTTATGTTTCTTTTGCTTTGCTGTGTTTTTGTCACTGTAAATAGAAAATAAACCGCACCTTTTTGATTTTTGAAAACCACAACCTCCGTCTGCTGGGCCTGTTTTTGTGTGGGGAGCCCATCCCGGGGGTCACACACACCCGCTGCCGAGCTAACCCCCTCACAATATATATATATATATATATATATATATATATATATATATATATGTTATTTTAATCTGTTATATTTTTTATATTTAATGTTTCACATTCAAAATTCTAGATTTCGGTCTAGCAGTAAAAAATGTTTATATACCATGAAAGAGTTGTGGTAGCAAGAAGTTAAAGTGGTTCTAAAGGTTCACATTTTTGTTAAATAACAAACATGTGTTTACTTACCTGCTCTGTGTAATGGTTTTGCACAGAGCAGCCCCGATCCTCTTAATTTTGGGTCCCTGGCTCCTCCCGCCTGCTGAGTGCCCCCAATAGTAATGCGATTGCTATGAGGGCACTCGAGCAGGCTCGCTCCCAAGCCGCGCTCCTGTGAATGAACATTGTCCACAGTCGGAGTAAGGCTTGGCCCAGCCCTCTGCTCTCTTCTGATAGGCTTTTTGGCTGTGATTGACAGCAGCAAAAGCCAATTGCTCCAGCTGTTGTGTGAGCCAATGAGGAGACAGAGACCCGGGAGAGTCACTACTCTCCTGAATATCGCTGTATTGAGATGGGGCTCAGGTAAGTATACAGGGGGGCTGGGGGGAAAGCTGCACCCATAAGGTTTTTTACCTTAATGCATAAAATATATTAAAGCAAAAAACCTTCTGCCTTTGGAACCACTTTAATAGTAGATTAAGTCTAATAGGAATTTTGGTTAGAGTTGGTTTGGTGATGGATTTTAGAGAGGAGTGAGGAAAAGATTGGGATGATTGATATTATTAAAAGTTTTTTTTTCCTAATATAAATATTGGTGCAAAACATAACTCTCCGTGATTGATATTTGATACTGTAGGTATAATTATAGTATAGATATTGGATTCCTTCTGGTCTCCCTCTTCTACCCTTCTAAACTTTTCCTTCTTCTCCTTGAAATATGTTTAAAGTGAGTTGGGCGGTCCTGGTTTCTTATGGTGTCCAGTTTTACGACAAGTCCGTGTTCTATATTATTATATATTTTTTTAATGTGTAATTTATTTGTTTGTTTTTGTAAAGAATATTATTTGAAAAATGTATAAAATGTTTGTAAAGAAAAATGCACGTCTCTACGCAGTGCATTTTTTCCATCAGTTTTTATGCACATATGGTGTGAATGAGGCATTTCAGCACATGCCAACACGTGACAACACATTACTGTGCATGCTAAAAATGGTGCATGTCCTTTCTCTAGTCCATTCTTGTGTGTTGGCACCCCTATCCAATGAATGGGTTTCCTTAACACAACGTAGGTCCAAGAACAACATAACACACTATTAATGCAACCCACCAGAATAGTAATGTATTAATGGGCCCTAAATGTTTATTCGTAAAATAAAGATATTATACTCAATACAAAATAGATACAATACATCAGTGATAAAATGTATACATAAAATGAAGGGCTGATTTACATTTTTGCAGTGCATCAACAAATTATGTCACGCATTAACTTGCTTTGCATTAAAGAGAAGCGCCAGTCTCCCCTCAAAAAATTCAATATTAAAATATTGATACAAGGACACTTTCCTGTCCAGGGATCCGATAGTCAGTGTCCTCACCTGAGCCGATTCTTCATTGGACTTTGGATCCAGGCTCCACCATCTTAGCTAATGGAAACCTTGCAGAAGCATTGCGGAAGCCGTACTGCACTTTGTGAATGGTCCCAAAGTCTTCTGGGACCTGTGATGTGTGAAGAAGGGGGGGCAAACTTCCTGTTAAAACCAAGTACCAGCCCCCCCATAAAAAAAGTGTAAATTGTTAAAGAGGAGGGAGGCAGGAAGCAAACAAGCAAAAATTTCGCATTTGGATGAAGTTCTGCTTTAAGGCAGCCCTTTGAAATCCATGAATTTCCAATGCACCAAAAATGTCCCGAATATGGGACATCTCACAAAATCTCACTATAATGCGTTGCAGAATGTTGCAATGCATATCTACAATAATATTCTCCTGAGCTCAAGGGTGGTGTAATGGGGCTGGATATATTACAGGTTCTTGTTGGTTCAAATAAAAGCACAGGTTTTGCTTCCCTCTGAGGTTCAGGTGGAAAGAAAAAACAATGGAAACACTGTAAAACAAAGAAAAGAGGGTCACCACGACCTAGTGCTTTTCCCAAGTGATGTCTTTAATAATGTATAAAAATAAATATAATAACAAACACATTAATGGTAAAAGCATAGCAAGGTTCATAGTAGACACAAAGTGACCAGGTCACCAAGACTGTTACCTAGGAAGCTGTAGGACCTTCCAGATGGCTTACGCGTTTCAAAGGGGGATCTCCCTCTTCCTCAGAGCCAGTCTGAAATGTTGCATTGACAGGCTTAATATAGCAAATTATTCAAAATACATGATGTTATGGAAGTCCCTGATGGGATGGGACTTCCATAACATCATGTGGTTTGAATCATTTGCTATGTTAAGCCTGTCAATGCAACATATCAGACTGGCTCTGAGGAAGAGGGGATCCCCCCTCGAAAAAAGTCAGCCATCTGGAAGGTCCTCTGATTTGTTAGGGAACAGTCTTGGTGACCTGGTCGCTTTGTGTCTACTATGGACCTTGATATACTTTTACCATTAATGTGTTTGTGAATATACTTCTTTTTTTACATTATTAAAGATACCACTTGGGAAATGCACTAGATTGGCGTGCCCTCTTTTTTTTGTTATACTGTGCAATGCATGTGCGTTAGGGGGTATTCAACATGATTGGCACTGCAATGTGCCAACACATGTTATGTACACTACTGTGTGTTGCAGTAATGTCCACGTTCTCACGATGCATAGATATAAATGGTCCCTATAAGAAAACTCACTAAAAAACATTCTATTTAAAAGCCAAATACAGCTTTAGATGATAAGCATAACACTTGACTTCTGGCAAATGTATAAAAATGATCACTATTAAAGTTTTCATGGCCTGTCTGCATCTCAGAGAAGTCTGTTCTAATATTTACACCCGACAAGCACAATGATGAAGTGAAAACCACGGGCTAGGTTCACTTTATAGGTGCAGATCTGCGCTAACAAGGTGTAGCACCCTCTACTTAGGTAGGTGTTAGAGGTGAGATTAAAGGCCTCCTTAAATACCTAGGGTCAGCCCAGCTGGTGAGTTGTTGTCGGGTGGAAGACCTGAGGATGGAGTACTAGGCTGTCGGGGCCTTTGAGTATGCTCTCCATTCTGGGGGGGGGTGACCTTTGGGCTTGGGGACTCGGGTGCAGGACAGATCCCTTCAAAGAACCCATGAAGGATATGAACAGGAGGCATGCCAGAGAGGAGTCAGGGAGGACAGCAGGAGCTAGTACTGCCGGGCAAGTCTTCAGGAGGGAGCCACCAATGTGTAAAAAGCCAGGAGGGCTGGTGAGTGACATGGGCAGTCGGGAGGACTGGAGAGGCATGCCGGAGAGGACTGAGAGGAAACAGTGAGAGCTGGGTGTGGAGCCAGTGAGGATTGCAATGTCACAGGTAGTGAAGTCGGACTGGCAGGGCCTGAAGAGGGATTTCTGGGAGCAGTAGTCCACCATAGGACAGCTAGCACTAAAGACTTTCTATTCTATTTTTGCTACACTAAAAGGGTCACGTGGTCGCTGTACCTGAATTGAAGTGTTGCGCAGCAGAGAGAGAGAGACATAGTCTGCAAGCAAGTGTTGTGCTAGAGGAGGCTGGAGCTGTAAAGTGTATATAGTTGTTCCAACTGATTGAAATACAATCAACCTTTTGTTCATTTTACTGGGCATTCCATATATTCCCAACCCTATCCAAGTTCAAATTCCTCAATAAAATAACAAAACAAACATTTGGACTGTTCATTGTCTCCAAGGTGATTGGAAAGTAATTGCCGGGCCGGGCTGGGCAGGGTGACAGGTGGATCACAACTTTCAGCAGCCCCTACGGGGGTACCGCTAGAAAGCTGAATTGTTTATAACTAAACTGACTCTGCACATGGCGGTTACATTCAAGGCTGAGGGGCTGCAAAGTCTCTTGAGTGTCACTCGTCTTTTATGCTTGTCTGAGGCCCCTGTCATGTGGATTCGGGCCTGCCTTGACTGGATTCCCCATGACAGACTGCACATGTCAGCGTCTCCATTGTGACAGCTCCCTGGACACAAATATCACATTGATCTGTCAAAGGCCATTGTGACTTGCAGGCGGAGAGCTTTTGGAATTGTTAAGGCCCTGGACAACTCCAAGCTGTGTACAATTACTAGGACTGGCGATATCGTACTGGGTTTTGTTAACCCCTTTGAGGCTTTACTTCATGGTCATGTCATCTCAGAAATTAAAGCAGAACTTTTATTTCATCATGGATAGACCCGTCAGTGTAAGGGTGGCTCTTTTTAACCACACCACAGCAACTCATTTGTGCGCACTCTTGTGAGACTTTGTAAAGACACTGGGGTTGATAGGCAAATCGACTGTGCACTTTGCAAAGCAATTGCACTCTGCAAGTGTAGTTGCTCCTGAGCTTAGTAAATGAGCAGAAACTCTTCTGAGTATTCAAGTAATCAACTAGAGAGCAATAACTGATATTTAAGAGCAATATAGTTCTCAATCCTATATTCAAGCTGCTTTCAGGGGATTCCAAACCAGAGAATGTCCCCAAGAGCAGAGGCACACATAAATGGTAAATAAAGCACAATATGACATTTTAAATTAGATTGGTTACCTTTAGTCAGATTGGCTCTATGGCTCTATGGGCTCTATGGCTCTATGAGTCCAGGCAGGAGGAAGCAGAAAAATTACCCTCTTTGTGTCAGGCTTCTCTCTACTGTCCCCTGACACAACAGGCCCAACTTTAAAGCGGAGCTCTGCCGACCATTCATTTTTTTTTAACCATTCTGACACTTTGCTAAACACAATATAACACTCACTTGTTTGGTTTAATAATTCCCCCGATGTCCGTTTTTGAATAAAAAATGTACTTATAAAATGTTATGATGGCCGGTTCCATCTTGCTTGTGGGCATGTGAAGCCACAAGCATTGGTTTCTGGGATGCAGTGAATGCTGAGCTCCCAGCATTCACCGCTCGTTCCCGCGCATGCGCATTGTGTACGGAGTGGATCGCCGTAAACTTCAAGGTTGCCATCACAACTGGTAGCGGCATCGGAAGTTCCGCCCGTTGTGATGGCAACTTAACCAATACGTCACTTCCGGTTTCACGATCTCTCGGGATTTTGCGGTGGCGTTTCGCACTGACTCATGGGAAGCATGACACTTAGCTCCCAGGAGACAGTGCACCTAAGGGGAAAAAAATCCCGCGGAGGTGACGAACAGGAAGTGTCACTAAAAAGACAGATTCTAAGGTAAATACAGCACCAAAAAATGTTTTACTTTTCATTTGCGCATCTGTTCATAGCGCTGATGGGGATAAGGTTAAGTTATTAAATTGTGTGGACCTCCGCTTTAAACACTTTATTCAAATCAACATGCAATGGCTTAACCTTCTAGATAAGCTGTCTCACACACACCCACTGCATATACAGAGCCACTAGTAGCTTCAGTCCTTTTGAAGCTAAAGATAAAACTCTGTGTCTTCAGCTAGCCTTTTCGTTGGTGCACTTAAACTCCTGGATAGCAGGGCCAAACAACACAACTGGTCCAGATTATCGAGTGAAGCAGGCAGGATTTTTCTCAGCAAGGTGAAAGGACAATGATGTTTGTATACAGTGTCCCAGAAATGGTTAGCCTTATCCTTTATCCCTGTGGAACTACAAGTGTCAGCAAGATGACTACCAGCAATCATGTCTGTGTACACCGTTTATTTAACTCCTTCTGTGGTGCAGTGTCCCTGTTTCCTGCAAATGGGCAAAAAGCCCCCTCACCCAATCCTGCGATCAAGCGAACGAACGTCCTGGAACAGGCAGGCTCTCCTGGTCACCTCACACTGAGGCTTGAATTGCGCGGGTGTGATCACCTGAGTGACAGCATATCTCCCTCAGGTCTGATCTCTTCCTCCGCCTCGTGCTGACTGAAAAACTGTAAAGGGAATCAAAATGGAGTCGTTTCCTGCCAGCAGAGCATGCTGGGATTGGTAGTCCAGATCCTTTAAGAGTAAGTTAGGTTGCTCTGTGCAGGGACTTCATATTCCGGAGTCCTTTTCAGCTGCTGAATGAAGTCTCATTTATTGGCTCCTGTAACTGTGCCTTTAATTGTCTCTCTTCTTCCTGTCAATAGGAACACATGGGAGGCTGCAGTGAACAGCTCTGTGTGAGTCAGTGAGAGGGAGGGGGTGAAAAGCACATGCAGGAACTGACAGGCAGCTCTCTCCCTCTTTCAGGCTGGAAAACCGGTGTACATCGCGGCTGCCAGCTTGGCGGGGTCGTGGGAAAAACGAGACACCTGCTACAGGATTCAGAGGCTTCAGAGCGGTATCTCTCTTCACACCTGCTACACGTGCAAGAAAAAATGCTGTTTTTTTATTTTATTTTCCTTGCACGTGATTGGGTATTCTTTGTGAAGTGAAGCTTTATCTCAGTTACTAATCTCTGGAGCAATTGCACTTGCACAGTCTGTTTGCCTTTAGTAATACAACCCCAAGAGGCACAGGCAGCCGAAGAGCCCAAGACACACTAACACAAGCTTCTGCTGCTCCTTCAAAGTGGAATATTCAAAAGCGGCTTACAAGGGGCACTTATGTGCTAAGTGTTACGGAATTTTGGGACATGTAGTCCTGAGGAGGGGGATCAGGTGAATCTGAATGAAGTTATGAGTGTGCACTCCCTGACCAGAAGTTTGGGAAAGCGGTGCATAGGAACCCAGGAGTAATAGGATAACAATTTTGGTGTTCCTCATCTTTTTTTAAAGGATTAATTTATAATTTTTTGCTGAATCATTGTGTAGCGGCCTCCTCACTCCCCTCTTTGCATCAGCTCGTCTTTCTCTTGTCTAGGGGTACCTTAGAGGGGAGAGAGCGGGGTCACCATGCCAAGCCTTCACCACATGTGTCCGTGCAGTGTAAGCAAAGTTCCTTCTCTACCTTCGGGTCAGTGTTGTGCACCTGGAGTTACCTTGAACAATGTCCACCAGAAAAGAGCCCCACACCATTAAAGTCCAACACTCCTTTATTCTTCTCGAGTGAACAGCACAATCAGTTAGACTCCCTTAAAGAACAGAACAAACAATGAGGTGTGGATGCGAGAAGGCCCAGACACAATGAACTCTCCACTTTCCTCCCTGAAAGTGGGCTGAGGTCTCCTAGCGAGGGGGGATTTTCCTTCCAGGCGGTCTCCGATGGGAGGCTCACCTGTCACTGGCAATCTGCGGCACCCGGTCTTCAAGTAAGTAGCTCCCCCCGGTCCATTACGCCTTCCGGATTCGGGTACCTGGGTTCCCTAGGACCTCCTTCCCTCGCGGAACTCAGTGTTGGGCACTGAGCTCCAGACCTCCATCCGAGTACCTCACCCCAGGCTAAAGGTGCCTGGGGTGGAACACGACCTCCGGACGTCCTCTAGGCCTAGGCCGCCTAGAGGACCGACACGAACCACCGCCCTCAGGCTGAAGGTGCCTGGGACTCGACCCCGTGACAAAGATGGCCAGCCCCTTTATACCCTCTCCCAGCAAACACGGCGGGTTCCCCGCCCCACCATACCGCTGCCGAGGGAGGACAAAAGGGAGGCACAGCACACAGCAATGGTTCAACCCCAGCCCAAGGCGACAGCGCCACCTGCTGGACCGCAAGGAACTGCACATCGCTGGTGTCTCTGCCAGTTTGAATTACACCCGGGAAAGTACATACCCGCTACAATTGATACCAGTTTATTTATGAAAATGAAAAGCGCCTCTCAAGCCACCCCAGTGTGAAAGCCTGTGTGCTTGCAAGACGGAAAAAAAAGTCCTGCAAGCAGCATCTTTGGTGTGGTGCGGGAGCGGTGTATACACTGCTTTTCCACCGCCCCTGCCTATTGAAATGAATGGGCAGCGCTACCGAAGCGCCGCAACACAGGTGCTATTAACCCTTTCTTCAGAAACTAGCGGCCGAAAAGCGGCTCTATAACAGCAGTAAAGCGTCTAAAACTAGCTGCGCTTTACCGCAAACGCCCGCACTGCCCCAGTGTGAAAGTGGTCTAAGATAGGGTGACCAGACATCCCCGGTTTCCGGGGACAGTTCCCGGACTGAGGACACTGTCCCCGGACCAAATCTGTCCCCGGTTTTGTCCCCGGATTGGATTTGAACAGGGACCCGGGCAATTTCAAAGACAGTCAGTGCAGAATATATATTTTTTTAATTCAGAGTTACACCCCCCCTGCTCTGCCGCTCCTACTAGCTTAGGGGGTTGTATTTTCATTCATTATCTGTGCCCCTCTCATAATCATGTGCTGGTCGGAGTGGAGGAACTATTTCTTCAGTTTCGGGCACATTCCGATTCCTCTCCTGTTCACATGTTTTTCTGCCTTGGCTCAAGTCCCAGCCAGCCGCCTGCCTGCTTATCTCCTTGCCTTCCCCGGCGGAGTGATCTTCCTCCGCTCCCCACTCAGTAGTAGCCGGGGCCGGAGAGTGAGACTTGAAAGGCTGTGAGGCGGCTCATGTGGGCGGCGGTGGCAACAGGCAGTGAGGCAGTGAGGCAGCTCAGCTGACAGTGTCCAGCAGCAGGCACTCTATCATGGCTCTGGCTGGCAGTGCTCTGTCAGTGTGTCACATGACATATCTGCTGGGTGCTGATTTTGTTAACTTATTGGTCATAAGTATCAGCACCCAGCAGCCATGTCTTTAGGGTGACCACATGTCCCGGATTGCCCGGGACAGTCCCGCATTTTGCAGGTCTGTCTCGGGCACATTAATTCCAGGACAATACAGTGTCCCGGAATGAAACTGACACAGCTAACCCCCTGGGCCAATCTGATGCCCTAAAAAAAGGCCGCCACATCACCGCTTTACTCACTGACAGTACTTCTCCTGGCCGGGAAGGCCTGAAGGAGCACAATCCTGCCCCCTGCTTGTGATTGGAGAATTCATAAATCCCACCTCTTGTGTCCAATCACTGTGCTGTAATTCGTTACAGCACAAGCTGATTTTTGGGAAGGGAGGGTGTCCCTGAATGGTAATGTGGTCACCCTACATGTCATGTGACACACTGTGACAGAGCCAGACAGAGTCATGATAGAGTGCCTGCTGCCTGTGTGTTATTATAATGCTGATCTTAACCAGTTGCCGACCACCCCATAGCAGATTTACTGCTACAGGGCTGGCGCGCCATGCAGGATCATGTGTGTATATATATGTGATCCTGCATTTCTGGGACTCTATATACGCCGTACCCGTCATTCTGTACACAGGCAAAACAGTGGTCTGCCGATGTAAACATGGCAGATCACCGTTCTTTCACTATGAAAGAAATTCATCCTGTGTTTCTGCAAAGCAGGGACAGGGATCTATGCCTTCCCTTAGTAAAAGCACCTCCCAGACAATGAGAAAACACTGGTTAGGCACACATTTAACCCTTTGTTCGCCATTGCTGTTAACCAGCCAGTGTCATTAGTAAAGTGACAGTGCATATTTTTAGCACTGATCACTGTATTCGTTTCACTGGACCCCAAAAAGTGTCAAAAGTATCACTTAACCCCTTAACGACCGCTCACTGTACTTATACATCGGCAGAATGGCACGGACAGGCAAACTCACCTACCTGTACGTGCCTGCCCATCGGACCCCCCTCCGGTACAGTGAGCGGTGGTTATCATTGCGGGAGCGATCCGTAATGAGGGGACGACCATTCGTTTCTGGCCACCCCCTCGCAATTGCTCCCAGCGAATGATATGCTTCCTCTGCTGTGTAAATGTAAACACAGGCAGAGGAAGTGATGTCATCTCTCCTCGTGGCGGTCTTTTCGATCTGGCGCGAGGAGAGAAGACATCTCACACAGGGGCGGATCCAGGGGGGGGCAACAGGGCAATTGCCCCCCCCCCGAGACCATCTGTCACACTCACTTGCTTGCTCTCTTTTTTTTTGTTGCGCCTGATCTCCCGGACTTTGGGGACCCAGTACGACCCAGTACCGGGCGGCCATAGGTCCCCTGGACCCCAAACGTGGCACACATGTAGCCTCATGTCTTCTCTACAAGTGTGCAAAGCTTGATGTCTGGGGGACCTACGGCCGGGGAGCACTGATTTTTTAAAGCCGGGCACCCCTTCCATAGACTCCAATGTTAAACGGTAATTTCTCTGGTGAATTTGCGGACCCGGTACCGGCCGGCTATAAGTCCCATGGACCCCAAACTTAGCACACATGTAACCCACTGTCTTCTCTACAAGTGTGCAAAGTTTGGTGTCTGGGAGACCTACGGCCGGGGAGAACCGATTTTTCAAAGCTGGGCACTCCTTCCATAGACTCCCATGTTAAACATCAGTCTAGTCATGGGCACAGTGAAGCATGGGCACAGTGAGGCATGGGCACAGTGAGGCAAAGTGAGGCACAGTGAGGCATGCAGATGGACACCCTAGGCTTATACTCGAGTCAATACATTTTCCCAGTTTTTTGGGGTAAAATTAGGTGCCTCGGCTTATACTCGAGTATATACAGTACTTGTTCTGCGGCTGCCTCTCTTTTCTCTCAGTTTCTCACATCAGCCGATCAGCGGCACCGAGAGAGAGACTCGTCTAATGTAGTTACGCGGCGCACTGACACAATAACAGCATACCTCCCAACTTTGTAAAGTCCCTTCTGATGTCCCCTCTCCCCTGCCAACCAGAGTTGTTGAGCGGGGGGGGGGGGGGGGGGTGTGCAGGACATTGGCAAAAAAAAACGGGAATTGCCACAGAAGTTGTTGAGCGGGGGGGGGTGGTTATGATGGTTGCCGCCGGTACATTTAAAAAAAAAAAAAAGGACTTGCAAAAAAAAAATTTTAAGCGGGGGGGGGGGGGGGGCGGTTAGGGGCTCGGGGGGGCTTACTATTATGCCCATCGCGGGGGGGGGGGGGCTCTTACCTGCTGCTGCTGCTGCTCCTCTTCTTCTCTTCATGTTTCCTGCTGTGCGGGAAACATGATAGTCTCGCGGGAGTGCGGGGGAAGGAGGAGCCTCTGCCAGTTGGGAGGTATGGATAACAGGAGCGGAGGAGGAGGCCGCTTGGCGTCTAGCAACGAGTGACGTCAGTGAGTCACGTCGGGCCGCTCTGCGGGCAGGTGCGATAGCGTGCGGCTCCACAGACGGGTAAGAAAGCGGGCAGCTCCGCTTGCGGCACGGTTTGTGGGCGGGCGGCGCGGTTCGTGGGCAGACCGTGCTGCTCAGTGTGTTGGCAGCGCAGGTGAGAGTGAGAGAGCAGGCTCAGTGTGGCAGCTGGCCAATCAGCTAGCCGGGAGAGGGGGAGCAGAGAGATGAGATCATCTCTCACTGCCCGTGCCTGCCCTGCATTCCTGCAGTGACTTCCGCCCTCACTGTGCAGGCAGCAGAGAGATTACATTATCTCTCTGCTGCCTGACTCTGGGAGTCTGGGACACAGCAAGAGACAACCAAAACTACACCTTAGCAGGCAAGTTAGTGACAATCCGCAAGGTGTGGCAGGCGACGTGGCAAGCGACAATCCGCAAATTGTGTCAGATGACGTGGCAAATGACAATCTGCATCTGGTGGCAGGCAAGTGACATTCAGCAAGGTGTGGCAGGTGACGTGGCAAGTGACAATCCGCAAGGTGTGGCTAGTGACAATCCGCAAGGTGTGGCAGGTATTGTGGCAAGTGACAATCCACAAGGTGTGGCAAGTGACAATCCACAAGATGTGGCAGGTGACGTGGCAAGTGACAATCCGCAACGTGTGGCAAGCTCAGGGCTCCCACTAATTGCAGGCGACGGTGGCAAGTGACACGCTCAGGGCTCCCACTAATTGCAGGCGACAGTGGCAAGTGACACACTCGGGGCTCCCACTGATTCTGCATTGAACTATTTAATTTTATATTACAATGTAATAATAGAAATAATGCGCTTCAATCATCCTGACACCATAACAACCATGGTGCCGGGATGATTGAAGCGCTGACACCAGCCATTTCCACGATAAATTTCCCACAAAAAAAACATATTTTTTGTCAGTGCCCCTCCCGAGAAAAGACTCTGGATCCGCCCCTGATCTCACAGTAAGTGCACCAACAGCCCACTGACACCAGTACACGTAGGCACACTTACACCCCCCAGTCACCCCCAGATCACCCCCCAGGTCACCCCCCCAGCCCCCAGTCACAGTGTCACTGATTGCAGTGATAATTTTTTTTCTGATCGCTGCATTTAGTGTCATCTGTGATAGTAAAAGGTTGCAGGGCAGTTAGGTCTAGGCCCCTTTAGGTCCAGGGTAGCCCCCTAACCCCCCCTAATAAAGGTTTAACCCCTTGATTGCCCCCCAGGTAACCCTTTCATCTCCTATCGCCAGCGTCACTAAGCGATCGTTTTTCCGATCGCTGTATTAGTGTCGGTGGTGCCCCTAGTTAGCAAGTTATTTTTTTTAGGTTTGCCGCAGGTTTTTATAGCATCAGGTACCCCCATATATTACCTAATAAAGGTTTTAACCCCCTGATTGTCCCTAGTTAACCCTTTCACCAGTAATCACCGTATAAGTGTTACGGGTGACGCTGGTTGGTTAGTTTGCTTTTTATAGCATCAGGGCACCCGCCATATGTAACCCAATAAAGGTTTAACCCCCTGATTGCCCGGCGGGTGATATAAATTAGGTTTTAGCGCCAGAGAGGGTCTGCGTCGCCCCAGGCAGCGTCAGGTTAGTGCCAGTAATGCTAACACCACACGCGTAAAGCATACACTTCACTTAGTGGTATAGTATCTGAACAGATCAATATCTGATCTGATCAGATCTATACTAGCGTCCCCAGCACTTTAGGGTTCCCAAAAACGCAGTGTTAGCGGGATCAGCCCAGATACCTGCTAGCACCTGCGTTTAGCCCCTCCGCCCAGCCCAGCCCAGCCCAGCCCACCCAAGTGCAGTATCGATCGATCACTGTCACTTACCAAACACAACACACATAACTGCAGCGTTCGCAGAGTCAGGCCTGATCCCTGCGATCGCTAACAGTTTTTTTTGTAGCTTTTGAGATATTTGCTGACGACAGTCAGGTGCCTTTTTTTCCTGTGAATCTTACTAGTGTACCCCTAAATTTAGAGCCCAAAATGGCAAATCGAAGGTACACTAGTAAAGAGGCCTGCAAGATTCTGAGCATGACAGATAGTGAAGAGGAGGTCACGGATCTGTCAGATTCAGGCTCAGAATACCTTCCCGTAGAAGACAGCGGCTCCATGTCAGATAGCCCGGGCGACGAAGATGATGAGGTCCCTGCTAAGATCAGGTGCACCCGATCCCGATCTTCTGAGGTTGTTGAGGAGCAAGAACCGCAGGTCTCTCGTATCATGGAGCAGAGTAGTACTAGTGCCGCTATTCCTTCTGGTGAACTGGCAAGCACCAGCGGCCTAGTACAGCCTGGGCGTACATCCAGCACTGCAGTATCACGTGGTGACGTGGCAAGTCCCATAAGTGCAGTTCAAGCTGACGAGGTGGCAAGCACAAGTAGTGTCCCGCTGCCACCAAGAAGAAGACAAAGGCAGGCCCGTCGTGCCCATAGTACCCTTCCTGCAGAATTTGCCTATCCTGATTGGGTCCCCACCACTTCTGCAGCACCCGTACTTTCCCCATTCACTGCCCAACCCGGTATTCAGGTGGAAACAGCTGATTTTATGCCACTTGATTTTTATTCGCTGTTTTTCACGGAAGATCTCTATAGATCTATTGTGGACCAGAGTAATTTATATGCTGGTCAATTCATCGCCGCTAATCCCCAGTTGCCTTCCCTTGCCAGAAATTGGAGACCAATTACGGTTTCCGAATTTAAGACCTTTCTGGGCCATTCCCTCAACATGGGCACACATAAATTTTCGTCAATACGTGCTTATTGGTCCACGCACCCAATTGACCATATGCCCGTGTTCTCTGCCTCCATGCCCAGGACACGATACGAGCAGCTTTCGCGGTTCATGCATTTCAACGACAATGAACTTTGTCGTCCACGTGGAGACCCTGAATACGACCGGCTCTACAAAATTCGGCCCCTCATAAACCACTTCAATGAATGTTTTGCAGCCTTGTTTACTCCCGATCAAGTTGTCTGCGTTGATGAGTCCCTGATTAAATTTTCTGGCCGCTTGTCTTTCAAGCAGTACCTTCCCAGCAAGCGTGCCAGATACTGGGTCAAGCTCTATAAGTGCTGTGACAGGGCAACAGGCTATGTATGGAGCTTTACGGTTTATGAGGGACAAGATAGTTAGATTGAGTCGGTCAACTGCCCGGATTACATAGGGAGCGCTGGCAAGATAGTGTGGAACTTGGTGTCACCCTTATTCGGAAAGGGGTACCACTTGTATGTGGACAATTATTACACGAGCGTGCCACTGTTTAGTCACTTGTTTGATCATCAGATTTTGGAGCATGTGGCACCGTGCGACCTAATCGCCGGGGCTTTCCCCAGCGGCTTGTAGATGCCCGTCTTAGGCTGGGGGAGAGAGCCTGCTTGAAGTGTAATAATTTGCTCGCTGTGAAGTGGAGGGATAATAAGAATGTTTTCCTTCTTACCTCCCTTCATGCAGACACGACAGTCCAAATTCCTACGGCGACTGGTGTTGTGGAGAAACCCCTCTGTGTCCACAAATATAACCAAAATATGGGAGGGGTGGACCTCAACGACCAGAAGTTGTCTCTATCCTTATTCCAATTGGCTTTGCTGAACGCTCATGTGCTATACAGAGCTTCAGGCGGGACTTTATCTCTCCTAAAATTCCAGAATGAGATAGTCACAGAACTCCTGTATCCAGGCGGTTCTGCACCTCACCATCCCCTACCAAATGCAGTAAGCCGGCTGCATGAGAGGCATTATCCGTATGCCCTCCCGAGTACCCCTACCCAACGAGCCCCCCAAAAAAGATGTTGTGTCTGTAGCAAGCGCGGATTTAGGCGTGACACCCGTTATTTTTGTCCACTCTGTCCTGGCAATCCTGGTCTGTGCATTGGTAAATGTTTTGAACGCTACCACTCAAAAGTGAAGTTTTAGCGTAGGGTACAGCATTTCACAGACTAGGACACACTTACACAGGGTCTCCCAAGATGCCATCACATTTTGAGAGACCCGAACCGTTACAGTTGAGTAAAAAAAAAAGCGTAAAAAAAAAGCGTAAAAAACAAAAACACAAAAAAAATATAAAATAAAAATAAATAAAATAGTTGTCGTTTTATTATTCTCTCTCTCTCTCTCTCTATTTTCTCTCTATTGTTCTGCTCCTTTTTACTGTATTCTATTCTGCAATGTTTTATCATGCTTGCTTTTCAGGTTTGTAATTTTTTGTTTTCAGGTACGCCATTCAGTTGCAGCGCGGAATTATTTATCTTGACAGCAACAGCGTTTGCTCCCACGATACATAAAGCCATGACTCCAACGCTGTAGGAGGTGATTTTACCACCACAGTAAAAAAAAAAAGCATACCGTATTTATCGGCGTATAACACGCACTTTTTTCCCCTTAAAATCAGGGGAAAATCGTGGGTGCGTGTTATACGCCGATACTCCGTCGAATTCCCCTGCTGAAAACGAGCGAGAGGAGCGAGCGGAGCCGAAGCCGAAGTACAATCGGCTTTACTCGGCTCCTCTCGCAGTCCCGCCCATCTCTGACTGCGCCGCTGACATAGAGAAAGCCGAGTGTACTTCGGCTAGTCTCGGCTCCTCTCGCAGTCCTGCCTGTGACTGTGAGCAGAGCCGAGTCTAGCCGAAGTACACTCGGCTTTCTCCGTCAGCGGCGCAGTCAGTGGAGATGGGCGGGACTGCGAGAGGAGCCGAGTCTAGCCGAAGTACACTCGGCCCCGCTCGCTCCTCTCCACAGAAATCGGCGCCAAATTTTAAAAAACGCCGGGACTGACACGATCGCAAAGGCACTGGGCAAGGCTGCAGATGGACAGATGGACACTGGGCAAGGCTGCAGATGGACAGATGGACACTGGGCAAGGCTGCAGATGGACAGATGGACACTGGGCACGGCTGCAGATGGACAGATGGACACTGGGCACGGCTGCAGATGGACAGATGGACACTGGGCAAGGCTGCAGATGGACAGATGGACACTGGGCAAGGCTGCAGATGGACAGATGGACACTGGGCAAGGCTGCAGATGGACACTGGGCAAGGCTGCATGCTGCATTTAAATGTAAGTTTTTTTTCCTTGAATTTCCCTCCTAAAAGTTTTTTTCCTTAAAATTCCCTCCTAAACTTGGGGTGCGTGTTATACGCCGGTGCGTGTTATACGCCGATAAATACGGTATATGCCGAAGCATTGGGGCAGCAGGGGCGGAGGAGCGATTTTGCTCCTAATGCCGCGTACATACGGTCAAAATTCCGTCGGAGGCTTGCCCGTAGAAAAGTCTGACCGTGTGTATGCGGCATAACTTTTTTGCGGGAGGATGCCCCCATGCTTCGGCATATATAAATGGTGCATGTATGCCCATCATTAGAAGTGGGTGGATGAAGGGAGGTATTCTAATGGTGGGCATACCCACCGATCAATCCCTTTTTTTCATGCAGCCAATAGGCTGCATGAAAAAAAAAGATTCCAATACATGTTCAACAAGGACCAGCAACGTACTGGTATGTTGCTGGACTTTGAATGGTTATACCAGAATGATGCCTGTGGGTTTAGGTATCATCTTGGTATCATTCTTTTCAGCCAGCGGTCGGCTTTCACGTAAAAGCAATTATAGTGGCTAATTAGCCTCTAGACTGCTTTTACAAGCAGTGGGAGGGAATGTCCCCCCCCGGATATAAAAAGCACCATTGGGAAATTGGGAAAGCATTTTATCACACCGATCTGGTGTGGTCAGATGATTTGAGGGCAGAGGAAAGATCTAGGGTCTAACCCCCCAATTTTTTTCAAAAAAAGAGTACCTGTCACTACCTATTGCTATCATAGGGGATATTTACATTCCCTGAGATAACAATAAAAATGGTAAAAAAAAAAAAAAAATGAAAGGAACAGTTTAAAAATTAAATAAAAAAAGCAAAATAAATAATAATAAAAAAAAAAATAGCACCCCTGTCCCCCCTGCTCTTGCGCAAAGGCGAACGCAAGCGTCGGTCTAGCGTCATATGTAAACAGCAATTGCTCCATGCATGTGAGGTATCACCGCGAAGGTCAGATCGAGGGCAATCATTTTAGCAGTAGACCTCCTCTGTAAATCTAATGTGGTAACCTGTAAAGGCTTTTAAAGGCTTTTAAAAATATATGTAGTTTGTTGCCGCTGCGCGTTTGTGCGCAATTTTAAAGCATGTCGTGTTTGGTATCCATGTACTCAGCCTAAGATCCTCTTTTTTATTTCATCAAACATTTGGGCAATATAGTGTGTTTTAGTGCATTAAAATAAAAAAAAGTGTATTTTTTCCTCAAAAAATGTGCTTGAAAAATAGCTGCGCAAATACTGTGTGGAAAAAAAAAATGCAACGCCCACTATTTTAATTAGTAGGGCCTTTGCTTTAAAAAATATATAATGTTTGGGGGTTCAACGTAATTTTTTTGCAAAAAAAAAAAAATGTTTTCATGTAAACAAAAAGTGTCAGAAAGGGCTTTGTCTTCAAGTGGTTAGAAGAGTGGATGATGTGTGACATAAGCTTCCTAATGTTGTGCATAAAATGCCAGGACAGTTCAAAACCCCCCCAAATGACCCCATTTTGGAAAGTAGACACCCCAAGCTATTTGCTGAGAGGCATGTTGAGCCCATTGAATATTTTTTTTTTTTGTCCCAAGTGATTGAATAATGACCAAAAAAAAAAAATGTACAAAAAGTTGTCACTAAATTATATATTGCTCAAACATGCCATGGTTATATGTGGAATTGCACCCCAAAATACATTCTGTTGCTTCTCCTGAGTACGGGGATACCACATGTGTGGGACTTTTTGGGAGCCTAGCCGCGTACGGGACCCCAAAAACCAAGCACCGCCTTCAGGCTTTCTCAGGGTGTAAATTTTTGATTTCACTCCTCACTGCCTATCACAGTTTCGGAGGCCATGGAATGCCCAGATGGCACAAACCCCCCCCAAATGACCCCATTTTGGAAAGTAGACACCCCAAGCTATTTGCTGAGAGGTATGGTGAGTATTTTGCAGATCTCGCTTTTTGTCACAAAGTTTTGAAAATTGAAAATATATATATATATATATATATATATATATATTCTTTCTTCATTTTCAAAAACAAATGAGAGCTGTAAAATACTCACCATGCCTCTCAGCAAATAGCTTGGGGTGTCTACTTTCCAAAATGGGGTCATTTGGGGGGGGTTTTGTGCTATCTTGGCATTTTATGGCCTTCAAAACTGTGATGGGTAGTGAGGAGTGAAATCAAAAATGTATGCCCTTAGAAATCTTGAAGGCGGTGCTTGGTTTTGGGGTCCCGTACACGGCTAGGCTCCCAAAAAGTCTCACACATGTGGTATCCCTGTACTCAGGAGAAGCGGCAGAATGTATTTTGGGGTGTAATTTCACATATGCTCATGGCATGTGTGAGCAGTATATCATTTAGTGACAACTTTGTGCAAAAAAAAAAGTTTGTCATATTCCCGCAACTTGTGGCAAAATATAAAATATTCCATGGACTCAACATGCCTCTCAGCAAATAGCTTGGGCTGTCTACTTTCCAAAATGGGGTCATTTGGGGGGGTTTTGTGCTTTTTGGCATTTTATGGCCTCCGAAACTGTGATAGGTAGTGAGGAGTGAAATGAAAAATTTACACCCTTAGAAATCCTGAAGGCGGTGATTGGTTTTTGGGGTCCCGTACGCGGCTAGGCTCCCAAAAAGTCCCACACATGTGGTATCCCCGTACTCGGGAGAAGCAGAAAAATGTATTCTGGGGTGCAATTCCACATATAACCATGGCATGTGTGAGCAATATATCATTTAGTGACAACTTTTTGTAAATTTTTTATTTTTTTTTGTCATTATTCAATCACTTGGGACAAAAAAAAAAAAATATTCAATGGGCTCAACATGCCTCTCAGCAATTTCCTTGGGATGTCTACTTTCCAAAATGGGGTCATTTGGGGGGGGGGGGGTTGTACTGTCCTGCCATTTTAGCACCTCAAGAAATGAGATAGGCAGTCATAAATTAAAATCTGTGTAAATTCCAGAAAATGTACCCTAGTTTGTAGACGCTATAACTTTTGCGCAAACCAATAAATATACGCTTATTGACATTTTTTTTACTAAAGACATGTGGTTGAATACATTTTGGCCTAAATGTATGACTAAAATTTAGTTTATTCGATTTTTCTTATAACAAAAAGTAGAAAATATGTTTTTTTTTCAAAATTTTCGGTCTTTTTCCGTTTATATCGCAAAAAATAAAAATCGCAGAGGCAATAAAATACCATTAAAAGAAAGCTCTATTTGTGGAAAGAAAAGGACGCAAATTTAATTTGGGTACAACATTGCATGTCCGCACAATTTCCAGTTAAAGCAGCGCAGTGCCAAATTGTGAAAACACCTCTGGTCATTAAGCTGCGTAATGGTCCGGTCCTTAAGTGGTTAAGCCTCGTACACACGACCGGTTTTCTCGGCAAGAAGACTGCTGGGAGAGCTTTTTGCAGAGAAAACCGTTCGTGTGTATGGTTTTTCAGCAGGAAAACTGCCGGGAATCTTGACGAGAAAAATAGAGAACCTGCTCTCTATTTTTCTCGTAGGGATTCTCAGCAGAGTGTTTCCTGCCGAGAAACCCGGTCGTCTGTATGCTTACCTGTCCAGGGAAACCCACGCATGCTCGATGAGACTTTTACGCATGCGCGGTAGCATACAAGGGTAGTGTAGGGTGTAGCAAGATGGCGGCGGCGGCATCGAATGTGATGAGCGCGGCTCGTCGTAGTCGATGACGTCACCGCGTTCTTGCCATTCAAAAGAACGGCGGTTCTTTTGAATGGCGCGTGTGTAAACAGGGCTTGACAAGACAAGCTTGCCAGGAGTCCCGTCGAGAAAAGCAATGTTTTTTTTTCTCGCCGGGATTCCCGCCCGTGTGTACGAGGCTTTAGTGTCTGATTTTCCCGCCGCAATATCACAGTCCCACTATAAGTCGCTGATTGCCACCATTGCTAGTAAAAAAAAAATATGTCCCCGGATTTCATTTTAAAAATCTGGTCACCTTAGTCTAATGCCGCATCCACACGACCGTTTTTCATGACGAGAATTTTTTTTATTTATTTGGTCATTAAAAACGATCGTGTGTGGGCTCCAGAGCATTTTTCACGACGTAAAAAATGGGCATTAAAAAATGCTCTAATTTTTCTCGCGCATGCTCAGAAGCAAGAGAAGAGATGGGAGCGCTCGTTCTGGTAAAACTAGCGTTCGTAATGGAGATAGCACATTCGTCACGCTGTAACGGACTGAAGAGCACAAGGCTGAAAAGCGCGAATCGTCTCTCACCAAACTTTACTAACACGAGGATCAGCAAAAGCAGCCCAAAGGGTGGCGCCATCCAAATGGAACTTCCCCTTTATAGTGCCGTCGTACATTTCGTACGTCACTGCGCTTTGCTCGAGCATTTTTTTTCATGATAGTGTGTAAGCAAGGAAGGCTTGAGAAGAATCACGTCGAGAAAAACTTAGTTTTTTTCAATGACATTAAAAACAGTCGTGTGTACGCGGCATAGGAGTTAACCCATTTCTTTGCAGGCATTCTTTTGCTTATAGTGTCATTTATCCCCTAATGGCAAGGGCTACATTCATCTGTGACCAGAGAAAATGTTGCGGATTTGCACTGCTTGCATACTATATGTAGCGGGTATATGCTTTTCTATCATGTTTGAATTTGGTGGGGGATCTGTGATGTGTGGTTCCCTGGGGCCCAGCGAGTGGCGCTGTCACTTTGGGCCCAGGGTTGAGCCATTGTTGCAGTGGCATACCCTTTTTGGCCTCTCGCAGCATGAGTACAGCGGGGTGGGGGCTCCACTGGGCTTGCTGGGGGAGGGTATAAAGGGGTCGGCCATTTTGGTCAAGGGGTTTGTCGAGTCCCAGGCACCTTCAGCCTGAGAGCTGTGGTTCGTGGTCGGTGTCCAGGCGGCCTAGGCCTGGACACCCGGAGCTCGTGTTCCACCCCAGGCACCTTCAGCCTGGGGTGAGGTACTCGGTTGGAGGCCTGGGGCCCAGTGTCCTCCGCTGGGCTCCGCGAGGGAAGGACTTCCTAGGGGACCCCAGGAGTGGGGTACCCGAATCCAGAGGCGTAAGGGACCGGAGGAGCTACTCACCCGAAGACCTGGTGCAGCAGATTGCCGGTGCCGGGTGAGCCTCAGGAGACCGCCCGGAGGGGTATCTTCCCAAACAGGGGCCGAGTGCAGTCAGGAGGAAGGTTCACCGTTCATCCGGTCGGTGGCAGCGACCAAGATTCTCAACAGGTGGCATAGATCATGTGCCAAACCTATTCACTGATAGAGGAATAGGAGAGTTCATTGTGCCTGGGCCTACTCGTATCCACACCCCCTGTCTGTTCGTTGAGGGAGTCCAACTGATTGTGTTTCATCCTGACATTGAAGAATAAAGTAGTGTTGGACTTTTATTGGTGTGGGGCTCATTTACTGGCAGACACTGTTCCACAGAGGGAGCGGAGGCTTCTAACACCGAACACCGACCCAAAGGTAAAGGAACTTTGCTTACACCACATAAACATCTGCGGTGAAGGCTTGGCGTGGTGACCACGCACTCTCTCCTCCAAGGTACCCCTAGACGAGCCGAAACCAGCCAACAGTGGAGTGAGAGAGTGGAGGCCGCTACACGTGGGGGCTCGGGTCCGGGATGGTGTTCGTGTTACTATGGAGCTAGAATGGACGGAGTTTGAACGTGTCTGCCCGGAGGAGTTCCGAGTAGGTCGGCCATATTACTGGCCAAAGTGCAACCCTGCTCGAAGTCGTGAGTGTGACCCTAAGAAGGGGAAGGACTACGCAGAAGAGCGAGTAGAGGGGGGAGTCCAGCCGTGTGAGGTACTACACGTGGGGGCTTCTATTGCACTGCGCCACGAGGCACATCCTCCCTGCTCAGTTCGTGGGCGTGACCCAGGGAAGGAGAAAGCCCGCGAACTGGAGTGCAAGAGGGGAGAAGTCCAGCCGTGTGAAGGACTACACGTGGGGACTTTGGAGCCGAACTTGCAGTGCGCAATGGATCAGCAGCGAGTCACCATGTTCGGAAATACATTGTGGATTCCACTTCACCCTTCTACCACGACCTTGACTACTGCTGCTCTGGTGACCGATACGGGGATCCGGCTAAAGCCCCGGGGAAGATTCCTCCTGTACTCATGCATGGACGTTGAGGCCCTGGGTTTGATTTGTCCCGGCTGTTCGGGACTGGTGTGTCAGCTGACGCCATTCGGGCGATGCGAGGCCTGCGGGGAGTTCTTATTTGAGGTGGACCCAGCTATCGAAAAGCCAAGAACCATCCACCTCAACCTCACTACAGGCAGCACCACTCAAGTAGGAGGAATCACTAGGCTTGTGCAATTCGCTTCGTAGCTAATCGAAATTCGTCCGAATTTAGCAACTTTCGAACATTCGGAAGCATTCGAATTTCCGAACAAAGCAATTACGAATAAAACCGAATCCGAAAAAAATTATACCGCAAAATAGCGAATGCCCGAATGTCTTCGGCATAATTCGTTATGAAAAAAGTTACGAATGTACGAATCCATACGAAGCACAATAACACTCACTCTGCTCTCTGCTTCTCCCTCACCGTGCTGAACTCCCTCTCAAAATGGTGTACAGGGGCGGAGGCTATAGCCGCATGTAAAAAACGAAAGTAAAATACGAGATTTCTAATCCATTCGAAGCACAATAACACTCTGCTCTGCTCTCTGCTTCTCCCTCACCGTGCTGAACCCTCCCAAAATGGTGTACAGGGGCGGAGGCTATAGCCGCATGTAAAAAACGAAAGTAAAATACGAGATTTAGAATCGTTACAAATAACCCCTATGTATTTAGAAAAGTACAAATCCATTCGAAGCACATTAGGCATAATAGGCAGCGTCGTTGTGAGAGAGACATGGAAAATTACGAATCAACGAACCCCAAAAAAGTTACGAAAGTAGGAGTTGTGTCCAGAATCAACGAAAAACAACGTACCCTACCGCAAGTACGAATTATAAATCAACTATATGCTTTTCTATCATGTTTGAATTTGGTGGGGGATCTGTGATGTGTGGTTCCCTGGGGCCCAGCGGGTGGCGCTGTCACTTTGGGCCCGGGGTTGAGCCATCGTTGCAGTGGCATACCCTTTTTGGCCTCTCGCAGCATGAGTACAGCGGGGTGGGGGCTCCGCTGGGCTTGCTGGGGAAGGGTATAAAGGGGTCGGCCATTTTGGTCACGGGGTTCGTCGAGTCCCAGGCACCTTCAGCCTGAGGGCTGTGGTTCGTGGTCGGTGTCCAGGCGGCCTAGGCCTGGACACCCGTAGCTCATGTTCCACCCCAGGCACCTTCAGCCTGGGGTGAGGTACTCGGTTGGAGGCCTAGGGCCCAGTGTCCTCCGCTGGGCTCCGCGAGGGAAGGATTTCCTAGGGGACCCCCCCGGGAGTGGGGTACCCGAATCCAGAGGCGTAAGGGACCGGAGGAGCTACTCACCCGAAGACCTGGTGCAGCAGATTGCCGGTGCCAGGTGAGCCTCAGGAGACCGCCCGGAGGGGTATCTTCCAAAACAGGGGCCGAGTGCAGTCAGGAGGAAGGTTCACCGTTCATCCGGTCTGTGGCAGCGACCAAGATTCTCAACAGGTGTCATAGATTATGTGCCAAACCTATTCGCTGATAGAGGAATAGGAGAGTTCATTGTGCCTTGGCCTACTCGTATCCACACCCCCTGTCTGTTCATTGAGGGAGTCCAACTGATTGTGTTTCATCCTGACATTGAAGAATAAAGGAGTGTTGGACTTTTATTGGTGTGGGGCTCATTTACTGGCAGACACTGTTCCACAAAGGGAGCGGAGGCTTCTAACACCGAACACCGACCCAAAGGTAAAGAAACTTTGCTTACACCACATAAACATCTGCGGTGAAGGCTTGGCGTGGTGACCCCGCACTCTCTCCTCCAAGGTACCCCTAGACAAGCCGAAACCAGCCAACAGTGGAGTGAGAGAGTGGAGGCCGCTACATATATATCTGCTAATAACATTTGTTTTACGCTTTGTGTATTAGAACAAAAAGTACATTTTTCTGCAGACAGACTTATCTTTTTATTCATGACAAAAAATAATGTTTAATCACTTATTATTCAGGGAGATATTGAGCAAAATTGTAAAGTGATACAATCGTCTTCAGCTTCTAGTACAAAATTTTGCAAACAGTAATTTTTGCTGCTCAGTTACATCTCTAAACATATGCTCGTGTTTCTCTGATCGCAGAGACTCTGAACGCATGTACGTTTTCTTCCATTTTGCTGTTATTACTTGGTCTCTAAATAAGTAGGTAGATTTCACTTTACAAAGTATATTTACATTTCCAAGCCCTTAGGGAAGGTTCAGCATTACAAAATCACCATAAATTCTGCTAAAGCACTCCATGTACAACAGCAGACACCCAAATACATTTATTTATGAGTGATTTAAATGTACGAAGAGCTATATCTGTTATATATTGTATTCATTGTACATTGTAAAATAAGAAAAATGCAACTTGTTCTAAAATGCAGAGCTTGACTTTTTGTAAAAGTCAACTTTGGTCCCACCCCATTCAACTCTCAAGCTTACCTGGGGTCAGGCCAGTTTTTTTTTTTTTTTTAACTTCTAAACTTACTTTTTAGCTTTTTGAAGTTTGTGTGGTGTTCCTGTCCTCCAGTTTCTTTAGCGTTATAGACATCGTTGTAAGTTATGTGTTAAAGATATATTTCAGGCATGATATATTTTTACAAATATACATAGGTTCAGCTTGGACCAATATAACTATATACCGTATATACCATACCTAGCTGATGCCCCTGTAGCTGGAAATCACTGTAAATAGATGCCGCTACATAGATGATCTCCACTTATTTCCATGTCCTGTGCTGAGCAGCCAGCCTGATTCATTCTGAACACAGAAGGTCAGCCACTCGGCACAGGCGCCATTCAGAGTATGCTTTGCATTTGTTGTCACTCTGTAGACAAAATATTCTTAAAGTGGTTCTGAAGGCAGAAGGGTTATTACCTTAATGCATTCTACGCATTAAGGTAAAAAACCTTCTGTATGGAGCTCCCACCTCCATCCCTCCTTAAGCCTCGTACACACGCCCGAGAATCTCGTCAGGAAAAAACACGTAGTTTTTCCTGACGAGATTCTTGACAAGAATCTTGTCCCGGCCGAGTGTACACATGCTCGATTCAAAAGAACCGCCGTTCTTTTGAATGGAACGAACGCGGTGACGTCATCGACTACGACGAGCGTGCGCTCATCACATTCGATGCCGCCACCGCCATCTTGCTACACCCTACCTATGCCTAGGAAGCTACCGCGCATGCGTCAAAGTCATTTCGAGCATGCGCAGGTTTCTACGGCGTCAGGTAAGCGTACACACTCTCGGGTTTCTCGTCGGGAAACAGGCCGGCGAGAATCTCGACGAGAAAATAGAGAGCAGGTTCTCTATTTTTCTCGTCGAGATTCTGGCCAGTTTTCTTGACGAGAAACCTGAAAGCCTCATACACACGGACAGTTTTCTCGGCAAGAAAGCTCTCCCGGCAGTTTTCTTGTCATTTCTTGACGAGAAAACCGTCCGTGTGTACGAGGCTTTATACTTACCTGAGCCAGGTCTCTATCCAGCGATGTGCTCAAGAGCAGGGGCTCTCTCAGCTCTCTTCCTTCTCATTGGCTCAGAGACAGCAATCACAACCAGTGAGGAGTGAGCAGGGGTTGGGGCCGAGCCCCACTCCGTGTCAATGGACACACAGAGCAGGGCTCAGGATCGAGCATACAAGAGTGCCCCCAAAGCAAATGGCTTGCTATGGGGGGGCACTCGGCGGGGGACTTCTTTAACTGAAGTCAATGGAAGTCATGTCTAAGTCGCCCCAAAGTAGTGCAGGAACCTTTTTCTAAGTCGGAGCGACTTGAGTCGCACCGGTTAGAACTGTTCCATTGCCGTTAATGGGGCGAAACTTGTCAAGTCACGGCAGTGTGAATCGGGGCTCAAGTAGTTACAGCAACAGAGTTTTATTTTATTTTATTACCTTTAAAAAAGTGTTTAACCCCTAGGCATCGACAGTACGCAAATATGTGGCCTCTCGGCGGGTGGGCCTTGACGCCGAGTGACTGCATAATTGCATACCAATTAGCCAACTCCCAAGACAGTTATCGGCGGCTAAAGGAAAGCTTTCAGATCATGTGATCGCCATGACAGCCAATCACGGTGGTCACATGATCATAAACCCCGCCTCCCGGCATCTGAAACCTCTTAAAGGGCCGGGAGGCGCCCGCGCAAAGGGGTTAAACTATATGAATTTTAAACTGACCCTTTGTAACAACCACCAGCTATAAAGTGTTATAATTTGATTTTCTCAACCCTGTAACTGTCAATTTTGCTAGACAGCTTGGCCTGCATGTAAATGTGGAGAAACAAATAAATAAAAGCATGTGAGATAAAATATTACAGGCTTTAACCCCATATTGTTACTAGAATAAATTATTATTTCACTATTCGTACCCATTTAATGATATGGCTTGGAGCTACATGTCCAAAGATTTAGGCACACCTTGCTAGGAGCTATCATGTTGTACATGTTCCAATGCTGTGTTTGAGCATGTAGGCTTGTAGTCCACAGCGAACGCATGTATCCTAGGGTGACAGTGCTGCTCCTATTTAAAGTGATGCTAAACAGAGAAGTGTTTTTTTTAAAATAACAAACATGTTATACTTACTTCCACTGTGCAGCTCGTTTTGCACAGAGTGGCCCCGAACCTGGTCTTCTGAGGTCCCTCGGCGGCTGTCTCGGCTCCCCCCGCAAGAACTCCTCACCTTCATGCGAGCGAACGAGTATTGGGAGGAGTTCTTGCGGGCGCGCTCCTGTGATACAGCCAGCGGCCATAGCCGCTCACTTTATCACTCGGCCCCGCCCCCGGCGCGCCGCGTCATTGGATGTGATTGACAGCAGCGCGAGCCAATGGCTGCGCTGCTTTTAATCAACCAATGAATGAGCCGAGAAGCCTGGCCGAGAAGCGCGGGACTTTCGAGGGGTCAGGTAAGTAAATGGGGGGGGCCGCTAATCCACAGATGTTTTTTCACCTTAATGCATAGAATGCATTAAAGCGGAGCTCCACCCTAAAGTGGAACTTCCGCTCATCGGAACACTCCCCCCTTCCGGTGTCATATTTGGCACCTTTCAGGGGGGTGCAGATACAGTACCTGTCTAAGACAGGTATTTGCACCCACTTCCGGGAGTCCTCTCTGCGGGTATTCTGCGGGTAGTATGTCACTTCCCGCAGAATACCCGTTGTGTTCTGGGAGAAACTCGGCTCGACTCGCGCATGCGCCGTAGGGAACCGGGCAGTGAAGCCGCAATGCTTCACTTCCTGGTTCCCTCACCGAGGATGGCGGTGGGGGCAGCAGAGTGACGAGCGATTGCTCGTCTTCTGCTGCTGACGTCGCTGGACTCCAGGACATGTAAGTGTTCTAATATTAAAAGTCAGCAGCTGCAGTATTTGTAGCTGCTGGCTTTTAATATTTTTTTTTCAGGGGAGCTCCGCTTTAAGGTGAAAAACTTTTACCTTTACAACCCCTTTAAATCCTCTAAGTACTAATTTATTCCTGCAGCCCTGTTGTGTGGTCATGTGATCTTTCCCTGTCCTTTGGCATCTGCGGGGAAGGATCCCTGGGAGGGGCTTCTATTACTCTGCTGATGTATACTCTCTATAGTGTGAATCTGTGTCTGTACAGCCCTGATTGGTGCCTTGCCAGTCACATGACTAAAAAAAAAACTGTTTCAGAAGAGCAATTTAAATTGAATTATAAACATCAAGAAACTGTTATACAGCTCTGAATAAATGATTATTAAACATCAAATGTGTATTTTTTGTGCATTAATATGGTGTAGGCAGAGTCAGTGATTGACACTAGCTTTCATTTTGAACGGCAACTGCATCCAAGGCTTTTTTTTTTTACTTTACAGGTATTATCAATTACCAATTTACCATAGATATATTTTATACTGATTTATATTACAACTAAGCATTTTGGTGGTTTCTTAGTGAATGTGATCAATCAGCATACTACTGTATATCCTGCCCCCATAGTGTTTAGCAATAGGAGGACATGGAGGAGGAAGGCCTGTGTCATTTTCCACTATGTGGTGTGACTCTATAGTTATGTGGGCTGCACAGATAAAAAGAACCAGTAAATGAAAAGCTTAGAAGGGAACTGAAATTAAGAAATGCTCTGTAGAGGACACCACCAGCTGGTCTACACAATCTCAACCTGGAGTTGGGGAAACAGAGAAGATGGAAGGGACAGCTTAAGGCAGGTTTAACCATGTATACTTCTCTTCAACATAAAATGAATGCTTTAGTGGCTTTGTGAGCGTACACACTCTGTTATATAGCATGCAATGAGAGTTTTTCATAGTCTGGGTTTAATGACACTTTAAAACAACAACAATCTCCTGCGCTCTCAGTGTACAGTCAGGGTACGGGTAGTGTGGTTCAGTCTAAAAGCAAAGTCTGAAGTCTTGCAGCCCTCCTCAGAACAATGGGTGTTCACATGGCTAGAAAAAAGAAAAGAGAAAGGAGGGCGCACCAACCTCGTGCATTACCACTTAAAAGTTTTATTAAAATATAAATAAAAAGCAATGGTCCTACTCACAGACGGAGCTTAAATACAAGCTTATCGGACAATTTAGGCTGGAAATTCTTGGCACCCACCGACCGAACTTGATGACAGAGAGGGTCCGGCAGCACCTCAAACATCTATATAGCTGTATAGATGTTTGAGGTGCTGCCGGACCCTCTCTGTCATCAAGTTCAGTCGGGGGGTGCCAAGAATTTCCAGCCTAAATTGTCCGATAAGCTTGTACTTAAGCTCCGTCTGTGAGTAGGACCATTGCTTTTTATTTATATTTTAATAAAACTTTTAAGTGGTAATGCACGAGGTTGGTGCGCCCTCCTTTCTCTTTTCTTTTTTAATGACACTTTAATAACTTGACGACCGCTGCACGACGATATACGTCGACAGAATGGCACGGCTGGGCATATGGGCGTACAGGTACGTCCCCTTTAAGATTCCAGCCGTGGGTGGCGCGCTCGCGACCCAGTCGGGAGCTCCGTGACCGCTCCCGTGGGACCCACAGACCCGATCGCCGCCGGTGTCCCGCGATCGGGTCACAGAACTGAAGAACGGGGAGAGGTAAGTGTAAACAAACGTCTCCTGTTCTTCCTAGTGACACTGTCAGTGATCGTCTGTTCCCTGTCATCGGGAACAGCGATCAGTGACATCTCACGCCAAGCCACGCCCCCTAACAGTTATAATCACTCCCTAGGTCACACTTAACCCCTTCAGCGGCCCCTACAGATTAACCCCTTCACCGCCAGTGTCATTTTTACAGTAATCAGTGCATATCTATAGCACTGATCGCTGTAAAAATGACAATGGTCCCAAAATGGTGTCAAAAGTGTCCGATGTGTCCGCCATAATGTCGCAGTCACGATAAAAATTGCTGATCGCCGCCATTACTAGTAAAAAAAATTTTTTTTAGAAAAATGCCATAAAACTATCCCCTATTTTGGAGACGCTATAATTTTTGTGCAAACCAATCAATAAACGCTTATTGCGATTTTTTTACCAAAAGTATGTAGAAGAATATGTATTGGCCTAAACTGAGGAAAAAATATGTTTTTTATAGATTTTTTGGGGATATTTATTATAGCAAAAAGTTAAAAATATAGAATTTTTTTCAAAATTGTCGCTCTATTTTTGTTTATAGTGCAAAAAATAAAGACCGCAGAGGTGATCAAATACCACCAAAATAAAGCTCGATTTGTGGGAAAAAAAGGATGTCAATTTTGTTTGGGAGTCACGTCGCACGACCGCGCAATTGTCAGTTAAATCGACGCAGTGCAGAATCGCAAAAAGTGGCCTGGTCTTTGACCAGCGAAATGGTACGGGGCTCAAGTGGTTAAGGTACTGCTCAGGGATTGTTGTCACCCCAGCACAGGAAGCTGCTGGGGAGTTTAAAACGGAAAAAAAAAAGGACACTGAACACAGCTAATGGAGGGTAATGTAAGGGTCAGCACCTGTTGAACCTGTTGCTTAATCCAGCCTTGGCTATGCATAGGTTCGCTTTAGGTCCTATTAAGTTTGAGACTATACTGTCTTGCTCTAAACCCCTTTTCTTCTCTGAGCTACGCGCTTTGAATGTGCCTTTGGGAATAACATTCTTGTTGACACCTAGCAGCACTGCATTCTGGGATTGCTCTACAAGCATCTTTTGCAAGATTTTTTTCATGCAGCTCCAACTAGAAGCAGCTGCGCTGCTTTTTTTTTTTTTTACATTTTCCAGGGAAAATACATAAATTATCCAAGAGAAAAGGGTAGGACAGATGGTGGGTTATGCATTGTGAAGCCTTAACCATAATTCTCAATTAATCTTCTGTGTGACACACAGTATGGGATGATTGTGAAAGAAAAAACACGCTTTGGCTGTTGTCATTTTTTTTTCTGTTCGATGAGTTTGTTTACAGCGCAAATGTGCAAATGACCTTATGATCACAAACTTTAATGAAGGGTCGACTTCAACAGATTGCACAGGCTTGGTACATTGGGTTTTTGGCGATCTGGACTCCATGATAGTGTAGTAATAACAGCGTTGTACATGTCCTGATCGTTGCTACATTTAAAGAGGAGCACCAGGTCCCCCTCCAGAAAATGAAAAGTCAGCAACTACAAATACTGTAACTGCTGACTTTTAAAATAAGGGTACTTACCTGTCCAGGCATCTAGCGGTGTCTTTACCGGAGCTGATTCTTCAATCGGCTATCAGCTGCTGACACCGCCATCCTGACTAAGGGAAAGCGGCAGTGAAGCCTTCTGAGACCTGTGAAGTGTCTTCTGAGACCTGTGAAGTGTCCCGGAAGGCTGCGTGGGAAAGAGGAGGTGAACTTCCGGGTCTGTTCGCCGCAGCGAATGTGAGCCAGAAGTGGGAGCGGGTAACTGTCAAAACCAGGTACCCACCCCCCCCCCAAAAGGTGTCAAATGTGGCAGTGGAGGAGGGGGGAGGCAGGCAATCAGAACTTCACCTTTTGGGTCGAGCTCCACTTTAAAGAGACCCTGTCAGATCTATAAAATAATTTAACTGCCACTCCCCTGCTATAGAAAAATTAGTGTATTAACCTGATCTAAAATCTGTGGACTTTGGTATGGAGCATCATTGTATATGACATGTGATAACCATATCTGATGACTTTTATCTGATTACATCTGAAAAGTCTTAACTCCTAAAAAGGCTGGTCCTGCTGCATTTTTTGTAATGTACTACAATACACTGAAGAGAAAGTTGGAGTTATCACTGGAATAAAAACCCCAGTATTGGTGTCAATGACCACAATAATAACACACAGCACTGGTGTCAGTGACCGCAATAATAACCCTCAGTATTGGTGGAGATGACTGCAATAATAACCATCAGGATTGGTGATAGTGACCACAATAATAACCCACAGCAATGCTGACAGTGACCACAATGATAACCCCCAGCATTGGTGTCAGTGGCAATAGAAAACTCCAGGAATTATCTGTATTGCATAGTTACATTGGTCAGGTTTGGCACAGTGTAATTGTGACATTACACTCTCCACCTCCTCCTTTCAGAGTATGACTTGTATTCATTGAAAATAATACAAGGCCTTCTATGAATGGCTGTGGTGCTGAGTCTCACCCCTTTGATACGTGCAGCTGCGGCATGGGGATTTCCATGGCTGGTTGAGCTAGTGGCCTGCTATCATGTGATAGTTCCCTGAATCTTAGGTCATCACTAGTGCTCAGTAGAAGCGCTTTTTAAATCTCTCCCCACCATTGGTGGTCAGTATCAGTTCACACCACATGCAGTTCAGTTTTTCTGCATAAAAAATGCATGGAAAGTAGTTTATATGGTTTCCAATGGCATAGTTCACACCAGTGCCGTCAGTTCCAGTGCATTCCAGTTCCAAAAAAAAAAAAAATAGAACATGATACATTTTTTCTGCACTGGACTGTACTGGAACGCTGTAAATCGCGCCAGAATGCAGAAAAACGCATCAAAAACACACAAAAATGTACAGGTCCCTATTTAAGATGAAGAAAAAAGGGCCAGTTCACACTAGATGCAGTTCCGTACAGTCCTGTACACTTTTGTCTGCACTAAAAATGTTTTTTATACTAGTAATGGCGGTGATTGGTGGATTATAATGGCACTGTGATAGTGTTGCGGGCAAGCTGAAACTACCTGACGCTAGGTGAGGGGTGCACTAACTGACTAACTGACACTGACATCAATAGTGACACTAATACAGTGATCAGTCCTAATATTATACACCATGGCTCCAAACTGTCCCTGATTTCGAGGGACTGTCCCTGATTTGGAGCAATGTCCCTCTGTCCCTCATTCCTCCTCATTTGTCCCTCATTTCGGTCTGATCTATATAGATGTATATAAAATGCACTTTTTATCTATCAAAAAGTGTTTTCCAACGATAAACCTTTCATCTGATTTCTAAATTGCTGCATTTATAAATTCCAAAAGCCAATATAAAGGACAAGTAATGGTAAAAGAAACACTTGTGGATTTAAACAATCTTGTTTTATCTCCTTTAAGGGGGCGTGGCTAGGGGGTGCCCTATGCCTGCATACTTTTGCTGATAGGTGTCCCTCATTCCCATCTCAAAAAGTTGGGAGGTATGCCATACACTAATACCTGTACTAATGACACTGGATGGGAAGGGGTTAACATCTAGGGGCAATCAAAGGGTTAACTGTGTGCCTAACAATGTTTAATGTGTGTAATATGTGCTGCTTTTACTAAGAGATCTTGTTTTTTCCCCTGCTTTGCAGGGAATTAAAAAACAGCAAGATCGCCTGTCAGTGTACAGAGCTCTGTGTTATTTACATTCTCTTCCATGAATAACAGGCTGATCAGTGGATCCCAGCAATTAATCATTGGCCGGGACCCGCCGATCACAAAATAACAAATCACAGCACAGTCTGTGCAGCGGAAACGCTAATCACATACCAGACACATGATCCAGTGCACCGCAGCCCCACCCTGCCGAAACAAATGATGGTACAATCGTATGAATCATTTTTGTTTTTTGATCAACAGAAAGTTCGGTTTTTTACTCGCTTATGGCTGGCCTAAGTGTGTATAGCGCTTACCACCCTCTCCTCCTTGTCTTTCGGCTCCTCGCAGGAGGAAAGGGCACACCCAGCTCTATATGCCCGTGCCATCCTGTGTGAGGAGGTTGAGCGGTGCTGTGATGGGTCTCCGCAGCCAGATACTCCCTCCGAATGGTTCTTATCTCTATAGCCAATAAAGACAAGTCTCTATTTCCCCCAATGACTTCAATGTCCACACCAGCTGTAACTCCAACGTAGAGTTTATTTCTCTTAAACAACAGTCTCTGATAGGAAAGGTTGGAGAAAGAAATTGTACTCGAACTGACCACTCAATCACTATTCAAACTGGTACACCGGTCTCTGCCACAGACCTGGTGAATTTGGTCTCTGCCACAGACCTGGTGAACTTGGTCTCTGCCACAGACCTGGTGAACTTGGTCTCTTTAAAGCTTGGCCTCTTTGTAAGGAGAAGACATCCCTCCAGAGAGTTACCAGGCCCCTTCCTTCACTGTGACTTCTCACAAGTCCCTCGGAACGGTCCTCCCCCGACCTCCTCGTCTAAGATGCGGGTCCCCTCGCAAGGTCGGCACCCTGAGATTCCTCGATCCTTGACGGGCCCCAGCCGAAGGTGCTGGGCCCAAGGCCTTTAGTTGCAGCCCCAGGGCTAAAGGTGCCTGGGACTGATTCACAGACCTCCGCCCCTGGGCCAAAGGTGCCCAGGGCGGACAGGAACACACACACCCTGGGAGTAGGACTCCCGACGACAACGAACGACCCTGAACAGGCAGCGTCTGCCCCTTTTTATATCCTCTCCCAGCATGCACAGCAGGCCGACCACTCCCACTGTATGGTTGCCGAGAGGGGACACACAAGGCACAGCACTGTATCAGCAGTTCAACCCTGGCCCACTATGGCAGCGCCACCTACAGGCCACAGGGAACAGTACACCAATACTCTTCCTGCAGACAAAATGGTTGATAATATCCTAACAATTAAGGTGTTTGAGCATAACTACCACTCAAACACTACCCCTAAATTGAGGACCCCGCTACACACTCCCCCCACTTAAATAGACACTGTCCCCAGTGTCTGGAGCAAACCTATGCCTCTCAAGCCTGAGTCAACATAGACCTATTCCAGAAACTATGAAAAAAAAAAAACTAATTTGGAAAAATGTTTGTTTGTGCCGGAACCTGAACATGGGGAAAGGGAGTTAAATGAAGAGATGAAGAAAGAGTAGTAGAAAACAAATGTGTACATCCCATTCTCAAATGTCACATATTTAAAAGTAAACACATTTTTATCATTCACATTTCCCTCCCCTCCTGCAATAGCTAAACCCACCCATTCTCAGTGGCCGCTTGGTATCCACCTGCAGAGGGAGAAAAACACACACATAACCAACAAATCAGACATCCTAACCTTCTATGTACATTAGAAGAAAAAAAACTCTCCCCCCCGAGGGAAAAATCCGTTCCTTCTAAAAAGTCAAATACTTTTAAATGCAGTTCAACTTAAGCAACACCGCCACCTAGTGTAAGTGCCACCATCAAGACACTTGTCCCAAAAAAACTTTCCTTGCGTTGAAGGCAAATCTTCCTCTTATTCTTGAATTTGGCTGTGTCCCTAAACTATTTCTACCCCAAAGTCTCTGTCTTTGTTATGCTGTGAGCGGAGAGGAAAATAAAAAAAATCAACAGCTCCCCTGCTCTCCAGCTGAGTAGACCACCCCAATTGGCAAGGGCAAAGTTCCTGTAACTCCAGGAGAGTACACTCCGGAACAAAAGCACAAAAAAAAACACAGTTCAGTCTCTCACAAATAAAACTTTGGATCAGGCAAGATGAGGAGCTTCCATTTCTTATCAAAGGTCTCTATTGAATAGACGGCATCTTCAAGCTCCTTCCGACACACAACTACCCGATTCGCATGAATGTGCCGACCCAACATCCACTCTTTCTTGCACCCCCGATATCTCTCGGCAACAGCCGCAGAACAAGAGAGATACCTGCAGGCGTGTTGGACTTTCAAGTGGTTCCACAAGAAGTCCGCGTACCATCTCTCTCTTTAGGCCTCCACCTCGAACAGTAGGTCTCTGGTGACATACGGGTACTCCCATCCGTAATCAGCAGCCACCTTTTGGTTGAACAGCCGCTGCAGCCTAGAGAGTGGTGGAGTTGTGGCATGGTCTCCCGCACCTGGCAAAACAATGGCCTCTGGATGTCTGGGCACTTTCACTGCCCTGGGACCCATTACAGCAGCACGTAGTAAAACACAGTCATCTGTGGTAATGTGCACAGGCACCACAGGTCCGGACGACTCAGGCATGGGGTCAGGTCCTTCTTCAGACATATGGTCTTCCACCCGGGGTGTAACATCCCCAGCAGACTTGGGTGAGTCCCTTCTACTTTTGGGGGTGTATAGGGGTATTCGGTCCTAGCCCTTTTTAATGAATAGTTCATCTATTTCAGCGTCTTCTCCCACATCGGAAGACGATTCTAGATCCGAGGTATCACAGTCCTCTGCTAGGATGTAATTCCTTGAAACAGGGGAATTACTATCTCGGGCAAATTCAAATTCTTTGGGGTCCGGACCCCAAGCATCCCCAACACTCTGGACGCTTTTCTCTGCTCCCTTCCCCGGCTTACCTCGACCTGTAGCTGTCGCGGATCGTCTGGAGGTCCCTCCGACTGGGTGATCCGACACAGGTAAACGCTGGGGTATAGCTCGACCACGACCGCAGGAGGCTTTCACATAGCCGACCTTCCGCTTGGGCGGTGGGAGCAAAGATTCTGTAACAACCGAGGCAGCATCCTCCGGTTTCTCCGTCTCCGGTTCCTCAGCTACCGGAACATTCACATCAATGACTTCCTCTGAAGTCTCGACAGTGCGCATAGGGGTGACTGTAGAAGCGCTGGTTTCCTCCTCAAGAGTAGTGGCGCCCGTAAGGCAATTCAGCCGGAAGGCCCGAGGCTTTTCTGTGGGTTGCTCTACCTCGAACAAGAACTCTTTGCATCTCTCACATCTTCCAAAAGGCCGAAGGTGCACCACCAGTCCCTGGCATCCGGGACAAACCACTCCAAGGGCCTCCGCATCTCTGTGAATGTAGAGGGCGAAGCAACCCCGAGGCTTCAGTCGGATCCCTGTATCCATCAAAGAAGCAGCAAACAAAGTAACGTTCATGGTAGAAGGAATTGGAATCCATGGGACATTAGACACCATGTTCTCCGCTTGCCGATTCATTGCGCACTGTCCCTTTTGCGCCAAAGTCACCACGTGCAACTCATCACATGGCGAGGCTCCTCCTATCTTCTGCAATGTTCGCGGGCTTTCTTACTCTTGACACGCCCACGAGCTACGCAGCTTGGGCTCTCCTCGTGGCGCAGTCACTTTCTCTCAAAGATGGCCGACCTCCACGGAGCCTCACAGGGGGAATAAAGTCCAAACTCTGGGGGGGTTTTCTTCTTCTTTCCGGGTGCAGAAATTCCGGACTCGAGCCCCCACGTATAGCGCTTACTACCCTCTCCACCTTGTCTTTCGGCTCCTCGCAGGAGGAAAGGGCACACCCAGCACTATATGCCCGTACCCTCCTGTGTGAGGAGGTTGAGCGGTGTTGTGATGGGTCTCCGCAGCCAGATACTCCCTTTGAATGGTTCTTATCTCTATAGCCAATAAAGACAAGTCTCTATTTCCCCAAATGACTTCAATGTCCACACCAGCTGTAACTCCAACGTAGAGTTTATTTCTCTTAAACAACAGTCTCTGATAGGAAAGGTTGGAGAAAGAACAGGACAGCATAAGGTGTGGGAGAGGTCCAGGCACAAACGTAATACACTTCACTGCTTGGCTTCTCAAGCAGACTTAGCCCATTTGGATAGTCTCCCTAGATAGGGACTAGCAGCCAAAATGGTACTCGAACTGACCACTCAATCACTATTCAAACTGGTACACGGGTCTCTGCCACAGACCTGATGAACTTGGTCTCTGCCACAGACCTGGTGAACTTGGTCTCTGCCACAGACCTGGTGAACTTGGTCTCTTTAAAGCTTGGCCTCTTTGTAAGGAGAAGACATCCCTCCAGAGAGTTACCGGGCCCCTTCCTTCACTGTGACTTCTCACCAGTCCCTCGGAACGGTCCTCCCCCGGTCTCCTCGTCTAAGATGTGGGTCCCCTCGCAAGGCGGCACCCTGAGATTCCTCGATCCTGACGGGCCCCAGCCAAAGGTGCTGGGCCCAAGGCCTTTAGTTGCAGCCCCAGGGCTAATGGTGCCTGGGACTGATTCACTGACCTCCGCCCCTGGGCCAAAGGTGCCCAGGGCAGACAGGAACACACACTCCCTGGGAGTAGGACTCCCGACGACAACGAACGACCCTGAACAGGCAGTGTCTGCCCCTTTTATATCCTCTTCCAGCATGCACAGCAGGCCGACCACTCCCACTGTATGGATGCCGAGAGGGGACACACAAGGCACAACACTGAATCAGCAGTTCAACCCTGGCCCACTATGGCAGCGCCACCTGCAGGCCACAGGGAACAGTACACCAATACTCTTCCTGCAGACAAAATGGTTAAAAATGTCCTAACAATTTAGGTGTTTGAGCATAACTACCACTCAAACACTACCCCTAAATTGAGGACCCCACTACATGTGCAATACAGATCATTTCTGTAGTTCAACTTTAAATAAACTAGAGTTTGACCACTTCCCGGCCATAGAACGTCATATGACATATGACGTCCTGGACTTTCAGTGGTCTTACCATTCTATTGTTTTTCTCAGCAAGCAATTCCCTACATTGTAAAAGCCATCCTAGCTGCCCCCCCCTCCCCGCTCCTGCCACCCTCCAGTGCCTTTCCGGGCTCTCCTGTGTGTTCCGCCGGGTTACCATAGAGTTGAACAGGGACCAGATCGTCCCTGACCATCTCTATGGTATTAGAAACCGGAAGCGTCAAGTATTTTGTCTTATTACAAGTACAAGCATTGGATCAGACTGATCTTGATCTGATCTGATGCTGTTAAGGGCAGAGGAGACATATGGGGTCTAACAGACCCCATAAGTCTCAGTAAAGCGGTCCTGTCACTGCTGATTGTTGTCACAAGGAATGTTTACATTCCTTGTGACAGCAATAAAACTGATAAAACATTTTTTAAAGAGAGTGTAAAAATGAAAAAATTCAAACAATATTGTCAGAATTGGCACGGTAGTTAAAGCGTAATTCCATCCTATTTAGCAACCACTTCCCCATTGGTAGCTGATTCCTGTGCCATTAATCTTTGGATATTTTATTTTTTTTGTTTTAAAAACTTTTTTTTTTGGGGGGGAGGGAACAGGTAAGCTATATAGCCCCCCCCCCCCATAATTTCTAACAGCAGCCCTGCTCACATCACAGAGGATTCAGTAATGACGTAAGGGTACCGCAGCTCATAACTGTGAAAACAGCCTTTGTGGTCCTAACCTGGTAAGAATATCATGGCAATGTATAAATAGGCCTTTGTTAGATGATAGTGTTTCTACTCATGATGGGAAAAGTTGTGTGATAACTACACAGAAAAAGCTATCCCTTTGCCTCTGGTCTACTGCATCTAATAGTAAATCTGGCATGCTTTAACTCCTAAAATTCTGGGCTCACTTCATTGACATTGAATTACCACAGTCTTGAACTGAATGCAACTATTTTGGTCTGGGGGGGGGGGGGGGGGGTAAATGGGGACAGTAAAGTGATCAAATGGCACATGTGTTCTGTCCATTCAGAGCACATGCACTGGTGATATCACCAGCTGCTACAAATGTGAATATCTCCTAAACTATGCACTCTTAGGAGATATCCACTGTACCTACAGGTAAGCCTTATTATAGGTTTACCCGTAGGTACACGTGAAAAAGCGGTCTGTACTGTCACTTAAACTGCTTCCCACCCGCAGTATAGTGAAATAACGGACGGGCAGCACTCTCATTCTGGGGGACATCATATGACGTCCTCCCATTCTTGCCATGCATACGCGCCCACAGGAGCGTGCAGTTTGGTGATTGATGGTGATTTGTGTCCCTCGGACGGTTTAAGAGCCTATGACATGGGCTCTTTACCATGTAATCAGCTGCGTCCAATCACAACTGATCACAGAGTAAACTGGAAATGCCAGTTATCGGCATTCCTCTCTTCACGCTGACAGTGCGCGAGAAGAGGAGAGCTGGTAAGTGGCATTCCTCAGCAGGGACATCTGCACTGACAATCAGGGCACTGATCCTCAGTGCTCTGATTATCAGTGCAGCCCCATCAATGCCCACCAGTGCAGCCCTTCAATGCTCATCAGTGATATCTGTCAGTGCCCACCAGTGCTACCAATCAGTGCCCATCAGTGATGCCTGTCAGTTTCCATCAGTGCTGCCTTTCAGTGCCCATCAGTGATGCCTGTCAGTGCCCATCAGTGATGCCTGTCAGTGCCCATCAGTGATGCCTGTCAGTGCCCATCAGTGCCGCCTATCAGTACCACCTATCAGTGTCCATCGGTGATGCCTATCAATGCCCAAATGTGCTGTCTATCAGTGCCGCCTATCAGTGCCCATCAGTGCAACCTATCAGTGCTCATCAGTGCTGCCTATCAAAGCCCAAATGTGCTGCCTATCAGTGCCCATCAGTGTTGCCTATCAGTGCTCATCACTGTCGCCTATCAGTGCCCATCAGTGCTGCAAATTAGTGCCCCCCCATCAGTGCAGCCTTTGTAGTGCCCGTCAGTGCAGCCTCATCAGCGCAAATCAGTGAAGGAGAAAAATTACTTAAAGCAGAGTTCCACCCAAAAGTCAAACTTCCGCTCATTTGTCACCTCCCCCCTCCGGTGCCACATTTGACACCTTTCGGGGAGAGCAGATACCTGACTTTGACAGGTACCCTATCCCCACTTCCGGGAGACCGGTCTGCGGTGCATTATGTCAACAGCTCAGCTTCCTCCTCCTCCCTCCCCCGCCGCCGGGCCAGTAGGAGAGCATAGCGGTGCCTCGTGCATGTGTAGTAGGGACCCGGCGTGAAGCCGTAATGCTTCACTACTAGATTCCCTTACTGGCAATGGAAACATCAGCTGTGGTGCCGACATCGCTGGACTCCAGGACAGGTAAGTGTCCTATTATTAAAAGTCAGCAGCTCCAGTATTTGTAGCTGCTGGCTTTTTATTTTTGCAGGGGTGGGCAGACCTCTGCCTTAATTACAAAATTTTATAACAGAAACTAGGACATTTTTTTTATTTGTTTAACAAAAAAAAAAAAACCCAGTGGTGATTTAATACCACCAAAATAAAGCTCATCCTGTCTTAACTGGTTCCAAGCCGGCTCACGCAGATATACTGCGGCAGAATGGCTCTCCTGTGCGAAATCCCGTATATATACGGCCTTTCCCAGGAGAGCCACCAGAGGGCGACCCGATGTGCGTGGCCGGCGGGCACGATTGATGCCGCCCACGCGCGATTGCGTGTACGAGAACCAGCATGGGAATTTGTGTGTGTAAACAAATCCCTGTGCTGTCAGAGGAGAGGAGACAGATGGATAGGAATAGCGATCTGTCATCTCTCCTAGTTAGTCCCATCCCCACATAATTAGAACACAGTGAGGGAACACACAGTTAACCCCTTGATCGCCCCCCAGTGTTAACACCTTCTCTGCCAGTGACATTTATACAGTAATCAGAGCATATTTATAGCACTGATCGCTCTATAAATGTCAATGGTCCCAAAAATGTGTCAAAAGTGTCCGATCTGTCCGCCGCAATGTCGCAATACCGCTAAAAATCGCAGATCGCCGCCATTACTAGTAAAAAAATAATTAAAAACACCTTCAAAATCAAATACTACCAAAAGAACGATCTATTTGTGGGGGAAAAAAAGCACGCAAATTTCATTTGGGTACAGCATTGCATGACCGCGCAATTGTCAGTTAAAGCGACGCAGTGCCAAATTGTAAAAAGTGCTCTGTTCAGGAAGGGGGTAAAATCTTCCGGGGCTGAAGTGGTTAAAAAAATTATAAAAATTTTGTTTGGGTACAGCGTTGCAATGCCGCGCAATTGGCATTCAAAGTGCGACAGCTCTGAAAGCTGAAAATTGACCTGGGCAAGAAGGGGGTGAAAGTGCCCGGTAGGCCCAGTGGTTAATTGAATCATGGAAGTCCCAGGAACATGTGGTAGACTAGGTACAGATCAGTAATAGAACTAAAATCTTCTTTATTCCCTGAGTGAAAGAGACTGCCGTGCGTTTCTTCTGTGGCGCAGCATATAGGAGGTTAAAAATAAAATTGTACTTGATGCAACAGATGGCAACTAGGACAAGAATTTCATTACCAGAAAAAAAGACTTTAAAAAGGTGTGATCCTGGCACCGTCAGCGTGTGTGTGTGTGTGATCCTGGGAGTTTGTGTGTTATTATGTGTAATCAGTTCTCAGATAAGGGTAATTTCAGGCATGTGAGGTGTAATTATATTATAAACTTTACATTACACACAGGGCATGGAGAGGTGAGGAGGTGATTCTGAGTGCACGCGGGCGAGAGCTGTGAACAGACCTGTCCCTCACTTGCTGTAATTGAACCTCGGTCGGTACAAGAGTTGCAGTTAACATATCAGGGCCTTGCCTTCTGTAACCTCTCACCTGCTTCCTGGTAAACAACAGTCAAGGAAAATGATTGACTGTTTCTAGGTGTTACACATGCTACAGGCTACCTACAAGTGATTTTATTCACACAGAGATCACAATCCCCCCTCCCTCCCCACAATGGCTTCATCTGCTTTTCCCCTCCAAAAGAACAGTACCATCTTTATTCGGGCATCATCCAGGATCACCATCTACATCAGTAGTGTATTTAGGTTTTGTGCTGCCCTAGGCCTGAATAAACTTGTGCACCCCCTAATTTAAATATGACCCACCCCTTTCTGTCAAGGCCACACCCCTTGCTGTTTAAGACCCGCCTTAAAATTTTCGAGTGGGGACACTAGTTCTAAGGGCCTTGAGGGGACAATGAATTCCCTTAATTTGCAATAATTTCCTCTCACTTCCTTATTGGCTATGGGGCAAGAAGTGAAGGAAAATCTCTGCAATGGGACAGGGATGGTAAGAAATTAACTGACAGGGGCTCTAACCCTTTCTTACTCTATCCAAAATGAAAGAAAAAGGTATTGCCTATAGTTCTACTTTAAGCACAAATTTCTGATAATTTTATGGAGAGGACTAAGAAGATATAACCATGCCAATGGTGCAGCATAAAACATATAGAACAGTGAGGAAGGGTTGTGGTCCAGGATGATAGGACAATCAAAATTAGAATCAGCAACCCCCCCCACCCCCCCCCCCCACAGTTGCGGAATGCCGGCCACCCGCATACCGGAAGCAGTGTGGCCGCTTTATGGGGGCACTAGACTAATTTGCCTCTCAGCCCAGTCCGCCCCATAACAGTATAGCACAAGTCGGCGGGGACTCTTTTCGTGCTGCCCCCCTGCAAAGTGCTGCCCTAGGCCTGGGCCTTGTTGGCCTAGGCTGGGATACAGCGTTGATCTACATCCTGGACTGAGATGCCAGTTTTGGGATGACTACATAACGTAAATCTTGGCACTGATGCAGTTCTTTGCATTGTTCACAAACCCCTGATGCAGATCAGCTCCTGCTGCAGCTTCTCACTGCAAGTTACAATTGTTGGAGTCTAATCACTGGGGAAGGGGAGACTGAGGAAATGCTTCCTCCTGCCTGCAGCTGACTGATGACATCATCTCAGCTTAGGCACAATTAATGGACTGGAGCTGAAGAAAAGTTTTCTTTAAATGATAAAAGGTGGAGCTTTTACCATTTATACTGTATGTAGCGATACCCTCAACTTAAGAGAGCCGCAAGTTTTGATTTGGGCCCTGAGTACAGCTTCCCCAACCCCCCGGCAATCTGCTCTACCCGCTCTGGCACAGTTAACCCACAGCAATTTCACATAAACAATCACTTATGCTTTAAATGTGGGTGTGTGGATTGATAACTCAGACTCATAGACAATGTTGTAAATAATAACTGACTTTACTGCTAGTGGTAAGATAAAAGGGGATAACATGCATGTAACATTTGGTTCACAACACATAAGCAGGTCCCTGCAGTTATAAATCACAATACTGTGTGTGTGTGTACCAGCAATGGAAAGGGGACGGAACGCCACGTGGGGCGACCGTTACCTAAACACCCTGTGGTGTGATAACTAACTTATAACTATCTAACGGATCAGGCCTGATCCCTAACCATGAAACTCAGTCTTTGAAGAAACACAAATCTTCACCGGCACAGGATCTGTAAAGGTGGTGCACTTGAAGTATTTAAAACCATGTATTTGTAATCCAATAGGGGGGGGGGGGTAATTCTCCCTCACCGGAGGTGTTAGGCCTCGGAAGTCTAGTAGGCACAAAGTATAAAAGTAACAGTTTAAAGATGAGCTTTCGCTCGCTCACCACTCCGGAACACTTCCCTCAGTCCGGAACTTCCACCGGCTGTGTCGGTCCTCGTCCACAGCGGCTTCTGCGATCGGATCCCCGATCCAGACAACTTTCGACGAGATGAGTCTGGATGCCACCCAGGCTCGCAAAGGGGTGGAAGGCTCTTTGGTTCGCTCCACAGGCCCCAGGCTTCAGGCCTGGAGCAGCACAGATCCGCACAGGTGTCTCTCTCTCTGCCTCCCCGTGTCCAAAGAGAAAGAGCTAGGCCTCGCCCCCTCCTTATATTCCTTCCCCCCGACTCCCCTCTCTCTGGAATTTCCTGTCTCTGATTAAAGGGGAACACCCCGCTACACACTCCCCCCACTAAAACTCTTTGGTCCCCAAAGATAAACATTTCAACAAAATTCCTGAACCATTTTAGAGAGTGCGGAGTATGATGTTGGTACAGGGAATTGCCACCAAAACTCAGAGGTGGGATTCCCTGTCCCACAGGTCACACTGGCATGAGTGGCCTGCCTAACTGTGCCAGAGAGTGAGCTGGGGTTGCCCTCCACCAAATGAACAGTGGAAGGATTGGAGCACTCGGTACTTCTTCTAGCGGTGGTAACAGAGTCCTCTGAGCTCTTTCCCAATTGAGGGTAGGTTAACTTCATGGGAGGCCTCACGACTCTGCGAGCTCTCTGCTCCCTTGGGACTTCAGGCTCTGGTGCCACAGGCTCTGTTTCAGGAACACTTTCTGACATCGTCACTGGTTCTGGGGCCTCTGTCTCTTCTTCATCTGAGTACAGGCCCAGAATATCTTCCCAGCATTCAGGCACGCCACTGGATGGAATGAACTCTGTAGCTTCTGGGTTCAGGGTCCCATCCTGCATATCCTCAGTGGGTGGAAGGTCTATGGTGGGATTTTCCGGGGTTGGGGAAGGCCATAGCCACTCCAGTTCTCCTCTCCCATCTTCACTTGGTTGAGAAGCCTGTCCACCTCTAGATCGAGAGGTCTGAGACCGAGTGTTGGGTCTGGGAGTATCCAAGATGGAAACAGATTCCGGTAGGTTCCTCACTGGAGGTATCCTGACTGCTTCTTTAAGCGGGAGTAAGTGGTTTCTGTGCCAGGTCTTCAAGGGTCCCACTCTCCCCTCGGGCTTTAACTTGTACACCGGTAGTCCAGGGAGTTTCCTACAAATAACGTAAGGCTCAGACCTCCACCTATCAGCAAGTTTGTGCTTCCCTGGGATCCCTAGGTTGCGTAGCAGAACACGGTCTCCAGGCTGCAGGTCTTGCACTCGAACCTTCAAATCATAGTTCCTTTTATTTCGGGCCCCTCTCTGGTCTGAGGCCGCTTGGGCTTGTTCATAGGCCGCTTTCAAATTATACCTAAGTCTGTCTACATATCCTTTGTGGGAGGTAGCAGAGGTATAGTCTAGAGAAATGCCAAAGGCCAGATCCACTGGCAATCTTGCTTCTCTCCCAAACATGAGGCGATAGGGAGAGTAACCCGTCACATCACTGGTGGTGCAATTGTAGGCATGCACCAAAGTGGATATGTGTTGACTCCAATGCTGCTTCTTCTCTGTCTCCAGAGTCCCAAGCATGTTTAGCAAAGTCCGGTTAAATCTCTCAGGCTGGGCATCTCCTTGTGGATGATAAGGGGTAGTCCTGGTCTTTTCCACTCCCAGGGAGTCCAGTAGGTTCCGGATCAGGCGACTCTCAAAGTCCCTTCCTTGGTCGGAGTGGATTCTCTGTGGTAATCCATAGTGGACGAAGTATTTTTCTACAAGCACCTTAGCTACAGTGGAAGCCTTCTGGTCTCTGGTGGGAAACGCCTGTGCATAACGGGTGAAATGATCGGTTACCACCAGAACATTTCCCAATCCACTCAAATCGGGTTCGAGGCAGAGAAAGTCAATGCATACCAGGTCCATTGGGCCTTGACTCTGTAGGTGGCCCATTGGGGCAGCTTGATGGGGTAGAGTCTTCCTCTGGATGCATCGTGCACAGGAGTGGCAATACTCCTCCACTTCAGCCCTCATACAGGGCCAATAGAACCGGCTTCTGACAAGTTGGAAGGTTCTTTCAGCTCCCAGGTGACCATGCTGGTCATGTAAGGCAACCAGCACAGTCTCTCGGTGCTTCTCTGGGAGAAACAACTGCCATTTATCCTCGGAGTCATCAGAGGGGCCCCTTCGGTAGACCACTCCCTGATGGACCTGTAGCTTGTCTAGCTCCCTCCATAGCAGACGAGCCTCCTTGGAGGGGTGATGTCGAAGTTTCTCTGGACTCTCGTTTTCCAATGCTTCAAAGGCCAATCTCCCCATGGGGTCTTCCAATTGGTCGCACCTCAGCTCCTTCTTAGACAGCTTCGGCAAGCATTCCTCTTCAAGTTGAGTCACCCCGCAGTAGTGTTTTGGGACTCCCACTGTGGTAACTCCTATCTCCTCGGCTCTGGAGCCCCCTCTGGCTTGAAATTCAGCCCCCTGACAAAGGGCTCGCACTCCCTCCGGTGCTACCTGAGTCCAGTCCTCCCAGTCATCAGCCATGGTATGAGATCTTCGGGACAGGGCATCTGCATCCCTATTTCCAGTCCCTGGTCTGTATTTAAGACTGAAGTTGAACCCAGATAATGCAGCCAGCCACCTGTGTCCTGTGGCATCCAACTTGGCAGTGGTGAATAGATAAGTCAGAGGGTTGTTATCTGTTTTTACTGTAAACTCTGCCCCATAGAGGTAGTCTCTTAGTTTGTCCACCACTGCCCATTTGAGGGCCAAGAACTCCAAATTATGAGTGGGGTAGTTCTTCTCCGAGGGGGTCAGACTCCGACTCACATAGGCCACTGGTCGCAGTTGCTCTTCATACTCTTGGTAGAGCACTCCACCTAGGCCTTCATGACTAGCATCAACATGTAACTCGTATGGTCTGGTGGGATCAGCATAGGCCAATACTGGGGCTGTGGTGAGGCTCCTCTTCAGGGTTCTGAAGGCCTCTTCACACCTGGGGGTCCACTGATCTTGAACCGACTCCCCGGGTCTTCTGGGTCCCAAGCCATCCTCTTCCCCTTCAGTCTTGAGCAGTTCATTTAGGGGCTTGGCAATACGGGCAAACCCATCCACAAACCTCCTATAGTAGGAGCAGAAGCCCAGGAAAGATCTAAGTTCGGTGACTGTTGTGGGTCTTGGCCAGGAGGTAACTGCCTCCAACTTCTCAGGATCAGTAGCCACCCCCTTTTCAGACACTATGTGTCCCAGATAGTTCACCGAAGACTGGTAGAACCGACACTTCTCGGGGGAAAGCTTTAGTCCCTCTTCACTAAGCCTTCTCAACACTTTCTCCAATCGGGCCTCATGTTCCTCCAAAGTTCTCCCGAAGACAATGACATCGTCCAGGTACACGAGGACTTCTATGAGGTTCATATCTCCGACAGTCTTCTCCATGAGACGTTGAAAAGTAGCTGGGGCCCCAGATAGGCCCTGAGGCATTCTATTAAACTCAAAGAACCCCACAGGAGTTATGAAAGCGGTCTTTTCTTTATCCTCTGGGTGCATGGGAATTTGATAGTACCCGCTCTTGAGGTCCATCACGCTGAACCACTTAGCTCCAGACAAACTCTGTAAGGCGTCCTCTATCCTTGGCGTGGTGTACTGATCAGGGGTGGTCCTCCTGTTGAGAGTTCTGTAGTCAATGCAGAGCCTCAGCGACCCATTCTTCTTCCTGACCACCACTATTGGAGAGGCATAAGGGCTTCTGGACTCTCGAATCACCCCAGTCTTTTTCAGTTCTGCAAGCTGTTCCCTCAGATCCTCCAGATCTGCCAGCGGAACCCGCCTGACTCTCTCCCTGAACGGTTTGTCTTCTTGCAGGCGGATGCGGTGGGTAGCACTCCTCGCACACCCCACATCGAACTCATCTTTGGAGAAAATCTTCTCCCATCTAGTCAGCTGGGCCTTGGCTCTCTCTGTTCTTCTTTGATCTTTCTCCATCAAAGAGGTCAGCATCTCCAACACTTGGGACATTTGTGATTTCAAAGTGTCGACTTCTGCATCTCTTTCCGGGCTCTTGACTGAACTGACCAACACTGGTACAGGGGTGACCTTCACCCTGGCCACCTGCTGATCTCTCTGCAGCGCCTCTTCGTCCCTAATAATTTTTATTAGATCAGAGTAGGTTAGTGACATTCCTCCTCCTGAGGTTTTCAGGTGCAGCCAGACTGGGTCTGAGCGCCGCGCTCCCCTCATGATCTGCTTCATTCGTGCTTCATCTGCATCTTTGGGCAGCATTCCCTTCTTCAGGACGATCTTGCATAACAGCCTGTTCAACCTTCTAACATACTCTGACAGTTTCTCATTCGACTGCTGGAAAGTATGTTCAAATTGGTAGACCATCTCTGTCACCTTCTCCAGCTGTCCAAACTCTTCCTGCAGCATGGCCAGACAATCTTGAGCTGTACAGTTTGCATTTCCAAAACGGAAGCTCTTCACCGCTTCTGCCGCGGCACCTTTCAAACTTTCTAAAACTCGTTGTCTTTTCTGTGCTTCAGGCACCTCCCATGCCTCTACTGCTTGTAATGCCTGTTCCACCCAAGTGTCAAAATCTTCCTCTCCCGCAGGGACGGGGAGCTTCCCCGAGAATGTTTTTAGTCTCCGGTAGCTAGTCTCTACGTGCACTGTGCTTGTCTTCTGACAGTTTGTTAGTAGATCCCCTAACGCCTTTATCAGTTCGGGTGATATGGCCGTGGTAGGTGCAGGCGTCACCGGAGGTGTCGCTCCGTCTTTCCTCTCTGACGGGGTACGGGCCGCAACTTGCGGTGATCCCGTTGGTGATAGCTCTTTCTTAGTAGCGTGCGCCAGACTATAAGATCTGTTATCCGGCATCTGCGCATATTTGCATTTACAAGCCTCTGGCTTCCCATCTGAATATTCCACTAGCGTATACTGGTGTGAGGTGCCTGGGTCTGACTTCATTAACCCTTCCACCGTTTCGGTCGACCATTCCTGACCCGGAATGTTAATGACCACTGACTGGCTTGGATCTGTCTTAGTTACTTCACACCACGTTCTGATGTCTTTCGGGTCCATGCCGGTAAGTCTTGGCGGGCTCTCACCGCTGTCTCAGTAATCCCGGATTTACGAGCCCCCACGTGTAGCGATACCCTCAACTTAAGAGAGCCGCAAGTTTTGATTTGGGCCCTGAGTACAGCTTCCCCAACCCCCCGGCAATCTGCTCTACCCGCTCTGGCACAGTTAACCCACAGCAATTTCACATAAACAATCACTTATGCTTTAAATGTGGGTGTGTGGATTGATAACTCAGACTCATAGACAATGTTGTAAATAATAACTGACTTTACTGCTAGTGGTAAGATAAAAGGGGATAACATGCATGTAACATTTGGTTCACAACACATAAGCAGGTCCCTGCAGTTATAAATCACAATACTGTGTGTGTGTGTACCAGCAATGGAAAGGGGACGGAACGCCACGTGGGGCGACCGTTACCTAAACACCCTGTGGTGTGATAACTAACTTATAACTATCTAACGGATCAGGCCTGATCCCTAACCATGAAACTCAGTCTTTGAAGAAACACAAATCTTCACCGGCACAGGATCTGTAAAGGTGGTGCACTTGAAGTATTTAAAACCATGTATTTGTAATCCAATAGGGGGGGGGGTAATTCTCCCTCACCGGAGGTGTTAGGCCTCGGAAGTCTAGTAGGCACAAAGTATAAAAGTAACAGTTTAAAGATGAGCTTTCGCTCGCTCACCACTCCGGAACACTTCCCTCAGTCCGGAACTTCCACCGGCTGTGTCGGTCCTCGTCCACAGCGGCTTCTGCGATCGGATCCTCGATCCAGACAACTTTCGACGAGATGAGTCTGGATGCCACCCAGGCTCGCAAAGGGGTGGAAGGCTCTTTGGTTCGCTCCACAGGCCCCAGGCTTCAGGCCTGGAGCAGCACAGATCCGCACAGGTGTCTCTCTCTCTGCCTCCCCGTGTCCAAAGAGAAAGAGCTAGGCCTCGCCCCCTCCTTATATTCCTTCCCCCCGACTCCCCTCTCTCTGGAATTTCCTGTCTCTGATTAAAGGGGAACACCCCGCTACATGTATATAGTAACGTATCAGAAATGTATTCTTGCAGACTTGTATATTACCTTCCTGCCACCTGTGTATGTAGCGGGGTCCTAAATTGAGGTTATGTTATGCCAAATTTAGGGGTGACTTGAGTGATAGTTGGCTAAAGTATTTTAATTACTGGACTCTGCCTTGCTGCTGCTTCACCTGGCTTGCAGTTCCCCTAAGTAGTATGGGTGGCGCTGTCGCTTGTGCTCGGGGTTGAACCACAGGTGTTGGAGTGGCGATTTGGTGTCCTCTCTCGGCAGCCGTGCGGTGGGCGGAGTCGACCTGCTGTGCATGCTGGGAGAGGATACAAAAGGGGCGGACGCCATTGTTCAGGGGGAGTGATCCGGGGACCTATACCCGAGGGAACCTGCGGGTTCGGGAGTCGAGTGCGTGGCCTTCCAAGCCATGGGGCCCTGTACGCCTCAGTCCCAGGCACCTTTAGTCCTGGGACTGCAACTTCAGCCCTGGGCCCAGCACCTTTAGCTGGAGCCCGCTTCAGAAGGAAGAATCTCAGGGTGCTGCCTTGCGAGGAGACCCGTTTCTGGATGAGGAGGCTGGGGGAGGACCATTCCGAAGGACTGGTGAGAGATCACAGTGAAGGAAGGGGCCCAGTAACTCTCCAGGGGGATGTCATCCATCCGGAACCCAGGGGTCTAACAATCTGGACCATCAGGAGGTTTGGGACACTATAGATCCTGTGGCAGAGGATCTCCTAGACGCATCTATTAGGGATCTAGATTGACTGTTCGAGCTGCACGCCGGCTGCTAGCACCATAGGGGGCTATCCGGGTGAGCTGTACCCACTCGGGACCGAGTGGCGACGAAGCCAAAAGTGACTGAATGTTGTCTATCCTTCTAACACCTTTTTCTCTTTGTGCAAAGAAAATAAAGCTCTACGTTGGAGTGATATACTTGTGTGGACCTTGGAGGTTCTTGGGGTATAGAGACTCTATCCTTGCACACTGAGGACAGAAACCAACAAGTGTGCTTAACCTCTTCAAATCAGAGGGTACGGGCATAGTGGCACCTTGCGCCTCTTCCTCTCATGAGTGAGCCAAATAGGGAAGAAAGGGGTGAGGTCGCTAGACACATAACGCATATGTGTGGAACCAAAGAGGGTGGATTTTATTGCCCACATGTCGCACATATACCGTATATATATGTCTGTGGACAGCTTACTGTGTGCTCCCAGCATTGACAGAGCTGTCATAGAATAGTAATTATTAGGAACTGGTGGGACTGTCTCAAGATCACGTGACCACTGTGAGGTTGGGTTCACACTGCTGTGTGGAGCGGCTCACAGCAGGGGCCCAGTGCATCCCTGTTCTCCGCTAGGGATGAATCAGGGACAAATTATTGGCTAGATTCGGACCTGAAATGGACCAGAAGTCGCACAGGTCTCTTCTACAAACTGCTCTGCAGCCATTCCGGAGCTGTGTGAACCTGGTCACAGTCTCCTGACATGCGCATTGGATGTGGGGAAACCGCAGCCAATTCGCACTAGTGTGAACCCAGCCTGACAGCCAATGACAGTGATCATATGATTGGACAGTCCTCCCCCCCCCCCCCAGGACATGAAGACCCAGTTGAAGGGGCACCATGACTGAAAACACAACCTTTCAAAATGCATTATTAGTTCCTCTTGTGAGGGAGATGGAATGTAAAGAACACAAAGGATAGCCCTCAACTTGGTCTTCTATTGTGCAGAGAATTCTTGGAAGATTCCAGGCAGATATTCTAATGTAATTAAAAAAAAAACTGAATGTTTTTTAAAACGTTACCTAATATATAACTGCAGCGACCTCACCCCTCTCACCCCTTCTCATTCTCGGCTTGTCTTTCTTTGTCTAGGGGTGTTAGAGCTGGGGGGAGGCATGAGATACACCACGGCCCATGTCCTCCATAGTGAAGAGATGAAGGCCAGAAAGATCGGGCTTTGTGTAGGTGTCCTAGAGTCAAGTCCAGTACTTCGTCCCTGACTCCTTTGCTCCTAGTAACCAGAGTTCCACACAGTGAATAGGTCCAACACAGTTTTATTCTTCTCAGCGAATAAACACATAGCACGGTTAAGTTGGATTCTTTTGCAACAACTTAGTCTTAATGGGAATAGGTCGAGGCACAATCCTTTCCCTTCTCTTGCCAACCACTGTGGTGTCACCAGTGGCGAATAGTCACTGCCACTGACTATGTGAAATAGAACGTGAATTACCTTCGCTAGCACGGCCCCTGTCAGGGGAAGGAGATCCATCCAAGGGAGATACCGGAGGCCTCTCTGTCACCAACGATGCTGCGCCGGACTCTCCAGAGAAGTTCTTCACACCAGACCTCACGAACTCAGACACGGGCACCCAAAGAGTTAGGGCCCCCTTCGGATTCCTCCACCCTCGCGGAACTCAGTCGAAGGTACTGAGCCCCAGGCATCCGCCATAGTACCTCACCCCAGGCTAAACGTGCCTGAGATGGACTCCATCTCCGCTCCGGCCAGGTCAAAGGCACCTGGGCCCGGAACACCGGGACGCCAGCACTCAATCAGTAGTGTATTTAGGTTTTGTGCTGCCCTAGGCCTGAATAAACTCGTGCACCCCCTAATTTAAATATGACCCACCCCTTTCTGTCAAGGCCACACCCCTTGCTGTTTAAGACCCGCCTTAAAATTTTTGAGTGGGGACACTAGTTCTAAGGGCCTTGAGGGGACAATGAATTCCCTTAATTTGCAATAATTTCCTCTCACTTCCTTATTGGCTATGGGGCAAGAAGTGAAGGAAAATCTCTGCAATGGGACAGGGATGGTAAGAAATTAACTGACAGGGGCTCTAACCCTTTCTTACTCTATCCAAAATGAAAGAAAAAGGTATTGCCTATAGTTCTACTTTAAGCACAAATTTCTGATAATTTTATGGAGAGGACTAAGAAGATATAACCATGCCAATGGTGCAGCATAAAACATATAGAACAGTGAGGAAGGGTTGTGGTCCAGGATGATAGGACAATCAAAATTAGAATCAGCAACCCCCCCCCCCACAGTTGCGGAATGCCGGCCACCCGCATACCAGAAGCAGTGTGGCCGCTTTATGGGGGCACTAGACTAATTTGCCTCTCAGCCCAGTCCGCCCCATAACAGTAAAGCACAAGTCGGCGGGGACTCTTTTCGTGCTGCCCCCCTGCAAAGTGCTGCCCTAGGCCTGGGCCTTGTTGGCCTAGGCTGGGATACAGCATTGATCTACATCCTGGACTGAGATGCCAGTTTTGGGATGACTACATAACGTAAATCTTGGCACTGATGCAGTTCTTTGCATTGTTCACAAACCTCTGATGCAGATCAGCTCCTGCTGCAGCTTCTCACTGCAAGTTACAATTGTTGGAGTCTAATCACTGGGGAAGGGGAGACTGAGGAAATGCTTCCTCCTGCCTGCAGCTGACTGATGACATCATCTCAGCTTAGGCACAATTAATGGACTGGAGCTGAAGAAAAGTTTTCTTTAAATGATAAAAGGTGGAGCTTTTACCATTTATACTGTATATAGTAACGTATCAGAAATGTATTCTTGCAGACTTGTATATTACCTTCCTGCCACCTGTGTATGTAGCGGGGTCCTAAATTGAGGTTATGTTATGCCAAATTTAGGGGTGACTTGAGTGATAGTTGGCTAAAGTCTTTTAATTACTGGACTCTGCCTTGCTGGGAGCCACATTGCACGACTGCGCAATTGTCAGTTAAATCGACGCAGTGCCGAATCGCAAAAAGGAGCCTGATGAAGAAGCACGCATGCTTCGAACGCGCGCATCCCCCGCTGACATCATACCCGGAAGTGACGATTCCACTAGCTGTGTTCCAGTGAGGATTCTTCCCCATCTCTGCGGCCGCGAGAGTGAAGTTCCTTTTACCACCGCTAACCACTACGTGGGATTCCAGCCTGTTAACATCAGGATTCGCAAGCTCCCGGGTCGAGCGGATGACAACTTTTAAGATAAGCCTTTTACTATACTCGTTTGTGAGTGTATCTCTTACCGCTGTATCATATATTTCTTTAATACATTTCTGATACTACTACGCTTAGAAGGCGCTGCTTTTTTCCTCTTCCTGAATCGCAAAAAGGGGCCTGGTCTTTAACCAGCCAAAATGGTCCGGGGCTAAAGTGGTTAAAGCATCTGTGCAAGATAAAGGAAAGCCTGCAAACATGGCCTGTTGGGGGTACTTGAGGACAGGGTTGAGAACCACTGAACTAAATGACACTAGCTTAGGTGCAGGCAGGAACCAACTTTATTGTAAATTATTCCCACTGAATTTATACCACACAAAATCAGATATGAGCTTGACCACATTATCCTAAACAATGCAGACTTTAAACAGTATTATCATTAGTGCATCTAATAAACAGCTAACAGTAACCTAATTAAACAGTGATCTAATTAACAGTAAGCTAATCAACAGCTAGGCAACTGAACAAGCCTTGATTAGTCAGGGAGTGCCTACTCCAGACTATCCGGCAACAAGTCCACATCCCTCGATGCATAAAGTCGGTTACACGTGCTGTCTTTCAGGTGTTTGGCTTTCACTTGTGTAATTTTTCCACTAGAAGATTCATCATAAGATAAAACTCATACAATGTTCCAGTAGTCTGAAAACGTGGAATTAATTAATTTATTTTTGTAGATTTCTTGAGGGAGATGTGGAGGAGCTTCTCCAACCCAGTCTGCAGGAGGGCCACCATATTGCCTCTGATCATTAACCTGTACAAGATTAAAGCTGGCTGCACATTATACAATTTACTTGTACAAATTTCCTTTATATTTACCAAATGGCATTTACCACGGCATTAGAGGCTGAACTGAGCTCTTTTCCATGCTCTGACCGGGAGAAGCAGACAAAATCCCCAGTCTCCTCCACGGGCCATAATCAGTGGTTAGCCCCTAGTCCCCTTAAAAGTCACAATGGTTACTGTGAAAGTTATTTTCTTGTTTCTGGTTGAATCTTTGTGTCAAGGTCTGGGCACATCTTGTTAAATAACTGAAGTCTATTGATCCATCTGATGGCAATCACGGTTCATGGTGCTAGAACAGGGGTGCCCAACCTTTTGAAGAGCAAGGGCCACTTAAGTGACTTGGTAAATGGTCGCGGGCCACAATGAGCGAAGCCAGAGCATGACAGGTCCGTGTCCTCTCTGCATATGCACAGCGGACCCGGACACAGCCCGCTCTACTCTATAGGCCCCCATGGAGGGCCCAATTGGGTCGGATAGATTGTGTGAAAGGGGCTTAAGGCTGCTTTCACACTGATGTGCAGCAGTTTATCCACACCAAGGGTGCAGCGCAGCACACCTGCGGCTTTCCTGCGGGTAAGCTGCACTTTGCCATAGACTTCTATTATATCCTGCAGGTGTAGTGAAAGTGCACCAAACCCTCATGTAATAACAGTTGTCTATGGCTCAGTGCAGGTAACCCACAGGTGCACTGCGCTACACCTGCGGATCAGTTTGAAAGCAGCCCAGTAACCACTGCAGAACAGATATGTCCATATATACATTGTGATTTTAGTAATAAACTTACCTTTAATAACAGTCTTCCATTCCAGTATCGCCTGATGTTGCTGTCCCAGGCAGAGTGCATTTGGTATCAGTCTGCCTGTGACAGGAGCCGGCGCTATACAGGAAGCATTGACTTATGCGACTCTGCTCCGCAGGCACTTGCTTCCTCTACCTACAGCTTCATTCCCAACACTGATGCTCTGGGATGGTGGATTGGCGACCTGCGATCTGGGCTTGCCAACCAGCCATTCCAGAGCAGGAGGTCGTGGGCCACATCAGAGGGCTCCGCGGGCCACATGTGGCCCCGGACCACTGGTTGGGCACCCGTGAGCTAGAAGAACAATTTAGTACTGTTTGTGATCCTTTTTTTAAAATTTGCACTAACATCCAAACCAAATTTTCCAGACATCCTTTCGGTGTGTATCCACTTCAAACAGTACTGCTTGGACTTTGAAGAAGGGGGTATACCCCAAAAGGTTTTCCTGAAAATGGGGATGTTAATGCAAATAAAAAAAGCAGCATGAACCAGTACTCAATTGTTTTTGTGGCAATTGCACTAATACGGCTATATTCACATCAAACATGATTCATGGTGCTGAAACTTTCAGCACCATGGATAGCGAGTGCCCCCCCCCCCCTCCCTGAAGTAACCAGCTCAGCACACCAGGGCTGCAGGCTATGACCCCCATTACAGTGATCGCACAGCTCGCTTGCTATGTTGATACCAGCCTTCATGCCCTTCATTATCAAAAGGTGCTTTGAAAAGGTGTTACTCCAAGAAACTGGGTCCCCTCCCGAGTCCCAAAGTACCCGTGTCCAAAATGTGGTCCTGACAAAGCGGGTATAAGTAATTTAATATGTTAATAAAAGAGACCACACACACACTCACAGAAAAGTTTAATATTCTTTTTAAACTAATACAGTATCTACCTTTTCTGGATCCAGCAGTTTCTGAAGATGTCCCATGACGTCTGATCCAGCATCATTGGCAGCAGAGAAGAAGGAGTACATTTTATGCTGAAACTCAGATGTCAGATTTGTCACATTAGGAACAGTTTTATGAAATCATCAAATATCTGGTTCTAGTAGACTTACATTTAAAAAAAATACTGGAGTAAAGGTATTTGAGAATGCTGCCCACAACAACAGTTCAAGTACAAGATAAGCACAAAAAATAGATTGATTGGTGGTCACCTTGAACTAACTTCAATGGTCTGTTTGTTGAGTTTTAATACATTTAGCAACTCTCTTCCATCAGCCATTAAAACCAGTCGAATAGTAATTTTGTGAATCTCTCTATGAGAATGTTCTATATTGTAACGATTACAATGATTATTGTTTTCACGCCCCATACTGCACTGTGTGATATTTTGGCACTTGATAAATACATTATAATAATAATAATAGCAATTGGGTAATGAAGCAAATTTTATCATTGCAAATTACATGGTTAGCATCAGGCTGCAGAACTAATTTAACCTTTGTGAGGAAATAGTACCGAGTATTATTCATGAGCAATGGTTGAGCATGCTCAATTTCATCTGTGATTTTCTACCAGGGATGAATTTACACTACATTGTGTGAGGGGGTTAACTCGGTAGCGGGTGTGTGTGACCCCCTGGTTGGGCTCCCCACACAAAAACAGGGCCAGCAGACGGAGGTTGTGGTTTTCAAAATCAAAAGGTGCGGTTTATTTCTCTATGTACAGTGACAAAAACACAGCAAAGCCAAAAAGAAACATAAACAAAATAAATCCTGGTCAGTTTGACCTCTGACTAAACATGCAGGTTTCCTAAACTAACAACTGGGATCAGCCTGGTGCTGTCCTAGTCCCTAAGTCCCTGGTTTAGTAAAAGTCCAAACAAATAGCCACACAGGCTTTGCCTCACCGCACAGGGGTTCACTCTCCCTAGACAGTCCACACAGGTCTGGTTCCAGGCATGAGCTAACATCTAATGAAGCTGGGAGTTCTTATAGAGGCCTAAATGAGCTGACAAGCTTCAGCTGGTCTCATCAACTCCCTGTCTGCACGACGCCCAGCCCTCTCCCTAGAGGTATGAGTCATCCATGAGCCCACTAGCCTCAGCTGGGCTTCATCAACTCCCTCCCTAGTTGTATAAGTCAGCATAAAGCCTGAATCTGGGAGAAATATATCTACCCCCCAGGATGCAACCAGGTGACTTTACCTTCCTGCTGTCACATACCCCCCCCTCTTGTTTTAACCTTGGGGTTGGAACACCAGCAATCAGGCATTCATGTACTCGAGACAAAGCATCCACATTCCCCATTTGAACGCCAGGGCGATGCTTTACTGTGAAGTTGAATTCCTGTAGGGCCAGGAACCACCTATTCACTCTTCTATTTGTCTCCTTGTTTTGAGCCATCCACTTTAACGGAGCGTGATCCGTAACCATGTCAAAGTGCCTACCTAGCAGATAGTACCGAAGGGAATCTAGAGCCCACTTCACCGCTAAACACTCCTTTTCAACCGTGGCGTAATTTACCTCATGGGACTTCAACTTCCTGCTGAGGTAAATGACTGGGTGCTCTTCCCCGTTCCAGACCTGGGACAATACTGCTCCTAACCCCACATCTGACGCATCACTTTGTACGACAAAGTCTTTAGAGAAGTCGGGTGAGTACAACACTGGCTGGCTACATAAGGCTTGTTTCAAGAATTGGAATGCTGCCTCAGCCTCGGGGGTCCATTTAATCATGACCGACCCTTTCCCTTTCGTCAGGTTGGTTAGGGGCACAGCCTTAGAAGCAAAGTGGGGAATGAAGCGCCGATAATAACCCGCGATTCCCAGAAAGGCCCGTACCTGCTTCTTGCTGTTGGGACGTGGCCAACTCTGGATGGCCTCGACTTTGTTGAGTTGGGGTTTTATCACTCCCCTGCCAATGGTGTACCCAAGATATTTGGCCTCCTCCTGCCCAATGGTACACTTCTTGGGGTTAGCCGTAAACCCCGCTTCCCGGATAGAGTCTAGGACTGCTTGCACTTTTGGCAGATGTGAGGCCCAATCTGTGCTATGGACAATTACGTCATCCAGGTAAGCCGCAGCATACTTCCGATGGGGCCTCAGTATCTGGTCCATTTTCCGCTGGAATGTGGCCGGCGCATTCTGTAACCCGAACGGCATTCTCTTATATTGGAACGCCCCGTCTGGGGTTACAAATGCGGTTTTCTCTTTGGCCGACTTGGCCAGGGGAATTTGCCAATACCCTTTTGTGAGGTCAAGAGTCGTCATGTATCGGGCTGTTCCCAGCCGGTCGATCAACTCATCTATACGTGGCATGGGGTAGGTGTCAAATTTTGTAACTTTGTTCAACTGACGAAAATCGTTACAAAATCGCCAGCTCCCATCCGGTTTAGGCACCAACACAATGGGACTAGACCAATCACTTTGGGACTCCTCTATCACCCCTAAGTTCAGCATTTTCTGTACTTCCTCCCGTATTGCCTCCCGTCGGGCCTCTGGGATCCGATAGGGTTTTAACTTCACCCTTTCACCGGGTGGGGTAATAATATCATGCTCTACCCCAGATGTTTGTCCCGGCAGCTCAGAGAACACCTCCTTGTTGCGAAGCACAAACTCCTTAACCTCCTGTTGTTGGGGTTGTGACAAGGTGGCTGCTATTCCAACCTCCGGAATCACGCAACCAGTTTGAGCTGGTGACCAAGTTTCTGCGACTAGGGACTCTCTATCCCTCCAGGCTTTCAACAGATTAACGTGATATATCTGTTCGGGCTTTCGCCTTCCTGGTTGTCTGACCTTGTAATTCACTTCGCTCACTTTTTCCATTATCTCGTAGGGGCCTTGCCATTTGGCAAGGAATTTACTTTCAACCGTAGGGACAAGTACCAATATCCTATCCCCCGGGGAAAAGGTACGGGTCTTTGCTCCACGGTTGTACACTCTCTGCTGTGCCAACTGCGCTTGGGCCAAATGTTCCTTCACGATGGGCATTACCTGTGCAATTCGATCTTGCATCAGGGCGACATGCTCAATCACACTCCTGTGGGGAGAACTCTCACTTTCCCAAGTTTCCTTGGCAATATCCAACAGCCCTCTTGGGTGTCTCCCATACAGTAACTCAAAGGGGGAGAATCCCGTAGAGGATTGGGGCACCTCCCTAATAGCAAACATCAAATAAGGAAGTAAACAGTCCCAATCCTTTCCATCTCTATCCACCACTTTCTTCAACATTTGTTTTAGGGTTTTGTTGAATCTTTCAACCAGCCCATCGGTTTGGGGGTGATACACAGATGTACGCAATTGCGTCACTTTGAACAATTTACACAGCTCTTTCATAACCCGGGACATAAAGGGTGTACCTTGGTCCGTAAGCAGTTCTTTACAAATACCCACCCGGCTAAAAACAAGAGATAGCTCTTTGGCTATGGTTTTGGCCGAGGTATTTCTGAGAGGGATCGCTTCTGGATAACGGGTGGCATAGTCCATTATAACCAATATGTACTGGTGCCCCCTAGCGGACTTGATTATAGGACCTACCAAATCCATTGCGATTCTCTCAAACGGGACCTCAATGATGGGTAGAGGGACCAGCGGGCTACGGAAATGTGGCATCGGGGCCGACCTCTGACACACAGGGCAGGAGGAACAATAATTTTCTATGTCCTTCATCACCCCAGGCCAATAGAATCTCTGTAATACCCTCTCTCGGGTTTTCTCTGTCCCCAGATGACCTCCAAGAATGTGCCCATGGGCCAACTCCAACACCAACTTCCTGTAAGGTTTGGGCACCACAAGCTGCTCAACGGTTTCTTCTGCCCTTTTTGCCACCCGATACAGTAGGTCCTTCTCTACGCTGAAGTATGGGTAAGTGCAGGTATTATCTGGGTTCACTAACTCGCCATCTATTTCCACTACGTTTTCCCGTGCCTTTATTAGGGCGGGGTCTTTTAACTGTTCTGTGGCAAAATTTTCCCTGTGAACCTCCAGATCAGAAAACTCCACAGACGGTAGGTTTTCGTCTGAGGAGGTGGGCTCCTCTCCAGTTTCTTGAGTCTCCCCTGCCAATACTGACAAGGGAAATTCTGGAGAGTCCTCACCACTCTCAGAGGAGTTCTGGCTATCACATTCCTGGTACATAGGGGCACCAGTGGGGGGCTCAGGATCATCCCACAGTTCCCAGAACTTCGGAAAATCCCTTCCCACAATGGCATCATGCGGTAATTGAGATACTAACCCCACTGGATGAGAGAGGGTACCTTTGGGGGTCTCGAAACACACTGTAGTCACTGGATACTCTCGGGTGTCCCCATGCACACAAATAACAGCTACCTTGCTATTCCCAGAGACCTCTGTTTTAACTAATTCAGCCTTTATCAGGGTCACAAGGCTACCTGAATCCAGTAATACCACAACATTTCTACCATTAATACACATTTTGCATAAATGTTTCTCAGTTCCCCGAATGGCAGTGCATGCGACTGTCGCACACAGCGACTGACGTCTGTCCATCAGAAAGTCACATTGCATGGGTTCCTCCACAACCGGGCAATTTGCTGCAATATGTCCCGCTTGCCGGCAGCGGTAGCAAACAATCCATTTGGCTGCCTCTTGAGCCCCTGACTTCCCAGGCTGTTCTCGCCAAACTTTGGGTAGAGCTCCCACCCTCTCACTCTCTCCACCCTCACCCCTTGGAATCCTCTTATCCGCCCCTGGGGATGGTCTGGTCTTAGGGTGGAAAGTCCGAGAGTCTCTGGAAGAGGCCGTCAGGTTCTCTGTAGCCAAGTATTTCTCTACACGATCCACAAGACCACCGGCCGTCTCTGGGTCTCCATGGCTTACCCACTTTTGGATGGCAGTAGGAAGAGCTCTCAAAAACCGATCCATTACAACACGTTCCACAATCTCTGGTGCGGACAAAGTCTCTGGCTGTAGCCACTTCCTGCTCAGGTGAATGAGATCATACATTTGAGACCTGGGGGGTTTTCCAAGCTGGAAAGTCCAGTTATGCACACGCTGAGCCCGGACAGCCAGGGTGACACCCAGCCTTGCCAATATTTCAGCTTTTAGCATCACATAGTCTTTTGCTTGGTCAGGCTCTAGGTCATAGTAAGCCTTCTGCGATTCACCAGTTAACAGAGGAGCCACCAGTCCAGCCCACTGCTCCTCAGGCCACTTTTCTCTTTCAGCAGTCCTTTCAAATGTGGTCAAAAATACCTCTGGATCATCCTCTCCAGTCATTTTTGTCAATAAACGACTCACCCCAAAGGACGCGGTATTAGTGGGACGGCTTTCCTCACTGGTCTGCGGACGTTGCTGCATTACTGCTTCCATTTGTTGTAGTCTCTGCTCTTGCTTCTGTAACAGGTCTATGAAGCGGGCCTCAGATTGCTGCTGGGCTTGTTGATGAGCTTGCTGCTGGGCTGCAAGGCTCCTTTGCAAACCTGCATTTGTCTGCTGTTGATTGGCATTTGCTAGAGCCAGCTGTTTCAGTATCTCCTCCATGCTGGCTTAAAAAAAACTGCCCGCATTCTCCACCAACTGTGAGGGGGTTAACTCGGTAGCGGGTGTGTGTGACCCCCTGGTTGGGCTCCCCACACAAAAACAGGGCCAGCAGACGGAGGTTGTGGTTTTCAAAATCAAAAGGTGCGGTTTATTTCTCTATGTACAGTGACAAAAACACAGCAAAGCCAAAAAGAAACATAAACAAAATAAATCCTGGTCAGTTTGACCTCTGACTAAACATGCAGGTTTCCTAAACTAACAACTGGGATCAGCCTGGTGCTGTCCTAGTCCCTAAGTCCCTGGTTTAGTAAAAGTCCAAACAAATAGCCACACAGGCTTTGCCTCACCGCACAGGGGTTCACTCTCCCTAGACAGTCCACACAGGTCTGGTTCCAGGCATGAGCTAACATCTAATGAAGCTGGGAGTTCTTATAGAGGCCTAAATGAGCTGACAAGCTTCAGCTGGTCTCATCAACTCCCTGTCTGCACGACGCCCAGCCCTCTCCCTAGAGGTATGAGTCATCCATGAGCCCACTAGCCTCAGCTGGGCTTCATCAACTCCCTCCCTAGTTGTATAAGTCAGCATAAAGCCTGAATCTGGGAGAAATATATCTACCCCCCTGGATGCAACCAGGTGACTTTACCTTCCTGCTGTCACAATTGCTATAATTTTGTAGACACTAATCATAATACCCAACCCTGCACAGAGCCCTGACCACAACCCTACAGAACACATTTTGGGTGAATTGTAACTCCAATTGTGAGTCAGGTCTTCTTATCCAACATTAGTACCTGACCTCACAAATGCTCTTTGGGCTGAATGGAAACAAATTCCTACAGACACCCTCCAAAATCTTGTAGAAAGCCTTTCCAGAACAGCAGAAGCTGTATAGCAGCAAAGGGGGCAACTCCATATTAACACCCATGGTTAAAGCGGAGGTCCACCCAGAAAAAAAAAAATACATTAAAAATCCTAAAAAATAAATAAAAAAATTAATAGAAAAAAAAAAAAATTATACTCACCCAAAATGCCTGTTGCTATGCGGAAGTCCCCTAATCTGCCTTCTGCTGTGCCTCTTCCTTGTCCTCGGATTAAGAACTTCCCTTTCCTCTTCTTGTGAATGGGGCTCGCTGCCTTCTGGGAACTGTGTGTATCCCAGGAGGCAAGCCGCCCATTCACAAAGCGCCGTGCGAGTGGCGCATGCGCAGTAGGAAACGGGCAGTGAAGCCGTAAGGCTTCACAGCCTGTTTCCCTTAGTTAGGATGGAGGAGCCAGGAGCCTGGCAGCAGCGATCGATCGCCGTGGCAGGACCGACATCACGGGCGAGTAGGACAGGTAAGTGTCCTTATTAAAAGTCAGCAGCTACACTGTTAGTAGCTGCTGACTTTAAAAAAAATAAAAAATACAAGCTGCACCTCCGCTTTAAGTAATGGTAAAACCAGCTTATATAGGTGTGAGGGACATGTGTTCACAAACATTAAAGTGGTTCTAAAAAATTTTTTGTATTAAAAAATAATGTTATACCTACCTGCTCTATGCAATGCTTTTGCACAGAGCAGCCCCAATCCTCTTCTTCTGAAGTCCCCCGCTGGCGCTCCTCTTTGCCGGGGTGCCCCCACGGATAGTCGCTTTCCATGGAGCGGCTGTATCGGAGAAGGCCTGGCTTGCAGTATGCATTCTAATTCATCTCAAAGGTGATCTATTGGGTTGAGGTCAGGAATCTGTGCAGGTCAGTCAAGTTCCTCCACCCCAAACTCACTCATCCATGTCTTTATGGACCTTGCTTTGTGCACTGGTGCGCAGTTATGTTGGAACAGGGAGGGGCCATCCCCAAACTGTTCTCACAAAATTGGAAGCATGAAATTTTCCAAAATATCTTGGTATACTGACGCCTGAAGAGTTTTCTTTCACTGGAACTAAGGAGCCAAGCCCAACCCCTGAAAAACAACCCCACACCATATTCCCTCTTGAACAAATGATTTGGACCAGTGCACAAAGCAAGGTCCATAAAGACATGGATAAGCAAGTTTTGGGTGGAGGCACTTGACTGGCCTGCACCTCAACCCAACTGAACACCTTTGGGATGAATTAGAGTGGAAACTGCGAGCGAGGCCTTCTCGTCCACATCAATGCCTGACCTCACAAATGCGCTTCTGGAAGAATGGTCAAACATTCCCATAGACACACTCCTAAACCTTGTGGACAGCCTTCCCAGAAGAGTTGAAGCTGTTATAGCTGCAAAGGGTGGGCCAACTATATTGAACCATACGGACTAAGACTGGGATGCCATTAAAGTTCATGTGCAAGTAACGGCAGATGTCCCAATACTTTTGGTAATATCGTGTATGTATTAGCTGGGGGAAAAGTGAAGAAAAATACTAAAGAGTATCTGTTGAGTTACAATTCTGTCTGCTAGGGCTTCTGACATCGCATCCAAAATGGAGACATCCGGACCAGCAGCAGTCTCAGGACTTTTGACAAAAGATATAAATATACTGTATATGAAATATGCTGAATGCACAGGGAATTTGGCTTTATTCTTGGCAACACTTTGTTCCACACCTGCAGCACTTGCCCTGTGCTCAGTGACGTGTTAATTGTAAACACAGAAGCTGGTACACACATCTTCTGCCAGCTTCTGTGTTTACAGTGCTCGGGTCCATACATTCCAGTCCCATTCACATCTACTGATTTTGGATTGTGGGCAGAATCGCTGCGATTCTGCCACAACTCGAAATCACACTGCATTGCTGCTAAAAACGCACCGCGCTTGCTGAGGTGATATTAATTTTTAATAGCACCTAAACGTGGTGCGGTTTTGCCATGATTGTTGTGCAATAGATTGCGCTGCAATCACGCTAAAACTGCAGCGCGTGAAGTTTGTCACCCAGAAAGAAGCAGGAGCTTCTGTTAGGCGACAAGCCTTGCGCAATGCGGTTAGCGGTGATTGCAGCGCGATTTATCACGCCAAAACGATTCTGCAATTAGGTGCCATTGAAAATTAATGCCATCCGAACACATGCTCTGCATTCTGCCAGCATTGCAGTGAGATTTGGAATGGAGGGCAAAATCACGGCGATTCCACCAGCAATCTCAAATTGCTAGATGTAAATGGGGCCTCCCTGTCACAGGAAACACAGGGAAAGTCAGCTGCAACAGCTTCAGGGCAGTGGCTCCTCCTCCAACAGCCTTCGCAGGCCCTGCGGGAACGTTGGTTTCTTTTCTTGGCACCGATATCACAGGCATCCAGCAGGACAATTGTCTCTTGCTTTTGGGTTTTCCAGCATCCCTTAAGTGTCGGAGCTTCTACAATCCAGCATCTGTGTTTCCTTGCCTTCCTTTTTTGTGGGACTCCTGGGTGACACCATGGATATTACTAATGCCGCGTACACACAACCGTTTTTCATGATGAGAAAAATGCCATTTGTTTATTTGGTCATTAAAAACGATCGTGTGTGGGCTCCAGAGCATTTTTCACGACGTGAAAAATGGGCAATAAAAATTTGGAACATGCTCTAATTTTTCTCGTCGTTTTTCACGTCGTTGTTTTTCTCGTCATAAAAAACGGCCGTGTGTAGGCTTTAATGACGGGAAAAAAACACGCATGCTCAGAAGCAAGTGATGAGACGGGAGCGCTCGTTCTGGTAAAAACAGCGTTCATAATGGAGATAGCACATTCGTGACGCTGTAACGGACTGAAGAGCACGAGGCTGAAAAGCGCGAATCGTCTCTCACCAAACTTTACTAACACAAGGATCAGCAAAAGCAGCCCAAAGGGTGGCGCCATCCGAATGGAACTTCCCCTTTATAGTGCCGTCGTACATTTCGTACGTCACCGCGCTTTGCGCGAGCATTTTTTTGTGTAGGCAAGGCAGGCTTGAGAAGAATCACGTCGAGAAAAATGTTGTTTTTTTCAATGACATTAAAAACGGTCGTGTGTACGCGGCATGAGAGTCTATTTTAAATGGTCATGTTGGTTTTTGCATTGCTTCTTTATTAGCTTTGTATGTAAGGATATAATCATTTATAAATATTTTGTGCACATTGGAGATTGACATGACAATTAAATATTTATTATACATTGGTCGATAACTGGTATTTGATTTCTTGAAGATAATCACCATTGTTTGTGTCCCTGTTCTGAAGAAGCGGGAAACCCATGAAATACGATGACCTTTTGTGGACGCTTGCCGATATTGTGAAATCATTTTGTTATTTTTATGCCTTTCTTCAAAAAAGAGGATGTTTATTTTTACCTTTGTGTATACTAATAAATATTGTGAATTTTGACTATCGGTTGTATCTTTTGAGTTTGCCGGGGGGGCACATTTAAAGTCCTTTGTTCTTAAATTTTGATTGTGCACTCATATTTGGATGGTGATTTCAAGGAACCAAAAACAATCACTACAGGGATATCCACCCTTTACTGCACTTTTGGAATGAAACCCAGTAATATTTACTACTTAGAATACTATAATTTCATCTGTGCCTTCGGTTGCAGATGGCGATACGTCATAAATCATAACTGGACCAAAAGACTTGCAAGAGTCTTTTTAGAGCTTTTTGGTTCGTACATCTGTTACAGTCTCTTTGCAACGTCGGAGCATGTTGTGACAGCTTGTCTGATACACAACAGGGAGTTTCTACGGGGTTTGTGAATGCTGTGGTGCATGGACTGCCATCTGCTTAGCAGATCGTCATGGAAGAGATGGACTTTGCTCTTCCATGTATTTTTTCTCCATAAAACACAGTTTTTACCTTTCTCATCCTTTTTCCCATCTCACTGCTGCTGATCTTCTCCAGCCAATTTTAGCCACTTCATGTCTACATGTGTTCCAGTATCAGCTACACTTCATTGCTCTGGACTGGCAATGGTGGACCATGCTTTTGCAATGTGCATTGGCACAGTCACTTGTAGTCTCCACCAAGGTTGCAAGTGACATGGGACAATCCTGGAAAACAAATGGGAGACAGACTGGGGTTACCTGAACAAGGATCTTCATGGCAGGACCACCAGGTATTCTTTTATGGTAAGTTGGATATTTAAAAAAGACTTACATTAATGTAGCACCCTCTAGTGTGCTAGAAGAGTAGTGTCGTTTTTTTGGAGAATAGGTCAATTTCCAGGCTTGGCCAAGCCTAGGTGTGTTTTTGTGATCTGGGTTGGGAGTGACCTAGTATAGAGCTGGGTGACTCACAAGTGGTTTCACTAGGACCTCTCACTTCTTTCCAGAATCTTCTAGTGTTTTCTGGAAAGAGAGGTAGGAGGGGAGGTGGAGCCACTTGGGGTATTCTGAGGAACCTTGACCAATCCCCAATCTGGGTTGGCAGGGGGCAGGCCTCCTTAAATACCCAGGGTCAGCCCAGCTGAGGAGGAGTTGATCGAGTGGAAGATGGAGATGGAGTGTTAGGCTGTTGGGGCCTTTGAGGGAGCTCCCCAGTCTGGGGGGGGGCTGACCTGCGGCCTGGGCTCGGGTGTGGACAGGGACCCTCTTACACCCAACAGAGGTGTCCTGACCAGGAAGCACAGGAGGAGCAAGAGAGGACAGCGGGAGAACACTGCTGGGCAAGTCTCCAGGCATTCCACAGCTGCAGCCAAGAGGGCTGGTGAGTGTTCACACAGTCGTGAGGACTGGAAGGCACGCCTGAGAGGACTGAGATGCAGCAGTCTGGGATGGGTACAGAGCCAGTCTGGAGGATTGTGGTGGCACGGGCAGTGGAAAGGGGCAGCTGCAGCCAGGATGGCTAGCATTCCCTGAAGAAGTGGTGCTGGGAGCAGTAGCTACAGGGACAGCTAGCACTGGTACTTTCTATTTTGCTACACTATAGGGGCCCGCGGTCCTTGCCTGTAAAGATCATATGCTTTAGGCCTGGCTGAGCCAGTGTCAGGCCTACAGTGCTAGCTAGTCCAGGAGGTCCAAGTGAAGTGCTGGAGGAGTTTGGAGTGATAGTCTGCAAATAAGGAAGTGCAGGAGGAGAAGAGGAGATTTTATATATACCGAGGTGTATATAGTTTGGTCCCATACTGACTGTTGATTACCTGGGCATCTCATAAGTTCCCCATCCCTATACAAGTTGAATTCCCCTCAATAAAGGACTGCTTTCATGTCTCTGGATGCTTGAAAAGTGTGTGCCTGGCTGGGCAGAGTGACATTTAGAGGCAGTAGGATGGGAATGAGTTTCAGCCAGGTGTGGGTGTGAAGCAGAGCTAGTTTGGAGATATGTTTTTGCTTTCTTTAGCAAAGATTTCTTGAATGAGTCATATTTCTTTTTAATGACCTGTCATTCATCATTTTTTGTTTTCTGCAATCACCTCCGATTATATTTCTCCTTCCCGGGTTGCCAATCATCCTTCACTGTACTGAACTAACTGCCGATCACCTTTCCTCTTCTCTAAGTGCAGCTCTGAGAAGTTAGTGCTGCTGAATGCCAGCAACTGATATTTATTATGTGACAGGTTACTCTTTGAAGTGAAACTCTGGGTAAGGAAAAAGAAAAATAGCATTTGATTTTTTTGGAACATTGTTTTGTATCCTTTGTATTACCTTACTGACCTGCCAGTAAATCTGTTATTTTTCCACTTCCTGTAACAGGCCGAGCTGTCCAGCAACAATTTCTGTTACAGAGCTTTGATCAATTTAGGGCTAATAGGGGTGCATACATCGACCATCATTTATTCATGTGGAGAGGCAGAGTAGTGCTTGCCAGATTTTCCTTTTTAATGTGTTTTTTTTGTAAAAAATTATGTTTAAAGTGAACTTGTACTTTTCCCTCTTTCGTCTCGCTTTTTTTTATTCATTTACCCTTAAACTGTCTATAGATGGATTGAAATTTGGCTGGTTCAGCAGGGAATGGATGAATTTTGATCCATCTATGTCCATTCCCGTTCAGGAGATCAGGAGTTGATCTAATGACTGACTGCTCTTAAATGAGACTGTTGGTATATTTTTTAAAGTGTTAATAAAAACTCACAACAGTAAAATCAGTCTGTACAGTATATGCAGCAAAGCATGCTTGTTATACTCACCGTGGAACCTAAGGGGTTAATCCTCTGCATTGTTTAAAAAGACTGTTTGATCCTGTCTTCTCGGTTCCTCCTCTTCTTCCTCAGTCTCCAAATCAGTTCCTGATAGAACAGAGCATTGGGGAATTGGGGACAAGCTGCACATGCTCAGTTTGGTGTGTAATGCTAGAGAGTTTTTTTTTTCTTGGGAGAGTGCATGTGATCAGCACAAGACCAATCAGCTCTGTCCAGACAGATGGCCAGGGGTTCTGCAGCCTCAAAGGACAGCCATAGTGGAATGAAAACTCCTCCTACAAGCTTTAACCAGATACTGATAGAAGTCACAAGACTGCTCTAACTTCTGATGAAAAAAGGTATTTAGCAGTTTATATTTACTAAAACGATTGCATTTCCATGTACTGTGGGAGACCAGATATAGTGAATACATGGTCCTGGGTTTAGTAACACTTTAAGGGGGACTACAACCGGCTGTGTGTTGGTGCCAAATTATGCAAGTCTCCACCACCTTCTTCTTGGATTGGACAGCTTCTCCATATTTTCAATCTCCCGGCCGTAGGCACTCCCAGCCAGAGGCCTTACAATTTAGAAGTAAAGGAATGTCCACACATGAAATACATTTTCTGCACTTTAATGTAACTTCTTAAAGATGTTCGTGACATCTAACATCACATTGACAACTGACAGAATTCTTTGGCGTTGAATGCCATTCACAGGAGCAGACATTCTTTAGATGTCATTAGGCACCATATGCCAGCACATAAATTGTAAGCCATCTTTCCTTTGCACCTCCTCTCTCCTTGGGAACATTCACTTTCCCCATGTATACTAAGTCCATAGCATTCAGACTTCATCACTGAGTTTAATCAAGGTGCCCTCATTAGTATACTTGTGTGCAGACTAAACCCCTGTTCTTAAGGCCCCTTTCACACTGGGTCGGGCAGGTGCGGTGGCGGTATAGCAGCGCGATTTTCAGCGCTGCTATACCGTCGTTCTTACCGCGGTATGCGGTCGCTAGGGGGGTTAATTTAACCCCCGCTAGCGGCCGAAAAAGGGTTAATACCGCCCGCAAACCGCGGCTATTGCCGCGGTTTGCGGGCGGTATTACCGCGCTGTCCCATTGATTTCAATGGGAGACCGCGGTAAAGGAGCGGTGAACACACCGCTCCTTTACCGCTGTAAAGAAGCGGCTAGCAGGACTTTTGGAGCGGTCCTGCTAGCGCACCGCTTCAGTGTGAAAGCCTTCGGGCTTTCACATTGAAGGCACAGGGCAGGATTTTTTCATGCGGTATAACAGCGCTATTATTAGCGCTAAACTGCATGAAAAACGCCCCAGTGTGAAAGGGGCCTAACGCATATTGCTAGACAGGTCAATTCAATTGGTCGTGGGTTGGTTGGTAAGTTTGAGCTTGGAAAGCTCTTTGTATTTGTTTGACATACGTTGCCCTTCCAGTGCTCCTTGCTACAAAGACCAGTTATAGGTGGGGGCAGTGGCCACTTTTTTACATTTTGAATATTATGGTCAGGCAAAGCACTGATACCCTTGCTGCCATAGTTCTATGTGTTTAGTGTTCCCCTGTACCTCTAAGCAGGGGTGGGCTCCTTCCAGGCTCACCTGTCCCCTACCTACTATTATAAATGCATGTGGTTCCATTGTGGAGACTCACAGAAGTTAGGGACTGCAGAAAATAGGATGCCTTGGCGGGGCATGTGCCTTACACATGTATTTGCAAATGTGTGCAACTAAACCTCTGTTCTTAATGCATATTGCTAGACAGGTCAATTTGGTTGGTCGCTGGATGGTTGGTAAGTTTGAGCTTGGAGATCTCTTTGTATTTGTTTGGCCCTCCTTAGTATAGTAGTCTCTCTCAATGTCCCTTCCATAGCTCTGCCCAGCCGGGCATGCACCCAGATGACACAAATTTACTCCCAGGTGTATTTGTACTCACTTCAGAAGACTCTGGCCTGGGAGGTCTTTTTCATTACATTTATTTTCCCCAGACAACCGTAAAACAGTGAGGGGACTACAGCTGATCCTATTGGGTGTTGAACTATCTCACTCTGGGCTTCAACCCTGTTAAAGGCCCTTGACAGTAGCCAATATCCGAATAGCTCTGGGGTGGCTCCCATGCCCCAACTAACTAGGCTCCTCCCATCCTGGCATCACTTAAAGAAAGGCTTTCTCTAAAAGGCCAAATACCCAAAAACCACTTTCCCTATACCAGACTATATTAGGAACAGAACCATCTAGTGGCAAGATAGCTAACTGCACCTGCTAACAAGCACTTTCAGCCTGTCAGCTGCAGCACTGATCAGTGTATTCTGACAGAGGGAAGGATTCTGTGTAATTTGTTCTTTTTTTTTTTTTTTTGATCACCTGGCTGGAGTGTAAAAGCAGGTGCAGTTAGCTAGTCTGCCACTAGGTGTCTCTGATTTAAAATAGTGTGGTAACAGGGAATTATGTCATTGGGTGTTAGGTCCCCTTTTAGACAAAGCCTCCCTGTAGTGATGTAATGGGGAAGATAGTGCTCATATAAATGCCAGGGAGGGAGGAGCTTAGAAAGACAGGGCATGGGAGTCAAACACCCCAAAGCCATGGGGATGTAGTCAGCTACTGCCAATGTCCCTTTGGAGGGCTGTTGCCTCGGTGAGGTAGTTTAACACCCAAAAGAACCAGCTGTAGACGCCCTGAATGGTCGAAGGGCATTGTGAGCGGGATGCAAAACGCCTTTTAGGCCAAGTTAAGTGTTCTCTGATGTGCGTATAAGTACACCTGGGAGTGGGAGTAACATCTGGGAGCTTGCCTAACTGGGTAAAACTATGGAGAGGGAAATAGAGAAAGAGAGAGACTGACATACTACAGCAAGTGCCTTGTTTAATTTCAGCTGACAGAGCAGGATGCTTCACCTTGTTAATCTCGGTTTGAATAGAGCAGAAAGCTACAGAATCTAGTATACTGGGAGATGGGTCCCAACACCGTGGTGCTTCTATGTTGAGGAGAGGAGGTACAAGTGGAACATGACTTACAAGTGATGTTCTGCTCACAAATGACTGCTACAGTATGTCCACTGTTGTGTATGTCGTTCTATGCCATAGACACCTGTCAGTATGTCAAGTGATGTCATTGCCATCTTTTGAAGAGGAACAGTAAAGTTCTGAAAACAGACACTCACTGGCCACTTTATTAAGTACACTTGCTCAATTGCTTGTTAACACAAATTACTAATCAGCCAATCACATGGAAGCAACTTAATGCATTTAGGCATCTAGACATGGTGAAGATGACTTGCTGAAGTTCAAACCAAGCATCAGAATGGGGAAGAAAGGGGATTTAAGTGACTTTAATTGTGGCATGGTTGCTGGTGTCAGAGGGGCTGGTCTGTGTATTTCAAAAACTGCTGATCTACTGGAATTTTCACGCACAACCATCTCTACGGTTTACAGAGAATGGTCCGAAAAAGAGAAAATAACCAATGAGCAGCAGTTGTGTGGACGGAAATCCCTTGTTGATGCCAGAGGTCAGAGGAGAATGGGCAGACTGGTTCCAGATGATAGAAATGTAACAGTAACTCAAATACCCACTTGTTACAACCAAGGTATGCAGAATACCATCTATGAAGGCACAAAACATCAAACCTTGAAGCAGATGGGCTACAGCAGCAGAAGACCACGCCGGGTGCCACTCATGTCAGCTAAGTACAAAAAACATGGAAAAACATTGCCTGGTCTAATGAGTCTCGATTTCAGCAGCAACATTCAGATGGTAGGGTCAGAATTTGGCAGAAACAACATGAAAGCATGGATCCCTCCTGCCCTGTATCAATGGTTCAGGCTGGTGGTGTAATGGATATTTTCTTGGCACATTTTGGAAACCTTAGTACCAGTTGAGCATCATTTAAATGCCAAGGCCTACCTGAGTATTGTTGCTGACCATGTCCATCCCTTTATGACTACAGTGTACCCATCTTCTGATGGCTCCTTCCAGCAGAATAATGCACCATGTCACAAAGCCCAAATCATCTCACCACTGGTCTCTTGAACATGAAAATGGGGGTTATTTACGAAAGGCAAATCCACTTTGCACTACAAGTGCAAACTACAAGTGCAAAGTGCACTTGAAATTGCACTGAAAATGCACTTGGAAGTGCAGTCGCTGTAAATCTGAGGGGCAGATCTGAAATGCGGGGAAGCTCTACTGATTTTATCCTTTATTATAAATATAAAGGCTCATGGCCAGAGATGTCATGGGTAGGCCTATGGCAGGGAGTTGGGAAAAATATTGCGAAGGCTTATAACTACCAGCAGTGGGTCCCTGTCCCATCCATGGCCAATCAGAAGTCCCTTTACAGGCTGATAAAATAAAAAATGATCCGTCTATGTCCAGTTTAAGTTTCAGTTAAAGGCACAGGGCCTAAAAGAGGCAAGTTCTGCTCTTGCTTTAGACAACCCATAGTGCTCTGGGAATCCCTTGTCACATATTAAATTAAATTAAAAAAGACCAATATAAGACATCAATATAAAAATATACACACTTAAAGAAAGTTTAAACACAATTGATTCCAAAACATTGTTTTCTTTTAAGCACCAGGGAGTGTAATGAGAAATAATGACAGCACTCATGTACGTAAATATTTACATATTATAAATCATTAGCACTTGTTGAGTGATGCTTATTAGGCTGATCTCTTTCATTACCATATCTGTTGTGTTACACTATGTGATTATTCTTGCTCTGTGTCTTTAAGATCTGTCCCCTTCTTTCTAGCTGAACTCTCTCTCTCACCGTAGTTCTTTATATATCTCCTCCACTTCCTGATTCTGGTCATTACTCCTGTATTTCTTCCATGCTAACATCTTACATGTGGCTTACAACTGCAACGTTTTTCTATCTATGAATATCCATCATTAAACGGAACATTCGAAAGGATTCATCGTCTGTCGTCCTAACTGTGAGTTTATTCATTGAGTTAAACTGCCTGTATCGATGCAAGGGATGAATATCAAACCAGCTTGTGTAAGGCCTACTTCAACCTGGAGATGAACTTTATCGCTTTGTAGTTGAGACAGAACAGTAGAAAAACGGAGTTTCACAGCCTAATTACAAGATTTCTGCATGTCAGTACTGAAACAGACAAGATTTACTGCCCTCATAGCAAGACAGAAGGGACAGAGCAGCACATGGCAGCCTTATAGCCTGAGACAATCTGCACAGTGTCATATTTCAGCACACAGATCCTGCCTGCTTTCACAGTCAGTCTGCTATCATGAGTGACCAAGCTTCTGCATGTGAACTCACATCTACCTCCCCACAAGTTCCTGAAGAAACTGAGTTACCCAAACGCTCAGTTAAACCCACTTGGAAAGTAATGGAGAATTATGAAGCTTCAAGGACTGAATTGTCAAATAGCTTGGAATTAGTCTGGGAAAAAATCCTTGCTGAAGCCAATACAGTGTCTGTTGAACGTGAACTACTGACACTAGAGGGCGCCATTAAACAACTTTCTGCCTCATATGAGCTTTATCAGCTTACCAGCATCAAATTCACTAATGTCTTACAAAACATGAAGTCAGAAAATGCGATGATGCAATTAAAGCGCATCAATGCTCTCAATATTGAAAGAGATAGTTTTATCCAGCAAACCAGATTAAAGGCAGAAGCAAAAATAAAGCTGTTACAGGGCACTGCATCTCACAGATCTGTTTCCACCAGACGTTCTAAAAACTCGTCAAGATCCCATAGTTCAAGATACTCAACACTCAGTGAGCGACTTATTAATGCCCGCGCTGAAGTGGAAGCCAGCAAAGTGCAGGTGGCATATGCAGAAAAAAGAGCAGAGTTGGAAGCGCAGTCAGCACGTAAAAGAGCAGAGTTGGAAGCTCAAAGGGCAGAGTTGGAAGCGCAGTCAGCACGTCAAAGAGCAGAGTCGGAAGCACAGTCAGCACGTCAAAGTGCAGAGTTGGAAGCTCAAAGGGCAGAGTTGGAAGCACAGTCAGCACGACAAAGAGCAACAATGGAAACCTTAAATGAACAGTGTAAACATGACGCAGCTATGGCAAAGCTAAGGGTCCTACAGCAAGCTATCAGTGCAGACGAAGGTGCAAGTGAGAAAGACAGCATTAACCTAAACATAGCAGATATGGAAGACCCCCCCAAACGCACTAAAGACTATGTCCTAAGCCACTGCAGTGCACACTCCATTGTCTCCAATGCTCCCGACTACATAGAGACTCCTTCACAGCTTCAAGTTAAAGAGGTTCCAGCAACTTCCTGCACTCAAAATCACTCCACTGCATTTCCTACCTGCCTACCTTGCCTGCCTTCATACGTCACAGAGCATCAGCGCAAGCTTCAGGCAAGTCATCAATCTCCAGTCATCGGTACAGCCTTGAATCAACGTACCATTGGAACAACTGACTTCAAGCAAGCAACTCACCTGGATGCATCTGCTGCACCATATTTCCCTGTGTCCTTTAACAACAATGTCAAAGATAACGCAATCAGCACCATACAGCCAACAGCATCTCACATAAAGGCGGAGACAACGGAGACAGAAGAGTTTGTGAGGTACATGCTTCGCAGAGAGCTCACAAAGACTGGTCTTACAAGTTTTGATGACCAACCTGAGAACTACAGAAGTTGGAAATGTGCCTTCAGAACTACAATCAGCAATATTGGCATTACAGCTGATCAAGAATTGAATCTGCTGATCAAATGGCTTGGTCCTCTATCTGCTGCACGTGTTAAGCCATTAAGATCGGTTTTCATGGACAATCCTACTGCAGGCCTCACAGCTGCATGGGAGCGACTAGAGCAAAGTTATGGCAGTCCAGAAGCTATAGAAAATGCTTTGTTCATGCGTCTGGAAACTTTCCCAAAGATATCCGGTAAGGACAACAAGGAGTTCCAGAGACTGAGTGACCTTCTCCTTGAGCTTCAGCTAGCCAAGACAGACCCAAAACTACCTGGACTCAGTTACCTTGACACTCCAAGAGGGGTAAACCCAATTGTCTCCAAGCTCCCGTATGGTTTGCAAGAGAAATGGACTGCACTAGGGTCATCATACAAAAGAGAGAACAAGGTTTCCTTTCCTCCATTCTCTTTCTTTTGTGAATTCATCAGGAAAATTGCAGAGACCAAGAACGATCCAAGTTTTTCCTACGGTGAGTACAGCCTCTTCTCACCCTTTCCTAAGAGTACCAGTCTTCAGGGCAACTATAGAAACCATAGAGGCCCAGTGTCCGTGAAAAAGACTGACATCCTTCCCACTCCTACCACAGTTCTGGCCATGAACAAACAGAGTAGGAAGATTGAAAACCCTAACAGAGAGTGTCCCATACACAAGAAGCCACACCCCCTCAATAAATGTATCGGCTTTAGGAAAAAGCCTCTGGAAGAGCGCAAGGAGCTTTTAAAGACATTTAGGGTATGTTTCAGGTGCTGTGCTTCTACAGAACATTTTGCAAGGGACTGTAATGTGTCCATCAAGTGCATAGGGTGTGGCTCTGAAGAACATGTGCAAGCCCTCCATCCTCTTGAGCCCAGCTCTGCACAACCTGCCAACGCTCCTCCCAGGTTAACGCATGGCGGGGAGAATACAGACCAAGTGCCTAATTCTACCATCATTTCTTCATCCTGCACTGAAGTTTGTGGAGAAGACCGCTGTGGTAAGTCCTGTGCTAAGATATGCTTGGTGAACATATACCACAAGGATCAACCAGAAAAGTCTCTAAAGGCATATGCTATCTTAGACGATCAGAGCAATCGATCACTTGCAAAATCGGAATTGTTCAATCTATTTGAAATAAAAGGCGAAGCTCATCCTTACACCTTGGGTACCTGTAGTGGAACTATAGAGGTTTCTGGAAGAAGGGCTCATGGACTCATGGTATCTTCTCTCAAAGGTAACTTGCAATTACCCTTACCTACACTTGTTGAGTGCAATCAGATACCTGCTAACAGGGAAGAAATCCCTACTCCAGCTGCTGCTTTCCATCACCCTCACCTCAAGGTAATAGCAAATGAGATACCACCGCTTGACAAAGATGCTCAGATCCTTCTTCTGTTAGGAAGAGACATTCTAAGAGTTCACAAGGTACACAGACAAGTCAGTGGACCCCCAGATACCCCATTTGCCCAGCGCACGGATCTAGGGTGGGTCATCATAGGCAATGTCTGTATAGGCAAAATGAAAAGACCTACCAACATTTCGTCATTCAAGACAAATGTTCTGCCAAATGGCCGAAACACTTACTTTGAGCCATGCCCACATCACTACTGGGTGAAAGAGAAGATAGCCAGCTACGAATGGCAACATGGTATCTCAGGTGACACAAGCCCTTTCTCCTGCCATGATGGCGACTTCGGCTCTACAGTGTTTAAAGCAACCAGTGAAGATGACATACTGGCTCCTTCAATGGAAGACAAAGAATTCATCAAGGTAATGGACAAGGAGTTCTTTCAAGATGACTCCAATAACTGGGTAGCACCCCTACCCTTTCGTCTCCCAAGAGAGAGATTGCCCAACAACTTACAGCAGGCCATCAGTAGATTCTCCTCCTTAAAGCGAAACTTAAGCAGGAAACCAGAGATGCAAAAGCACTTTGTGGACTTTATGCAAAATGTATTTGACAGAGATCATGCAGAGCCTGCTCCCCCACTAAAGGAGGGAGAAGAATGCTGGTACCTTCCATCCTTTGGCGTGTATCACCCACGCAAACCAGACAAAATCAGAGTTGTCTTTGATTCCAGTGCTCAGCACGAAGGTGTTTCTCTTAACAACATGCTCCTTACGGGACCCAACTTGAACAACAGTCTAATAGGAGTCTTGATTCGTTTCAGACAAGAGCCTGTAGCAGTAATGGCTGACATTCAACAGATGTTTCACTGCTTCATCGTCAGAGAAGACAACAGAAACTACCTCAGGTTTCTATGGCACAAGGACAATGACCTCAACAAGGAAGTTATAGATTATCGCATGAAGGTACATGTCTTCGGTAACAGTCCTTCCCCAGCAGTGGCAACTTATGGGCTAAGGAAAACAGCTCAGACTGGAGAAGTTGAATATGGATCTGATGCCCGTCAATTTGTTGAAAGAAACTTCTACGTTGACGACGCACTTAAGTCCTTTCCAACTGCTAAAGAAGCAATTGATCTTCTCACCAGAACAAAGGAGATGCTGTCTGTAGCAAACCTTAGACTGGCCAAGATTATATCCAACAGCCAGGAACTTATGAATGCCTTTCACTCTGAGGACTATGCCACTAGTCTAAAAAACCTTGACTTAGGTACAGATGTGCCTCCTGTACAGCGAAGTCTGGGTTTGTTGTGGAACATCAAGCAAGACAAATTCACCTTCCAAGTGTCAACTTGTGACAAACCCTTCACTAAGAGAGGAGTCCTGTCCGTCGTGAATAGCATCTATGACCCACTGGGTTTCCTTGCTCCAGTTACCATTCAAGGTAAGATTTTACTAAGACAGTTGTCTACTGAGAACATAGACTGGGATACTCCCTTGCCTAGTGAGAATCAACACAAGTGGGAAAGGTGGAGATATTCTTTGAAGTCACTAGAAAAACTTCAGATTCCCCGTTGCTATGTTCCAGGATCCACTTCAACTGCTAACCGGAGAGAGATTCATATTTTCTCTGATGCATCAGTTGAAGCTATTGCTGCAGTAGCCTATTTGAAGACCTCTGAACTGAATGGAGAATCACACTGTAGTTTTGTCCTAGGCAAGGCAAAACTCACACCCAAGCCTGCACATACCATACCAAGACTTGAACTTTGTGCAGCCGTGCTAGCAGTAGAAATTGCCGAGGTCATACGAAGTGAAATGGACACTAGAATTGATTCTTTCACCTTCTATACAGACAGTAAGGTAGTACTTGGTTACATAAACAACCAAACAAAACAATTTTATGTGTTCGTCAGCAACAGGGTTGAACGTATCAAGAGATTCTCTCTACCAAGTCAATGGCATCACGTTCTCACTGAACTCAACCCAGCTGACTGTGGGACCAGAGCCGTGTCACCTGCCGCTCTTCAGGACAGCTTATGGCTGTCACCTCCAAGGTTTCTGTGTGAGGACTCTTACTTACTCCCTATTGACACCACCTATGGGCTAGTAAACTCTGAAGATTAGGAAATAAGAACTGTAAACACCTCACTCCACACTTCTGTAAGTACAAAACAGAAGCTGCGGTCACACCATTACAGGCATCGATGGAAGCAGGTGCAGCATCTAGCCAATGTGTTCTGGCATCGCTGGAAGAAAAAGTATCTTCACCACCTTCAAGGTCATAACAAATGGCAAGCATCTAAGCTGAATCTTAAGGTTGGAGACCTCATCCTTCTAAAAGACAAGAAAGTTTGTCGGAATGAGTGGCCTATGGGTCTTATTACTAAAGTTATGCCCAGCGACGATAACAAAGTCCGGAAGGTAGAAGTCAAGGTAACCAAGGGAGGATCGACACAAACCTTTAGTCGACCAATTACAGAGTTAGTACTCCTTTTGCCAGGTGAGTGACTTGTGCAAGGACTAGCCATGCTGTTGGCACGGCGGGGAGTACATTGCTGCCATCTACAGGTTCTACTCAGAACTTTGGAATTCTTTGAAGACATCATACTGTGACTTTATGTTCTTCATCCTGTTGAACTTACGTTTATTATTTGCTTGTTGCATGTTTTTTATTACAGGATCCAGGACATTTGTCAGTATTGGACTTTTTGAAAATATATATATTAGTTTAAGGTTATGAAATCTAAAGATTTCAGACGGGGAGTGTTGTGTTACACTATGTGATTATTCTTGCTCTGTGTCTTTAAGATCTGTCCCCTTCTTTCTAGCTGAACTCTCTCTCTCACCGTAGTTCTTTATATATCTCCTCCACTTCCTGATTCTGGTCATTACTCCTGTATTTCTTCCATGCTAACATCTTACATGTGGCTTACAACTGCAACGTTTTTCTATCTATGAATATCCATCATTAAACGGAACATTCGAAAGGATTCATCGTCTGTCGTCCTAACTGTGAGTTTATTCATTGAGTTAAACTGCCTGTATCGATGCAAGGGATGAATATCAAACCAGCTTGTGTAAGGCCTACTTCAACCTGGAGATGAACTTTATCGCTTTGTAGTTGAGACAGAACAATATCTAAAAATATATAAAAGGACAATTCTTACATCATTCTTTAAATATTGTGATGGTGGTTACAAAGTTCTAATCCAAATCAACTAAAGATGTACACACATAGATATAGAATAGGATTTACAACTGACTGTCAAAGGTCTCCATTTATCAAGGAAACCTCTATGCTTAATTATCATTGTCATGGATAATCTACATTAATATAATTATCATCGCTTATCTGCAGTGTGTTAATAAAACGGTTTGTCTTTATCTGTATTAAAAATTACAGTAAGTGAACATGTGTCACATAATCTATGACTATTTAAAGTGAAATCGATGCGATAAGGAAATGAACAGAGAGCAGGACAAAGCACAGGCCAATAGACCATTTTAATACACTCTGGCAGCAATAAAATAAACACAAAATGCAATATAGGCTAAATCATTAGGCGTAGAAGATGTTAGAAATAAAATGAAGTGCCCTATAGATTGGAATGTTGTACAGGCAGGACAGCTGAGAGATATTTACTAAGTATTTAAATGGAAAATGGGTGCTGTAGATAATGGCTTTGTAATCATTGAAATAAAAGTGACACATGCAATTAAAAAGGTCAAAGCTGAACTCCAAAAACTGCTATACACACAGATGAAATACATATATGGGAGCTATTTTACCTTTGTATTTCTGTCTAACCAGTCCTGAGATATTTACAGCTTTGCCACGCAGTCCTTCTCTCTGTGGTGAATCATTCAGTTCTATGTGTTTTAGATGACGGTGATTATAGGTGTGCGCAGCCTATTGCATTAAGGTGTGCACCCTGAAGCTCAAACACACGTGTGTGTGTCTACATACAGTGGAGAGAACAAGTATTTGATACACTGCCAATTTTACAGGTTTTCCTACTTACAAAGCATGTAGAGGTCTGTAATTTTTATCATAGTTACTCTTCAAAAATCCGGAAAATCACATTGTATGATTTTTAAATAATTAATTTGCATTTTATTGCATGACATGCCAAAAATAGAGCTTTTTGGTCTAAACTCCACTCGCCGTGTTTGGAGGAAGAAGAAGGATTAGTACAACACCAAGAACACCATCCCAACCGTGAAGCATGGAGGTGGAAACATCATTCTTTGGGGATGCTTTTCTGCAAAGGGGACAGGACGACTGCACCGTATTGAGGGGAGGATGTATGGGGCCATGTATCGCAAGATCTTGGCCAACAACCTCCTTCCCTCAGTAAGAGCATTGAAAATGGGTCGTAGCTGGGTCTTTCAGCATGAAAACGACCCGAAACACACAGCCAGGGCAACTAAGGAGTGGCTCCGTAAGAAGCATCTCAAGGTCCTGGAGTGGCCTAGCCAGTCTCCAGACCTGAACCCAATAGAAAAACTTTGTAGGGAGCTGAAAGTCTATATTGGCCAGCGACAGCCCCGAAACCTGAAGGATCTAAAACTCTGTATGGAGGAGTGGGCCAAAATCCCCGCTGCAGTGTGTGCAAACCTGGTCAAGAAAATGGGTCGTAGCTGGGTATTTCAGCATGAAAACGACCCGAAACACACAGCCAGGGCAACTAAGGAGTGGCTCCGTAAGAAGCATCTCAAGGTCCTGGAGTGGCCTAGCCAGTCTCCAGACCTGAACCCAATAGAAAAACTTTGTAGGGAGCTGAAAGTCTATATTGGCCAGCGACAGCCCCGAAACCTGAAGGATCTAAAACTCTGTATGGAGGAGTGGGCCAAAATCCCCGCTGCAGTGTGTGCAAACCTGGTCAAGAACTACAGGAAACGTTGATCTCTGTAATTGCAAACAAAGGTTTCTGTACCAAATATTAAGTTCTGCTTTTCTGATGTATCAAACACTTATGTCATGCAATAAAATGCTAATTAATTACTTAAAAATCATACAATGAGATTTTCTGGATTTTTTAGATTCCGTCTCTCACAGTTGAAGAGTACCTATGATAACAATTACAGACCTCTACATGCTTTGTAAGTAGGAAAACCTGCAAAATCGACAGTGTATCAAATACTTGTTCTCCCCACTGTATATTTGACCCCAGCACATTGATCTCCCTTCCGGAGCAGTGAAAAAGAAGGGCGTAAACACTTCTCTTATGGCATAACCGGCAAGAGGGAGATCTTTCCCATCTTCCTGTTGGCACACAGGGCGATAATACTAATGTGCATGGGGTGATTAGGGTGTGCCCAGGCACATCCGCCTACCCTGTGTGCACACCTATGACAGTGATTAATTCTCCACCCAAGAATGTTTGCTGAAAGTTGTGAAAATAACTTTTATATGTCTTTTAATTGTGCCTGGAGTTCAGGTTTAGGATATTTTATTGTTCAAATAAATCAGTATTTTACATGTCCTAAAAAAGTAACAACAAGTAACCATAAGAACTTAGTACTTACCTTTCCTGACACCCTGATCAGCTGCCAGACCAACCTGGTGTTTCCAGGCATGAGGAAAACACATTAAATGTATCCAATTATCAGCATTTGATGAGCAACCAATCAGGAACCTTACATAGACCTATGTACATTTCAGCTTACTAAACAAAACGCTTTTAAGGAGAACCCCCTCTTATACTTATCTTCCTCGCACTCTACTACTTCTCTATTCAAAATTCTAATACTGTGTCTGATGGTGTTCGATGGTCCCCCATCATTGCAAGAGTTAAATGATTGTTATATCCAGGGGGAAGAGCAGTGGTCTCAGAACTGTGGCCTGCAGTCTGAATGCAATCCTTTGCTTACCTTTATCCAGTCCTTGGGGGACTATTTCTTCCACTGATATGAACCTCTATTCTCTCCCTGACACTAATAATGTGGCACCATTCCTTCCATTGACACCAACATTGGGGCACTATTTCTCTCACTGACAATGGGGCAATATTCCTCACAATGACACCAATGATGAGGCATCATTCCTTCCACTGACACAAACCATGGGACACTATTTCTTCCACTCTTCTACTGACACCAATGATAGGACACTATTCCTCCCACTAATGCCAATGATGGAGCACTATTCTTCCTCCTACTGACCACAAGCCATATGCAATTATTTCAATCCCACTGACGCGTATGTCCAGCCCCCCAAAGTCTGAAGGACAGTAAATCAGCCCTGTGTTTAGAAAGTTTGTAGATTCCTGGGGTAGAGGAACATGTGCTCAAGCTCTGTCAGATTAGACAGAGAACTTCTGTGAACAGCAATTTTCAAGTCTTGCCACAGATTCTGAATTGGATTTATGTCTGGACCTTGACTGGGCCATTCTAATACATGAATATGCTTTGATCTAAACCATTTCATTGTAGCTCTGGCTGTATGTTTAGGGTCGTTGTTCTGCTGGAAGGTGAACCTCAAACAATGGTGACAAGTTTTAAAGGAGGTCAGTTCTGGATGGTAAAAGGCCCCCCCCTTTATGATTATTCTTCTTGGCTAGCAGCTTTCTGAGATAACACAGCCCTTTTCATCTACTTGGTTTGTTAAGCAGGTAGAAAAAAATATTACTGTATATGGTTATATATAGACGACCTTCCATTTTTAAAATATATGCACTTTAAACTTCTCCACAACTTTATCCCTGACCTGTCTGGTGTGTTCCTTGGCCTTCATGATGCGGTTTGTTCACTAAGGTTCTCTAACAAACCTCTGAGGGCTTCACAGACAGCTGTATTTATACAGAGATTAAATTACACACAGGTGGACTCTATTTACTAATTAGAATACTTCTCAAAGTAATTGGTTCCACTAGATTTTAGTTAGGGGTATCAGAGTAAAGGGGAATTCAAAAGTACGCCACACTTTTCAGATATTTATTGGTAAAAAAAATTGAAAACCATTTATCATTTTCCTTCCACTTCAGAATTATGTGCCACTTTGTGTTGGACTATCACATAATATCCCAATAAAATACATTTACATTTTTGGTTGTAACATGACAAAATGTCTGTACCTAGCATTAAAAGATTTTAACTAAAGCCCCGTACACACGGTCGGACTTTTGGCCAACAAACTTCATTTTGAGCAAGTTGGACCAACAATCCGACCGTGTGTACGCTCCATCGGACAAACTTTTTTGCTTTTTTCTTGTTTTCATCGGACAAAAGTTGGGTCTGTAAACAGACAAACTTTTGCCCAACAAAAGTCTGATGGAGCAAAGTCCGACCGTGTGTACAGAAAACCATCGGACATTTGTCCGATGGACAAAACAACTAATGTTAAAATCAACCAACAATAGCAGAAGTTGACCAAAGGGTGTCGGTAAAGAGCAGAAAAGAGCAGAAAAGCCTTAAGATGTTGCAAAAAGTTTTGGGAAAGTTTTCAGAAAAGTCCGAGCATGTGTATGCTATGGGTGTTCCCGACCAACTCCGTTCGGACAAAAAACCACGGAAAAATCCGATGGAAGTCCGACCGTGTGTACGGGGCTATAGGCTTACATGCATATACATTTAGAACAAAATATGTAACAAAATTGACCGTAAAGTTTTTTTTTTTGCTTTTCTAAATGTATTAATTTGGCTGCAGACTTACTGATTGCAGAGCTATAGGTCTGACTCAACAGAGATCACTGCTTCCACAAACTGCTTCTACTACATGCTGGCAGGGGACAGCCTTTTCTACTCAGGCTGTTGTTGCTTTCTAAGAAAATTACATTGTAAGACCATGCACACCCTTTGCTTTGATAAACCTGAAATGTATTTAGTTAATGTAGTGGGTCATACTCAGCCTGCCCACGGCCCTGTACCTTCCACCATCCGCCGCTGGTAGGAATGTTTGATCATTCTTCCAGAAGCGCATCCTTTATCTTTGATGAAAACTAGCTCCAGAGTGCTCTGGACCTCCGACTGGGGTGAAGGTTCATCTTCCAACAAAACAATGACCCTAAGCACACAGCCTAGATAACAAAGCAGTGGGTAGGGGACAACACTGTGAATGTCATTGAGTGTCCCAGCCAGAGCCTAGACTTGAACTCTATTGAACATTTCTGGAGAGATCTGAAAATGGCTGTGCACCGATTATCCCCATTCAACCTGATGGAGCTTGAGAGGTCCTGCAAAAAAGAATGGGAGAAACTGCCCAAAAATAGGTGTGCCAAGCTTGTAGCATCATAATCAAAAAGACTTGAGGCTGCAATTGAAGCCAAAGGTGCTTAAGCAAAGTAATGAGCAAAGGTGGTGAATACTTATGTACATGGGTTTTTACATGTGTAGCGGGGTCTCCTTTAAGGCCCCGGGACTACGTTACCCAGAGCCCCGTTCGGCACCCAGAGTGCAATTGGCCACCGCAGAGACTCATGGGAGGGGCTATTTAAGAAGGAGGCGAGGCGGAGCTCGGTCTCTTTGGACGCCGCGCTGCGGGCGGCGTTTTTTTCCTGTGCGGGTCTGCTGCGGTGCGGGGCCTGGAGCCTGGGGCCTTGCGCGGCTTCCGAGGAGCCTTCCACCCCACTGCGGAGCCTGGGTGGCACCGGACTGGTCGAGGGAGGACGTCGGTTGGATCGGGGACCCGATCGTTTCGGGCGCTGTGTGCGGAGGCACAGCAGGTGGAAGTCCCGGACTGGGATCGCGTCCGGAGTGGTGGGCGAGCACTTGCTCAAGCCAGTAGACTGTGCCGTGTTTGGGCTTATAGACTGCCTTGGCCCACCTATCGTTAGTTTGTTGTTCCATTAGGAGACCAGTGGCCGGACTGAGTTGAAGGGTCTCTATTATAGTGTTCCTTGGGACTGCCTACTTGTGGATTTCAGGTGCTGTTTCATCAAGTGCACCACCGAAATTTTACATGCGAGGAAATACTAAGTAAAAGACTGAGATTTCTTCTGTGTCAGGCCTGACCATTGAGGGGGTAGAGAAATATTGTTTAGTGGGCCACAGGGCGCGTACACCATAATAGCTGCGAGCGGTGGGTTACCGCGCTGGGCCATTGTGGTGTGCTACACTTATTGCTGCAGGGCTCTGTAAGCAAGTTGCATGTGTTCTGTTCTGCCTATGCCATTTTGATAAAAGTAAAAACTGTTATATTTGATCTCTCGCCTCAGTGTGTTGTCTTATTGCAAAGAGATTACTCCTTGCAATACTATATTGCATGTGATAAGTTTAACCCTAGACTAACTGTGCCAGAGTGGGTCGAGTAAGATTGCCGGGGGTTGGCGGTACTGTATACAGGGCCCGAAATCAAACCAGCGGCTCTCTTAACTGGGGGTAGCGCTACACGTGGGGGCTCTCGAGTCCGGGATCCTGTTGCAGCAAGTAACGCGCCAAAAGTACCAGCATGGACCCACTAGAAGTAGGACAGTGGTGCAAAGTGGTCGGCACAGATCCAGCCGGGGTAGTAGTCATAGAACTCCCAGGGATCTGGCAAGAAGAAGCGGTGAAGCAGCTAGTGATGTCACTGTCCCCGTATCAGAAGGCATGGGTGGTGGATGTCAGGACGAATTCCTCACTGACCCACGCACTAATAGAGTGGAAGGATAAAGTCCCAGAGCATTTCAAGAATCCAAGTGTAGAAGCAATAGATGATCAGACTTATAGCCTAATACACTCGCTGCCGCTCAAGCCAGGAGGACGGTTTCAGACACCGAAACTATCTCCATCACCCACCCCAAAAGCAGAAAAACAGCAGAAAAGGGAGAGTCCCGGGTCGCCATCTGCCACCCTCAGCTCAGCGCAGAGTTGTGCACGGTCCTAGGGAAGATTGTAGCCCAGTGTAAGAAAGATCCTACAGATTACCAAATGTCAGGATACAGAAAACTCAGAATATTCTCAGGAAGGAAACCTGTACCTTCGGGTGAAGAGGGGTTTGAGGAGTGGTTAGACGGTGCCACTCAGGCCCTAGAAGAATGGGAAGTCCCAGATCATAGGAAAAAGCAGAGAATTGCTGAAAGCCTGAAGGGGCCTGCGCTAGAGGCCATACGCAACCTCAAGATGAGTAAGACAGACTGTGATGCACAGGACTATCTGGACATTCTGCAGAATGTGTTTGGTGGAACAGAGAAAATCACTGAGCTCACTTATCAGCTGGAGCACTGCTACCAAAAGTCAGGAGAGAAACTGTCAGAATTCATGAGACGCCTGGATAAGATCCTGCATAAGATGATTCTGAAGAAAGGGATTGACCCGCGGAAGGTGGATGAGGCCCGTGTTCAGCTGGTGATGAGAGGATTTCAGCCCTTGGACCCCATCGCATTGGCGCTACGCACAAGACAGGACGGGAAGAACCTGGAGTACCCTGACTTGATCCGAGTAGTCAGAGAGGAAGAAGCTATGTTGGAGGAGAAAAGGAAGAACCAACCAGTTGAGTCGGTAAATCCTCCTCCAGTGATGGTCAGGACGGCCATGACTCTGGAAAGAGACTTAGAGGTAGATACCTTGAAGTCGCAGATGTCCCAAGTATTGGGAATGCTGACCTCCCTGATGGAAAAGAAGTCAAGGGAACCAGAGAGGGAAAGTCTGAGGAAGGAGCTGTTTCTAAACACCTCAGCGCCCGCATCCCTGGAAGATTGGGGGGATGTGATTTGTTTCAATTGTAGAGGAGCTGGCCATTTCGCCAAAGTGTGTGCCAGTCCAAAGAAAAAAAAGATGAATAACCGCAAGCCGCCGGAAAACTTCAGCGGGCCCCGGTGAAGGAGTCAACCGGGTGCCCATCATCTCCAGTAAACTCCAAACTGAATGAGAAGCACATGAAAAGAGTGGACAAGACCCCTCAGAAGAAACACAAGGTTCCTCAGAGGGAACGCACCCCAAAAAAAGAGAGTAGTGTCCCTCAGCGGGTAGTTACACCCATAAAAAGGAGGGAGATCAATGCATACCAGGTCCAAGAGAGACTTAAGTCCAAAGAGAAATTGAAGAAAGAGAGTCCAAAAGGAAAATGCAGAGATCAGAGGAAAGAGACCCCTTTGAAGCGATATCCAGAGAAGCTGGTTGGTCCCTCCCCGATAGTACCTGTTCAAGTGGAGGGAGTCTACACAAGAGCCATATTGGATACTGGGGCGCAAGTGACCCTGTTGTACCGGGACTTTTATGACAAGCATTTAAGTCACCTACCCATCCAGAAGATTGAAGAGCTGGAGATATGGGGAATTGGGGCAGAGAGTTTCCCTTATGATGGCTATCTGCCTATAAAACTGACTTTTGACCCGTCCATAGCCGGGAAGGCTGAAGTGTTTGATACCTTAGCTGTGGTATTCTGCCGACCGCCTGGAGCTAATAAGAGTTCCTTAATAATAGGGACCAACACGGATCTGGTCCGAAGACTCTTAAACCCCTTTAACAAAAGGAAAAGGCCCCACAGTCACTGGGATCCACCCAATGTTGAAGACAGCCTATCAACGACTGATCTTAGAACAGAAGGCCCCAGAAGAGGGGGAAGGGAAGGTTTGGAGGCTGGGAAGAAAAGGAATAGTGCTACAGCCCGTTTGAAAGCCACTGTGAAACTCACTTGGGAGCAGCCTGGGCCCTTTGTCATGTTGGAACCCGAACCAAGGGGAGAACATTCGGGCTTAGAAGTAGTCCCAGAAGTTGTCCCGTTGAGGGCCCTGAAGAAGGCCCACTGTAAGGTACCTGTGAGTGTCAGGAATACTACAGGTGGCCCCATGGAGATCCCAGCCAGGATGCTGCTGGGCCAGGTGAGCCCTGCCACCCCAGTTGGTTTGTCAGATGTGGAGAATACAGATGGAGAAAGCACTGTATGGGAGAAACTTTCCATGGAGAACCCGAACCTACCCAGGGCTTGGAAAGAGAGAGCCAAGGCCCTGTTGACCAGGTGGGAAAAGATCTTCTCCCAAGATGAGTTTGATGTGGGGTGTGCAAGGAGTGCCACCCATTGAATCCGCCTCCAGGAAGACAAGCCCTTCAGGGAAAGAGTCAGGCGAGTTCCGTTAGCAGACCTCGAGGACTTGAGGGAACAGCTCGCCGAGCTAAAGCAAACCGGTTTCATTAGAGAATCCAGAAGCCCCTATGCCTCCCCGATAGTGGTGGTCAGAAAGAAGAATGGATCATTGAGGCTGTGCATAGACTACAGGACCCTCAACAGGAGAACCATACCCGACCAGTATACCACTCCGAGGATAGAGGATGTCCTACAGAGCTTGTCTGGAGCCAAGTGGTTCAGTGTTATGGACCTAAAGAGCGGGTACTATCAAATCCTGATGCATCCAGAAGACAAAGAGAAGACGGCTTTCATAACCCCAGTAGGGTTCTTTGAATTTGATCGGATGCCTCAAGGTCTGTCTGGAGCCCCAGCTACCTTCCAACGTCTTATGGAGAAGACTGTGGGAGACATGAACCTCATCGAAGTCTTAGTATACTTGGATGACATCATTGTCTTCAGAAGAACCTTGGAAGAACATGAAGAGAGGCTGGAGAAAGTTTTGAAGAGACTGAGTGAGGAAGGACTCAAGCTCTCATCTGAAAAATGCCAATTCTATCAGTCATCAGTCAACTATCTGGGGCACATAGTGTCTGAAGATGGGGTAGCCACAGACCCCGAAAAATTGGAGGCAGTCACCTCCTGGCCCAGGCCCACCACTGTGACAGAGCTCAGATCCTTCCTGGGGTTCTGTTCCTATTACAGGAGGTTTGTGGAGGGGTTTGCTTGGATAGCCAGGCCTCTGAACGAGCTGCTTAAGACGGAGGGGAAAGAGGATGACACAGGCCCCAGAAAGCCAGGGGAGTCAGTCAAGGACCAGTGGAACGAGAAGTGTGAGGATGCCTTCCAGATGTTGAAGAAAACATTAACCACTGCCCCTGTCCTGGCCTACGCAGACCCTAAGAAGCCTTATGAACTTCATGTAGATGCCAGTCATGATGGTTTGGGAGGAGTGCTATACCAGGAGCATGAAGAGCAACTGAGGCCCGTTGCATATGTGAGCAGAAGTCTGACTCCCTCCGAGAAGAACTACCCCACCCATAAGTTGGAGTTCCTGGCCCTTAAGTGGGCGGTAGTTGACAAACTCAGAGACTATTTGTATGGGGCGGAATTCACAGTGAAAACCGACAACAACCCCCTCACCTATCTCTTCACCACAGCAAAGTTGGATGCCACAGGACATAGATGGTTGGCGGCTCTGTCTGCCTTCAATTTCAGCTTAAAGTACAGACCTGGGGCTGGAAATCGAGATGCAGACGCCCTGTCTAGAAGATCTCATGTCTCCACCTTCAATACAGAAGAGTGGACCCAAGTGGCTCCCGACAGGGTGCGGGCCCTCTGTCAAGGGGCTGAACTCCAAGCCAGTAGCGGCTCAAGAGCAGAAGAGATAGGGGTTACCATAGTCGGAGTCCCCAAGCAGTACTGTGGGGTAACCCAATTGGGGGAAGATAACTTGCCAAGGTTGTCCAAGAAGGAGTTGAGATCCGACCAATTGGAAGACCCCATGGGGAGATTGGTCCTAGAGGCCCTGGAGAATCAGGACCCGAATAGACTTTTACGTCACCCTTCAAAGGAAGCTCGCCTGTTGAGGAAGGAGTGGGACAGGTTGCAGGTGCATCAGGGAGTTGTCTACCGAAGGGGCCCCTCTGATGACCTGGAAGACAAACGGCAATTGTTCCTGCCCGAGAAACACAGAGAGACTGTTCTGGTTGCTTTGCACGACAACCATGGCCACCTAGGGGCAGAAAGGACTTTCCAACTCGTTAGGAACCGTTTCTATTGGCCTTGCATGAGGGCTGAAGTTGAAGAATACTGCCACTCATGTGCACGATGCATCCAGAGAAAGACTTTACCTCATCAAGCTGCCCCAATGGGCCATCTTCAAAGTCAAAGCCCACTTGATCTGGTATGCATTGATTTTCTCTGCCTCGAACCTGACCTGAGTGGACTAGGAAATGTTCTGGTAGTAACCGACCATTTCACCCGGTATGCCCAGGCCTTCCCAACCAAGGACCAGAAGGCTTCCACTGTGGCCAAAGTGCTGATGGAGAAATACTTTGTACACTATGGGCTACCACAACGGCTCCATTCGGATCAGGGAAGGGATTTTGAAAGTCGGTTGATCCGGAAGCTCCTGGATTCTTTGGGGATCAAGAAGACAAGAACTACCTCCTATCATCCACAAGGTGATGCTCAGCCGGAGAGGTTCAACCGAACCCTGCTCAACATGCTGGGGACCCTAAGTAGTGAAAAGAAGCAGCATTGGAGCAACCACATAGCGGCAATTGTGCATGCATACAACAGCACCACCAGTGACGCTACAGGGTACTCACCCAATCGACTTATGTTCGGGAGAGAAGCAAGACTACCAGTAGATCTGGCCTTTGGCACTTCCATCGACCATTGTTCTGCTGCTTCCCACAAGGGATATGTCGATAGACTCAGACGCAATTTGAAATTGGCCTATGAACAGGCTCAGGCGGCCTCGGAGCAAAGGGGGGCCCGCAACAAGAAAAATTTTGACCTGCAAGTTAGGATTCAGGATTTACAACCAGGAGATAGAGTGTTGCTACGGAACTTGGGGGTCCCTGGAAAACACAAGCTTGCAGACAGATGGAGACCTGAACCTTATGTTGTTTGCAAAAGGCTACCGGGCCTGCCCGTTTACAGACTTAAACCAGAAGGGAAGGTGGGACCTTTGAAGACCTGGCATCGGAACCACCTACTCCCGCTAGCTGAGGCAGTTCGGATACCCCCTGTGATGGATTCCCCTGAGCCAACTTCCATCCTGGATACTTCCAGACCAAACACCCGGTCCCAGACCCCTCAGATTGGGGATACAGAGACCTCTGAGATAAGTGAAGATGAGGGAGAAGAACTTGATTGGCTTTGGCCTTCACAGGCCCCAGGAACTTCTGCTATCATAGATCAGACGCTGAATGCAGAAGCTACTGAGTTAATTCCGTCCAGTCCTTGGTCAGATTCTTGGGAGAGTGCCTGTGACTTACTCCCAGAAGAAGATCCAAGGGAGTCACTGTACCTCCCTGCTCCAGGGTCCAGTACTCCTGAACCAGAGGAAATTCCTAAGTTGGTCCCAGAAGAAGAGCTTGTTTTAACGAAAAGCCCAAGAGGACAGAGGAAGCGAAGAGCCATAAAGCCTCCCAGAAGATTAACTTACCCACAGATGGGGAGGAGTGCGGAAGACACTGTTGTTACTGCCAGGAGGAGTATGGAAGACCCTGATCCTCCCACTGTTCATTTAGTGGGGGGCAACCCCAACTCACTCTCTGGCACAGTTAGGCAGGACACTAATGATAGTGTGACCTGTGGACAGGGAAGTTCACTGCCTCGTTTTTGGTGGGAATTTCCTCTGCCAACATCATACGAAACTTTGATTGATGTTGTACGTTCTGTAATGTAGTGTTATGTTATCTTTGGGGACCAAAGAGTTTAAGTGGGGGGAGTGTGTAGCGGGGTCTCCTTTAAGGCCCCGGGACTACGTTACCCAGAACCCCGTTCGGCACCCAGCGTGCAATTGGCCACCGCAGAGACTCATGGGAGGGGCTATTTAAGAAGGAGGCGAGGCGGAGCTCGGTCTCTTTGGACGCCGCGCTGCGGGCGGCGGTTTCTTCCTGTGCGGGTCTGCTGCGGTGCGGGCCTGGAGCCTGGGGCCTTGCGCGCCTTCCGAGGAGCCTTCCACCCCACTGCGGAGCCTGGGTGGCACCGGACTGGTCGAGGGAGGACGTTGGTTGGATCGGGGACCCGATCGTTGCGGGCGCTGTGTGCAGAGGCACAGCAGGTGGAAGTCCCGGACTGGGATCGCGTCCGGAGTGGTGGGCGAGCACTTGCTCAAGCCAGTAGACTGTGCCGTGTTTGGGCCTATAGACTGCCTTGGCCCACCTATCGTTAGTTTGTTGTTCCATTAGGAGACCAGTGGCCGGACTGAGTTGAAGTGTCTCTATTATTGTGTTCCTTGGGACTGCCTACTTGTGGATTACAGGTGCTGTTTCATCAAGTGCACCACCGAAAGTTTGCATGCGAGGAAATACTAAGTAAAAGACTGAGATTTCTTCTGTGTCAGGCCTGACCAGGGAGGGGGTAGAGAAATATTGTTTAGTGCGCCACAGGGCGCGTACACCATAATAGCTGCGCGCGGTTGGTTACCGCGCTGGGCCATTGTGGTGTGCTACACTTATTGCTGCAGGGCTCTGTAAGCAAGTTGCATGTGTTCTGTTCTGCCTATGCCATTTTGATAAAAGTAAAAACTGTTATATTTGATCTCTCGCTTCAGTGTGTTGTCTTATTGCAAAGAGATTACTCCTTGCAATACTATATTGCATGTGATAAGTTTAACCCTAGACTAACTGTGCCAGAGTGGGTCGAGTAAGATTGCCGGGGGTTGGCGGTACTGTATACAGGGCCCGAAATCAAACCAGCGACTCTCTTAACTGGGGGTAGCGCTACACATTTTTAATACATTTTGCAAAGATTTCAAACAAACTTCTTTCGTGTTGTCATTATGGGGTATTGTTTGTAGAATTTTGAGAAAAATGTTTATTTAACCCATTTTGAAATAGGGCTGTACCATAAGAAAATGTGGAAAAAGTGAAGCGCTTTGAATATTTTCCGGATGCACTGTAGCTTAAAAAAAGGTATTTAAAGGCTAAAAAAAAAAAATCCTACAGAGTGCATTATACTTGGATAAAATAGAGGATCTGCCAGTGACATTTATTAAACTTTTTTTAACTACTAATAGCGGCAGGGATGGAGACACAGAGCTGACAGGCAGGGAGAGGTGAGGTGGCGAGAGGAGAGCTGCGTATGACGGAGGCACGTAAACTGACCACGGTAATCAGGGCTCAGCAGCCATAATTACAATGATCAGTACACAGAGGGGACACAGGCACTGGCAGGATCGGACAGGTTTTTTTACAGCTTAGAAAGGGGCAGGTTAGACAGTACAAGCACTGTGCTGTTTAATCTGCTATAAGGGAACAGGAGCTCTTTTTTTTTTTTTTTTTTAGGATTACAAACAATTTAAGTAGAGCTAGTGGGCAATTTGTTAAAGTGTTTTATCATATTGCAATGTGTTACTGTTTGTGTGGTTACCTCTTCTTTCAGGGTTATTCGCCTTGAGGACTCCCCTGGAAGTAGACAGGTGTTTAGTTTCCTTACTCTTAATCCTGCAGTCAGTAAAACCCAACTGAATTATTTGCATATATTTGTAGATCATGTTATCATATTGCCACTGTTTGTTTCATTGTTAAAGTGGAGTTCCACCCAGAAATGGAACTTTCGCTGATCCGGTTCCTCTCCCCTCCAGTGTCACATTTGGCACCTTTCAGGGGGGAGGGGGGAGCAGATACCTGTCTAATACAGTTATTTACTCCCACTTCCGGGCGAAAAAGCGCCGCAGAATCTGCGGCAAACTACTCCATGTCCGGCCCCTCCTCCGTCCCCCCGCTGTCTTCTGGGATACACACAGGTACCAGAAGACAGCAGGGACCATTCAGAACACACAGCGCGACTCACGCATATGCAGTAGGGAACCAGGCTATGAAGCCGCAGCACTACACTAATTAAAAAGTTTAACTGGGCTTTAAACTGATTACAGTAAGGCCCGGTTCACACTGGTGGACTGCACTTTTGGACGCAGTGTGATTGTATGCACGTTTTACACACAGTTTTAGGTGCAATCCCTTCTTGGGACCCAGAAATCAGTGTAGAGAGGAGAGGACATCCATAACTAATAATAAAATAAGAGTTACAATTACACACTGCATGTTCCATTTTTGCTTCTCCAGGGATATGTGTTGTATTAAGTTTTACAACCTCTCCTGGGGATTTATGGTGATCATTCAGTTCCTGATTTAAACAAGCTAATGAGGTTATCACCTTAATGAGCCGTTATGAAAATATATTTTCCGTGAGATAGGGCCCAGGTTGCTGATCCTCGAAGTGCTCATGCACCTTGAGGCTAATCGCTGTCATCATTTTCTTTAGTGAGTAAACTTTTCACCTCCGACTTTCTAACCCCGTTGAATATTTTTTCTCCCTCTACCCTATCTGTGAATTTATTGTTCCCAAGATAAACTTGTTTTATGATGAAGTCTGACACCGACTACTAAAATGTACTGCTTTGTAGCTTGCTGCCTGATTTTTGACCTGCTCTCCTTATGTATTGAGTAGAAGAGTTTAATAAATGTTCAGGTGTATAGAAGAGAAAAAGATGTCCATGTAAGGAGCCATTAATAACAACTATGACTGCGTGTTAAAATGTTGGCAGTGTAAATGGAACATGTCAAAGGAGAGGTTCCTGTGCAACCATAGCCAATGCTATTTAAAAAAATATTAGTTGTCTCCAGTGGCGGCCCGTCCATTAGGGGCGCAGGGGCGCTGTCCCCCTAATCTAAGCGTCCAGCCCCTATTCTACATGCAGGGCGCTGGATGCATGGATTTCAATGTTTGTTTGTTTTTAAGCACATGATTGGAGTCTGAGGCTCTAATTGGCTTCAAAAAAGGGTGGGCTCGAGGCGCAGAGCACTGTGCCCTGAGCCCGCTCAGTTGTGTGACAATAGTGATTAATATTTGCTATTGTCTTCCTGCTTCTCCTCCCAGCCAATCAGGAGTCGGGTCCTGAGACGCGATTGGCCAGGAGTCTTAGGACTCCCGGCCAATCGGATCTCAGGACCGAGATGAGAAGCAACGCCCCCAGCTCTTCCATGTGAGATTTTATTGCTGTCTGTGGCCCTACAGAGGACATTTGTTGACCAAGAAGATTTCAATGCATAATGGCTGCCTCCACTGCCCAATGATTATGAGTTCCTCTTCCATGTGACAGGTCCACTTAAGACAATGCACGGAGATGTAACAGAAACACTGGTGCAGCTGTATTCTGTATTCAAGATGTCTTTGTTGTTGAGCAAAGAGCAGCGTTCAACCTTTGCCGGCTTTGATGCCATTTAATTGCCCGATGTGTGGTGGTTAAAGCAGCTGGTGCACTTCCGCTGGCAGGGATGAAAACAGATGGCTCGCTCTCACAATTGAAGGCTTCGTTCAGGAGGAATTATGACTTTGACGACCCTGGCATAAGAAAACGAAATGTCAGGTATGGCAACGACTGCTGTTTTGTGAACAGTCTGACACCAGCGAACACCATTGTTTCTAAAGAAAAAAAAACATACAATAGTGCTGGACTGCATCACCACCACCTGTTTTCTCATCCGCAGGTTTAAAAGACAATCATTGTTAGCAAACAAAACAATTAAGAAACTGAATCTAAAAAGTCACATTTTCATACAATTTAAAGGCCAAAAAAGAGCTGAAGCACAACTTTATTTAAAAGGATAATGAAAGGGTCAGTCCAACCAAAATGAACTTTCCAGCCTTCCCTTTTCTTGAGAAGAATGACAATGAGATCTCCAGGCTTGGGTTCTTGCGTCTGCACAAGGGATGAGTATATAATTTGCACCACGGAGAACTCTCAGTGACTCCGCAGCAACACACCTTGCTGGCAAACCCATTTAGTTTAGTGATCTGGCAAAGAAGGCAAATGGACCACAAATTCACCAATAGGCCCCTGAAATAAAAAGCTTGCTCTCCCTTAGCTTCCCATCCCATGGTTGACTCCTGCATCTTAGAGGGTGGCCTGACAAAAAATGTGTATACTTTCTTTTCCCTTTCATGGACAGACATCATTTAAATGTGGATGCCCAGACAATAGTTATATAGATTGTCAGGTTGAAAAAAGTCCATCTAATTCAAGCAACAGAGAAAAAAAAACGAATAAAAAAACCTCCATATCCTTTGGGTAAAACAAATGTTAATGCCTAAACACAGTTTTGCAACTTTGACATGCATTAGTAAAACTGTACATTATCAGAAATACTTTGTGTGTCCAGGTGGATTATACCATGTTTTTTTCAGGACAAAGTGGGCTTTCTTTTGTTGGTAAATAGTAATCAATATCTCCTGTTTTTTTTTAGTATGAAAGGAAAATTGGCCCAAAATAGTAAAAAAAAATGAATACTACATATGTGTATACTATTTGTTGTTTGTACCCGTAGTAGGGCCCAGAAACATTTTTTTTATAATACCCAAAACACACTGGCATTATCTGACACTGATACTAATGTCAAATATACTGACCTAGACCCTTGACCTTTAACCCTACATTGACTCTAACACTGACACTGACCTAGATCAAGCTTAATCTAGCTATTTTTTTTTTATTATTATTTTTTTACCCAATTTAGTTTGTTTACATCTTTCTCCCATGCAAGGAGTGATACAATGTATCTTTCTTCATTCAGAATAGAAGTAAAACAGTGACTGATTACTATGATAGCCAATCAGGTGACAGGGAAATAAGAGTCTGGGGACCTCATCTTGATTGATGCACTAAGTATTCCTGCAGGCTTTTGGATCATACAATGGAGGATATGTGTCAGAGAACTCACCTTGCCGGATGTGTTGTTTGTCGCCTTGGTGCGCGCCTGCGCACGCCGATGCAAGCTGATGTGTGCATTCCGGTGTGCGCTGTTGTGCATGCTCCTGTGCGCGCTGGTTCACGCCCCAGACTGCGGGGGCGCGCGCCTGTGCGCGATGATGTGCCTGTGCACGAGGGGGCATGTGTGCGCCGATGCGCGCCAAACTGTCTATTTAAACCCTTTGGAATACTTCAGACCGGTGCTGTCTGATCTACAGCTCCCTGTGTACCCTGCCCCTGTTATTTGCCTGAACCTTGACCTTCTGACCACCCGGCTTGTTACTTGGACTTCTCCTGCCTTCCGCCTGCATCTGACCACGGCTTGCCTTTGACCCTGAACTTGCCTGCTCCTCTGTACCACGTTGTCTGACCATTGCCAACCTTGCCTGTTACTTGACCATTCTTCCCTGCACCTGCTCAGCTTCAATCTCCAGTATACCTGCCTACCTGCCTGCAGCTTGTGTGGTTCATCTTCCTTCTGCATCCCGATCCTGAGCCGTCTTCCAGCAACTACTCACCAGGCTCTCTTACCCTTCCGCACTCCTGTGCCTCCTGTCTGCACTACCAGGGGCCACGAGGCGGATCCGTAGGGGGTACCTTCCTCTGCTCCATTGGATTCATCGATCAGGTACGTGCAAGCCTGGCAATATGAGAGGGAATATATCCCATTAGAGCTCTTTGCCAAATTCCCATCTCTGTCTGAGGGTCTCCCCCTCTTTTGACTTGGGGTTTAGCATCTAGATCTACCACCCATGAAGGTGTTCTCTGTGTTAGTTTTAATATACGCACATATTAATGTCATTTCAGATAAGTGAAGAATATTTGTTTCTCTGAAGAAGCAGGTATTGGCCTGTGAAACGTGTTGAACATGGGGGTTTATTTACTAAAGCTGGAGGGTGCAAAATCCGACTCACTTCTGCATAGAAACCAATCAGCTTCTAATCTCAGCTTGTTCAATTAAGCTTTGGCAATAAAACCTGGAAGCTGATGCGTTTCTATGCAAAAGTGAGCCAGATTCTGCACTCTCAAGCTTTAGTAAATAAACCCAAAGGAGACCTTATCTGTCACTTTCTTGAATGTAATCACCTGCTGGATTAATTCACATATATCACGGGTGGTCTTTTTATATGAATTATGTAAATTGTAATGTCAACAATAATATATTAACATTGTTAAATAAGCTATTTATTTATGAGAAAATTAATGATAATTTCATGTAATTTTTTTTTACAGATTTCCCACCTACAGTTTGTGAATTGAACATTTTTTTTTAGAATTTTTGTGAAATAAAATACCATTCATAGTTACTTGACTCCCCAGCTATTCAAGTTCTAAAGAGAAGATGACTTTTATGCTACATTTGTACCCCTTTTTTAAATGATGTCACTGGAATTTTGTAGAGTTCTGGGAGAGAGAAGTTTGTATAACTTATACAGCCACAGTAATTATTTTTCAAATTCTGCTGTATCGTAAACATAATATGGCAAGAATTTATAGTCAGTGTAATAAAAACAGATAGCGGCTGTAAAATCATTTAGTCAGGTTCACCTGCGGGTTATTGAAGTGCACAAGTTCAGGGATTACTGAGCATCCTGGCAGGTTGGCAGGAGCCGTTTGGAAGGCGTCCACAATATCTTTACAGGGGGAGGCTGATAGTTGTACAATTGGAAGATGAAGTGTGCATTGCGCCATTCCTGACTTGGGTGTGCAAAAGCCTCTTGGTCACCTTACACTATACTGTTTGATTAAACAAGCTGATAGCAGGCTTCAGTAAGCGTTAACACTACCTGAAACTTGGATTTTGCAAAAATGTTTGACACTGTTCCCCACACACAGCTTGGAAAGATCAGTTTGTAAATGGATAGAAAACTGGATAAAAGACCGTATTCAGAGAGTAGTGGTTAATGATTCTTACTCTGAATGGTCTAAGGTTATCAGTGGTGTATCCCAAGGTTCAGTGTTGGGACCCTTATTTTTTATTAGCTTTATAAATGATATTGGGTCTGGGATTAAACTACCATTTCAGTCTTTGCAGATGACACTAAGCTATGCAGTGGAATAACATCCTTACAGGATATCTCAAACTCACAAGCCGACCTCAATGCACTAATCGGGCAATTGTGTGGCAAATGATGAATAATGTTAATAAATGTAAAGTTTTGCACTTATCCGCAGGGATCTCCAAACTATGGCCCTCCAGCTGTTGCAGAACTACACGTCCCATGAGGCATTGTAAAACTCTGACATTCACAGACATGACTAGGCATGATGAGTATTGTAGTTCCTGAACAACTGGAGGGCTATAGTTTGGAGACCCCTAGGGGGATCCAACTGGGGGAATCAATGGAGGAGAAGGATCTGGGTGTTCTGGTAGAGCATAAGCTTGATAATAGCATGCAATGCCAATCTACGGTTTCCAAAGCAAGCAAAATCCTTTCTTGTTGAGCAAAATACTTTCTTGTATTAAGAGAGGTATAGACTCCAGAGAGAGAGACAATTTTGCCCCTGTACAAATCATTAGTAAGACTTCATCTGGAACATGCAGTTCAGTTTTGGGGACCAGTTCACAAAAGGATATCGGGGAACTGGAGAAAGTGCAGAGAAGAGCAACCAAACTGATAATAGGCATGGAGGAGCTCAACTATGAGGAAAGAGGAACTTAATTTTTATTCTCTCTTGAGAATAGGAGATTAACAGGGAATATGATCAACATCTATAAATACATAAGTGGTCCATATAGTGAACTTGATGTAGAGTTATTCACCTTAATGTAATCGTAGAGGACAAGGGGGTACTCTTTATGTCTGGAGGAAAATAGATTTAATCTCCAAATATGGAAAGGTTTTTTCACAATAAGAGCTATGAAAATATGGAATAGATTCCCTCAAGATATGGTTCTGACCAGCTCAGTTTTGAAAAAGGCCTGGATTTTTTCCTAAATGCACAACATACAAATGGATACTAATATTATATAGGTAAAGTTAATCCAGGGAATATCTGATTGCCTGTTAGGGGATCAGGAAGGATTTTTTTCCCCTGCTGGAGCAAATTTAGTCATGCTTTATTGTTTTTTTTTTAATGTCTTCCTCTGGATCAACCGTGAGTATAGTATAGTGTATATGGAGGTTTTCTATTTGTGTATGTGTGTGTATTTTGTTTCTGTGTTTGTTGAACTGGATGTACTTGTGTCTTTTTTCAACTAGATTAACTATGTAAATATGTAACTATGAGCCCTGGTTCACACTGTCAAATTGCATGTCAAATCGGCAGCATTTGCCGGAAATTGCCGGCAATGGCACCATCGTAATCGGTGCGACGCCGCATCTGCGGCGCTGCACCAATTTCAAAAAGTAGTTTCTGTAGTACTTTTTGAGATTTTGGCCCACGATTTACATTGACATCTGTGCAGAAACCTGCACAGATGTCTGTAATCGTGGCCAAAATTGGGACTGACAAGCGGGAGTGAAGCCGTGCGAGTTCAGCTTCACTCCCACAGCCCAGTGTGAACCTGGGCTTAAACGTGTTACAAGCCTGATAAAATCCACTAGGTGCTCATCTAAAGTGATGGACATAACTCCGGTTAAGATTTGTGTTTAAAAGGTATCTAAAGCAATGAACAAAATGCATAGATGTGGAACATCCTGGATATGCAGGGACAGTCCTGCATCTCGGACCTCTGTCTTGGCCCTGGTCTGTGTTCTGGAACCATAGCATTACCCTTATTTTAATCACTGAGCATCAGCAGTATCTCAAGAAGTGTATTCATTTAGGGGATTGATGGACACATGTGGTTCATATCTGGACTTTTTGGGATAGAACCATGCAAGAAAGTGAGTGTGGCCTTTGTGTGACAGTGTCTTGGAAAGTGGGCTTGTCAAGTGTAGGCCATGGGTGGGTGTGACAGTGTCCTAGAGACTATAAATAATATGCTGGTAAGTATGAAAATGCTTTATATTTCAGATTACCAGTCCTTAAAGTGGATGTAAACCCTCACATATACCTAGTTAAGTGAACAGCCTCAGACGATATACAGAGATAAAACAAATCCTCCTACATAAGTTTTACATCTATATCTGCTGTCTTCAGCTTTATATACTGTTTAGAACGTGCACATTGTGTTCAAATTTTCACTTCCTCATTCAGCAGTAGCAGTGTAGTGTTGGATTACACTGGGAGACAGCTGATTGTAGAAAAGGCACACCCCTCTCCACGCAGGCAGAGACTTTCAGAGCTGTGCTGTAAGTAGAGCAGCTTTCTGTTACTATTTATAGTACGCACCTTGACACAAATTTCAGGCTGATTTTATCACAGTTGTCTGAGAACTTGTCAGATGTTATCATGCTGATAACAGAGGAAATGTCAAGGAAACGGCCGTAGGAGAACTAGCAATAGTGCCAGTACTAGTAATGGCGGCTTCCAGCACATCCCTGTGCGCACTGACTCAAGCGGCGCGAATAGGCGCACGCATATGCGCAATGGAACCAACAGGCGCGCGCATGCGCGGGAGCGTCAATCGGCGCACTCAACAGATGCAGCCACTTGCTGGCCTATATAAGACTGCCACTGAGCCCATCTCATTGCTTGATAGTCATCAGCCTTCCTGTGTTCCTGAGACTCTGTTCAATTGCTGTTTGGATTTCCCATTGTGACCCGGCTTGTTCCTGACCTGTCTGATCTGCTCTCCTGGTTTGACCCCCTGGCTTGCTTTACCGACTTGTTGCCTTCTCCTCCACCTGATCCCGGCTTGTTCCATGGACTTTGCCATAATTATCTGTTCCTGCCTGTTTCCTGTTACCAGACCTTTGGCTTGTCTCCGTTCCTGCAACCTGCCTCTTCCTCCTGCTGGATCTACTGGGTTTGACCCTCAGCCTGGCTACCACTACTACTCCTTGAGCGGTGTCCTGCATCCACTAGTGTTCTTCAGGATCCCACCAGCTCTGCTCTCCTGGACCCATCTGGCAACCTGTGCTTCTATGGGCACTACACCCTCTGTACCCAACCTCAGAGGTTTACTGCACTCAGCCGTAAGGGGAGCCCTCTCTGCATTTCGGCCTCCAACCAGGTACGTGACAGGAAAGGAGCAAGAGAAAGTCATGGGACTTAGGGCTTTGAAGAGAGAGAAGAAAACACTGCAGATATATGTGCCCAGCTCAAATTTCATGAATCGGGTTCACATCCACTTTTATGTGGTAGCATAAATGTGTATGCTATTGAGAGAACGGAGAGGGAGGGGAGTTCAGTAGTTTTGTCCTAGGGTGACAATGCTGCTCCTCATACGGTAAGTGAGCATTGTCACCATAGGAGAGGAAATGTGTTGCTGGTAGTTAACATTAAAGGGAAAAAATGTTTTAAAAAGCTAAAATATTCCAACCACCAAATCCAAGGACTGCTTAGTTACAATATGGTGTTGGCTACAAGACCCGTTTGAGTGATTATTCGCAAATAGAAGAAATACAAAATAACCATCAATCGGCCTCGGTCTGGAGCTCCATGGAAGATTTTGCAACAGAATGTTCATGAGAAAAGTGAGGGATCAGCCAAGAACTACACGGGAGGAGCGTGTGAATGATCTCAAGGCAATTGGAACCACTGTCACCCAACAATCCATTGCTAACACAATACGGCGCCTTGGATTGAAGTTGAGACCAAAATTGGGCTCTTTGGCATTAACTCACCATGTTTGAAGGAAGAAAAATTCGGACTATGACCCTTATGCTGCGTACACACGATCGATTTTTTCGACGGTGAAAACACCGTCGAGAAAATCGACGTGAAAACGAGGAACAGCTTGTTCCCCCCACACAAGGCCGTTTTAAATGACATTTTTTTTTACAAAATCTACAGGGGATCAAGACATTTATTTTCCCCACTATATAATATTTAGAACTGGTAACTATGAACTCAGGATGCAAGTCACAAACTTTCTTCCTCCTGTGTATACAGTTCACGGTGGCCTTTCCTTCAACCTGCCTTCCATGTAATAAAACATCACCTTACAAGTGCAATATGTTCTGTTGGCTGTATAGTTGCACTGTGTGTTGTTGATACTTTATACTGTATATCATAACCCCATTATATCTTATCTTCTTGTAGATTAAAAAGGACATATGGAGCAGAGAGGACTCACAAAGAACAGATTCTCTGAGTCTCAATGACTTTGCTCTCTTTACTCTTTATGTTTAAAGTGATATTAAAGGTTGGATTTTTTACTAAAATAGTAAACATGTCATACTTATGTAGCACTACCCCCGCAGGAGCTGCTGGTTTTGTTTTGGGCCTTTGCTGTTACCTTACTGTTCCACTGTGTCCGTCATAGGGGTCCCATTGAAGAGTTGTTCACAGATGTCCGCACCAACACATAGTCTCTTTTTCAATGGTTTTATTCAACAAAGTCAGTTAGAGGGATGGAGGGTTAGGGAGATTCAGGTACATTGTATTTGCGGATTGCGGGTACTTCTTTTATCCAGAGGACAAACAGTTTCCACACTTGATCTAGCAACCACCAGATAGGCCTTTCTCACAGACCTGCAGTGCTCAGTCATAGTCTCTGCCACAGACTTGAAGAATATACATTGTCTCTGCCACAGACTTGAAGAATACACATAGTCTCTACACAATCCTCCGCCACAGGATTGTATGATCCAGAACTTTTGCAAAGTCTAATGCCGCGTACACACGATCATTATTCACGGCGGTTAAAAAAACGCCGTGAATAATGACATTAAAAATGAGGGAACGGCTTGTTCCCCACACACGGTCGTTTTTCACGTCATTTTTTCTCTTGTCGAGAAAAACGACCGTCTGTGGGCTCCGCGGCAGTGTTGCCCTATGGGAAAACAGCAGCGGAAAAAAATTACGGGAAAAACGACGAGAAAAATTAGAGCATGTTCTAATTTTTCTCGTCGTTTTTAATGCCGTTTTTCACGTCGGGAAAAATGACAAAAAGACCACACACGGTCGTTTTTCTTGTTGAAAAAAAAAATTCATTTTTCACGACGTGAAAAATTATCGTGTGTACGCGGCATAAGTAAAGTCACACAGTACTAGTTTCTTTCAGCCAAGCCAGCAACACTGTGAGGTAGATGGGCCGGGATGCGTCCTCCAATTGAGTCTCCAATTGAGTCTCCAATTGTTCGGCTTCTTCCCTCAGGCAAGACAGCGCAGGATCACCCCTGGACCAGTAGGCCCAGAAACTCCTGGGCCTACTATCAGTAACGAGGCCTCGGGCCAGCCGCCCCCCTAGACAGAAGAACTGTTATGGCACACCTTAGGCCAGGAGGGCCATCAGGTCAGAGAGACCCAGAAAACAGTGTCTGTCCCTTAAGCACCCTCTCCCAGAATGCACAGCGGGGGGACCACTCCCACTGGGCTGCTTCTGGGCAAAGAATACCCAATACACCCAGCCTGCTGTATTTCCAACCTTGACCTGTGGTGACCGCGACACCTACAGTCAAGTGGAAAATGCGCAACACAGCTGGACTGGAACAGAAACCAATAATTTAACACAATATTTCTGAGCCAAACTACAGCTCAGATAAGTTAAATTTAAACATAGCGCCTACTCAATAGGAGCAGGGCGCTACACTTACCTGCTCTATGCAACGGTATTGCACAGATCAGCCCTGATCCTACTTTTCTCCCCACCGGTGCTCCTGGTTGCTCCTTTTCTCAGAGTTCTCTGAGTGCTCCTATAGTAAGCTGCTTGCTATGGGTGGCACTCAGGGCTCGAGTCCTGCGGGAACGCATGGGAACGGCGTCCCTGCACTTTTTTTACAGCAGGAACGCCGTTCCCTTTGCAGGACTAGAGCAGCCGTGCAGTTCACCCAGGCTCCACAGAGGTGGGGGCACTCAAGCGCCAGAGTGCTCCCCTCCCTCCACCTCCTCTCCCCCTGGACACCACTGGTCACCGCAGCGCAGCCGCTGTCTCCGCCGGTCACCGCCGCCCTGTTTCCTGCCCAAGCCCCTTCTATCAGTGGTGATCGAAGCGGCTGTCTCTGTCCGGAGAGACCCGCTCAGTGATGTCGATGGGGGCGGGGCGGGGCGGTCCGCAGCGTGCAGTGCAGGACACCGGCAATGCATTTGTTCTCTCTGTCACGATCTTCTTCTCCCCCGGGCAGCGCCGCTCCACACCTCTCCTCGCCAGATGCCGCCCGGGTGGGGTTTGTCCTGAGGGGGGGTTGTCCTGAAGGGGGGGGTCTGTACTAATAATGGAGGGGGGTCTCTCTACTAATAATGGAGGGGGCGTCTGTACTAATAATTGAGGAGTGTACAGAGGTGGACATGGGGCTACAGAAGTTAGAGGTGAACATGAGGGGGTACAGAGATGCACATGGGGGGTACAGAGGTGGATGGGGGGAACAGAGGTGGGCGGGGGTACGGTGGTTGACATGGGGTTACAGAGGTGGACATGAGGGGGTACAGAGGTGGACATGGGGGTTACAGAGATGAACCCAGAGGTGGACATGGGGATGTACAGAGGTGGACATGGGGGGGGGTACAGAGGTGGAGGGTGTACAGAGGTGGACATGGGGGGTACAGAGGTGGACATGGAGGGGGTACAGAGGTGGACGTGGAGGGGGTACAGAGATGGACATGGGGGAACAGAGGTGGACATGGGGGGAACAGAGGTGAACACAGGTGGAACAGAGGTGGACATGGGGGGGTACAGAGATGGACATGGGGGGTTCAGAGATGGACATGAGGGGGTACAGAGGTGGATGGGGGGAACAGAGGTGAACACAGAGGTGGGCGGGGGTACGGAGGTTGACATGGGGGTACAGAGGTGGACATGAGGGGGTACAGAGGTGGACATGGGGGGTTACAGAGATGAACCCAGAGGTGGACATGGGGATGTACAGAGGTGGACATGGGGGGGTACAAAGGTGGACATGGGGGGGGTACAGAGATGGACATGGGGGGAACAGAGGTGGAGGGGGTACAGAGGTGGACATGGGGGGAACAGAGGTGAACACAGGTGGACGGAGGAACAGAGGTGGAGGGGGTACAGAGGTGAACACAGAGGTGGGCATGGGGGGTACAGAGATGAACCCAGAGGTGGACATGGGGATGTACAGAGGTGGACATGGGGGGGTACAGAGGTGGACATGGGGGGGTACAGAGGTGGACATGGGGGGGTACAGAGGTGGAGGGGGTACAGAGGTGGACGTAGAGGGGGTACAGAGGTGGACATGGAGGGGGTACAGAGGTGGACATGGAGGGGGTACAGAGGTGGACATGGGGGGAACAGAGGTGGAGGGGGTACAGAGGTGGACATGGAGGGTACAGAGGTGGACGTGGAGGGGGTACAGAGGTGGACGTGGAGGGGGTACAGAGGTGGACATGGAGGGGGTACAGAGATGGACATGGGGGGAACAGAGGTGGAGGGGGTACAGAGGTGGACATGGAGGGTACAGAGGTGAACACAGGTGGAACAGAGGTGGACATGGGGGGGTACAGAGGTGGATTGGGAACAGAGTACCCTGAGGCCAGCCAGCCAGCCAGCACCCTGAGACCAGCCAGGCCAGCACCGAGGGCAGTACCGAGACCAGCACCGAGGGCAGTACCGAGACCAGCCAGGCCAGCACCGAGACCTGCCAGGTCAGCACCGAGACCAGCTAGGCCAGTACCGAGTACCCCGAGGTGTGTGTGATTATTCTGTTAGTTTGACAAGTTAATTTATTTTGTTTTTGTAAACTGGCAATTTACAATAAATGTTGCACTGTATTTTCTGTGAAATATATATGCATATGAGCATATAATTTTTCTTTTTTGGTGGGGGAGTGGATCTTGGGTGTGAGTTCCCACACTTTTTTCCCCAGGACTTGACCCCTGGTGGCACTTGTCCACAAGAGACACAGAGCAGGGCTCGGCCCATCACTGGCTTCTGCTGTTGTATCTGAGCCAATGAGGAGCGAGAGAGCCTCGGCTTCCGGGCACATCACTGGATAGAGATCGGGCTCAGATATGTATTTAGGGGGACGTTGCATGCAGAAGGTTTTTTCACCCTACTGCATAGAATGCAGTAAGGTAAGAAAACCTTCTGCCTTTACAACCACTTTAAAGTACAAGAAAACCCTAACTATAACTACGCTCTGTCCCTAACACTTACCTTTCTCCTCTTATGCATGCAGAGCTGTCCCTGGCTGCAGCACTGCTGCTCTTCCTTCCTGGTCTCACAGGAGATGCAAGTAGCAGCAGGAGCCCTAGACTGTCAGTCAGATCCTGTGAAGGGGAGTGAGGGGTGTAGCCGAGCCGCACTGTGTGTGTCTATGGGTGCACACAGTCCAGCTTGAGAGCACTCTTAGCAGCCGGCTTGCTAGGGGGCACCCAGAGAATATGAGGAGCAGCACTGACAGGGGACTCTAGAAGAGGAGATAAGAGACCACTCTGTGTAATATCGGTAGGTATGTATAACCTCTTGTTAACTTTAAGACAAAAATCTTTGCCTTTAGAATCACTTTAAAAATGTTCCCTCTTCCTACCTATCCTGTATAAAAAAGAACTGTGTACCTGCTTATTTTCAATCTGCTTTGGTCTGGTACGCAATCGGGGTTTACATCAACTGTAAATTTGATTAAATTTGCATAAAGTTGATTTCCAGTCTAAAACTAAGCTTAAAATGGCTCTCACCCCCCTTCTAACTCCTATGCTAACGACCCTTTAGATAGAAGATGCTTAACTACTTGCTTACTGGGCAATTAAACCCCCTTCCTGCCCAGGCCAATTTTCAGCTTTCAGCGCTGTCACGCTTGGAATGACAATTGCGCGGTCGTGCGACGTGGCTCCAAAACAAAATTGACGTCCTTTTTTTCCCACAAATAGAGCTTTCTTTTGGTGGTATTTGATCATTTCTGCGGTTTTTATTTTTTGCGCTATAAACAAAAATAGAGCGACGATTTTGAAAAAAAATACAATATTTTTTTACTTTTTGCTATAATAAATATCCCAATTTTTTTTATTTTTATATTTTTTTCCTCAGTTTAGTCCGATACGTATTCTTCTACATATTTTTGGTTAAAAAAAATTGCAATAAGCGTTTATTGATTGGTTTGCGCAAAAGTTATAGCGTCTACAAAATAGGGCATAGTTTTATAGCATTTTTATTAATAATTTTTTTTTTACTAGTAATGGCGGCGATCAGCGATTTTTATTGTGACTGCGACATTATGGCGGACACATCGGACACTTTTGACACCATTTTGGGACCATTGTCATTTTTACAGCGACCAGTGCTATAAAAATGCACTGATTACTGTAAAAATGACACTGGCAGGGAAGGGGTTAACACTAGGGGGCGAGGAAGGGGTTAAATGTATTCCCTAGGAGTGATTACTACTGTGTGGGGGGAGGGGAGTGACTGGGGGAGGTGACCGAGCTGTGTCCCTATGTACAAGGGACACAGCATCGGTCTCCTCTCCCTGACAGGACGTGGATCTCTGTGTTTACACACACAGATCCACGTCCTTGTCTGTGTACACGCCGATCGCGGGTGCCTGGCGGACATCGCGGCCGCCAGGCACGCGCATCGGCATCTCAGTGATGCGCCGGGGCGCGCGCGCGCCGCCGGCGGCGCTCGCGCGCCCCCTAGTGGCCGGAATAGCCGAGGACGTCTATTGACGTCCTCCCGGATTTATAGAGCCACCTTGAGGCCGTAATTCGTCAATGGCCCAAGTCTCAGGTGGTTAAAGACTAACTCCACTTTTGTTGAGAAAAAAAAAACATTCCCACCTGGGGGATCTATGTACATTGCAGGGATTTTAACAAACTTTGTTCCAGATCCCTACCTTTTGTTATTCTGAGGAAATCCCTGTGTTTGTCTGTGTTCATGTGGAAGATGAAAATAATGGCAGTGGTTTCATAATTATCAATCAGCTGCTGCACCTGCAGGGCTCTAATTAGGAAAATTGCAGGACCTGCATCCCTTTAGAATCGATCTCTTATTGGGAGTATCTCACTAAAAATAAAAAAATTTGCTGCAGGAAATGCCTGAAATCAGACTTGTATCTTAGCGCAGACTTCTGGGAAAATCAGTAACCCAATCACACAGGCAGGAAATTATATTTTTTGGGGAGAGTTCAGTACACTATCTGTGTACAGAACACCTCCAGGTAGCCATATTGAATTGCATTTTACAGAAAATTACAGCACTGCAGATTGAAAAGAAAAGGTAATTTTTAATAACATTCAATTACAATATGACTTGTGTCGCAATTGAATATACTATATTAGTTTTTTTTTATTTGCTAATTTTTTCCAACAGAAGTGGAGTTAACCTTTAACCACCTCCCACCGTATTGACAATTGACAGGGGCAAGGTGTCTCTCTCGTTCTAGGATGACATCATATAACGTCATCCCACTTTCGCCATGCTTGCACGCCCATGGCAATCGGTGGTGCGCTGTGTCCCTGGGACATGACGCATCACTGATCTTGGTAAAGAGCCGATGACGAGGCTCTTTACCCATGTGATCAGCTGTGTCCAATCACAGCTGATCACGTTAACAAGGAAATGCCGGCCATTTGCATTTTGACACTGACACTGACAGCGTGTGAGGAGAGAAGAGCCGATCAGCGGCATTTCCTTACAGGGGAGATCTGCACAGATAATCAGGGCACTGAACATCAGTGCCCTGATTATCAGTGCAGCCCCAACAGTGCCCAGCAGTGATGCCAGTTAGTGCTACCTTTCAGTACCCATCAGTACCGCCAATTAGTGCCCATAAGTGCTGCCTATCAGTGCCCACCAGTGCCACCTATCAGTGCCCATAAGTGCTGCCTATCAGTGCCCACCAGTGCCACCTATCAGTGCCCATCAGTGCTGCCTACCAGTGCCCATCAGTGCTGCATATTAGTGCTTCTTCATCAGTGCCCATCAGTGCCACCTCATCAGTACCCATAAGCGCAGTCTATCAGTGTCCATCAGTGCAGCCTCATCAGCGTACATCAGTGAAGAAAATTTTCTTATTTACAATTTTTTTTTTAAATTACTTATTTACAAAATTTCCTAACAAAACCAAAGAAAAAATAATTTTTTTCAAAATAATCAGATTTTTTTAGTTTTTTAAGCAAAAAATAAAAAACCCAGCGATGATTAAATACTACCAAAAGAAAGCTCTATTTGTCTAAAAAAAAAAAGATAACAATTTAAATTGCGTACAGCGTTGCATGACTGCGCAATGGTCATTCAAAATGTGACGGCACTGAAAGCTGAAAATTGGCCTGGGCAGGAAAGGGGGTGAAAGTTTCCTGTATTGAAGGTGTTAAACTTTCCTATTCTGAGGGTGCTCAAGTGATTGGCTCCCAGTGGCATCTTCAGGGGAGAGGAGTGACAACCGACAACAGATGGAATTCCAATGGTTTTCGGTGATCTCTTATCTTCACTGGGGAGATCACGTGACCGGACCAGAGTGGTCAAGAAATAGGTAGGTATAGGTATCTTCCTTCTACTGGGCAGTTAGTATAGGAGTTAGGAGGTGGGTGGGAGCTGTTTTAAGCTTAATAATTTTTTCCAGACTAGAATTCCACTTTAACAACAACAAAAAAAGAACAAAGAATAACATCAAAAATTATATTTTTTCGGGCTTAAAGTGGAAGTCCATGCTAAAACTAAAATCCATGCATCTATAGCCACCAACATTCTAACACTAACCTATCTAGCCCTATAAAGATTTTTTTTTTATATGTAGCGCCCTACCCCAATGGTTGGGACGCTATTTCAAATTTAAGGGTGTCTGAGCCAATAGTTGGGCTCAGACTGTCGATTTGTATATAAATTTGCCTCTGTTCTGGCTGTGGTGCTGCCTGATAACATTTTCCCTTGTTGCCTGTAGGTGACGTTACCACCTCAGGCACCTGTTGGAACGCAGGCAAACCACGGTGCATTGAGTGACCCTTCTCGGCAGCGGTTCAGTGGGTGTGGTAGACCCGCTGTGCCTGCTGGGAGGGGATACTTAAGGGGCAGACGCGATTGTTCGGGGTCTTCGTCGTCTCGTGGCCCTCCTGGCGCGAGGTATGTGTGTGTGATTCTGGTCTCGGGGCCACGTTGGCCCGAGGCTGCATCGCTATCGAGTAGGCCCGCCCATTCTGGCTGGGGCCTACATCCCAAGAGGGGATCTCAAGCTGTCCGTTGAAAAGGGAGGAAGCTGTCTTGATGAAGGAAATCAGGGAAGGACCTGCCCTGGAGGAGACAGGCAGAGTACTGATGTCTCGGGTGAGGCTTGGTGACCTTGTCGAGGAGGGATCCAATCTACCAAAAGCCCTGCAGTTCGCCGGATCGGCTTAAAGGCTCTTTTACTGCACGGCTGGAAGTTTGGGACTTTAAATCCTATGGCAGAGGATTCCTGGACTATCCATTTATCTAGCTCTAAATAAAGGTCTGTGGCGGAGACCGACTCCATCTTAAGCAGTCTGTGGCAGAGGCTGTGTTGTTACTGATTCGTGTGTCATCCCGGCTGCTAGGCCATGTGAGAGGGGACTATCCGGGTGAGCAATACCCACTCTATCGGTGAGAGTGGTGAATGATTGATGAGTACTTTGAACCAAATTTTGTGCATTCTGTACCGGGTGCCTGAACCTTCTCCTATTCTTCTCCTACCTTCTACTTTCTCTCAAGTTATACTGCAGAAGAAATGAATAAAGCCTGACTGTTGAAGGTTTTACCTTTGTGTGGACATTGCATTTACTATGGACTTTCCTACCCTGACAACAAACCTAAAGAGGTAACGTGCAAACCCAAAACAAACCAGCAGCTCCTACGGGGGTAGTGCTACATATATATACCTTTTCTGCAGGTGATCAGACCCCATCTCCAGCAGTGGAAGCTCTGCTGAGTACACGTCCGACAACGGCTGAGAAATGAATGGGGAGTGACGTCACCCATAGAGTTACTATGGGGCTTCCGTTGTCAGATGTGTCCTCTGCAACCGCCCACACAGCGAAGCCGCGGCTGACAGCTAAGCGTGGGATCAGAGTTTCCGCCAATGGAGATCGGGTCGGATCGCCTGCAGAAAAGGCATGTACTGTATACTGATTTTTTCTTTATAGGGCTAGATAGGTTAGTAATAGAATGTTGGTGGCAATAGATGCAGGGATTTTAGTTTTAGCATGGACTTCCACTTTAAACATATTATGGTAAATAATGAAAGAAATAATATGTAAACTTTATATGCTGCTTTTAAAAATAACAGCCCCACTCTCTCAGGCTAGCAGTGGCGCAGCCACCCACACATACAGCATGAACAGTGCATAACGAGGGACCAGTTATAAACAGGTTTTAATAAGGTTCTGACTGCAGGGGAATTTGTTTGTTTTATGCCCTTTCATTGAACTGTTGGTCCCCTGCGCCCCCCCTGGTACTAGTTATAAAATGATGAGGAACAGCGTGCTATTTTTTCCTCTAAGCAGTAGACACTCATTAATAAAACACTCTGATTAAAGATCTGCCCTCACCTGCTGGGTACTGTTCTGCAGCCCTCAGTGCAGGTCCTGGTACAGTTTACAGGAAAAAAATAGCAGTACTTAAAAATAGCAGTACTTAAACCAAGATTGTCCAGTAATTTTTCATTTGGGTGGAGTTTTCCTTCAAAGCAGGAAGCCTGCCACAAGGCTTACTGGCACTGAATAGAGTGCAGAAAAGGTTAAACCGGATTTTTGTTTCTGTGTGGGAAGTTTCAAGCTTGCTTATTTTTCCAGTGACACCCTGTCCTACTTTGACATACAGGGTGTCACCAGGACACGTAGAAAACAGAGAGCAATAAAAACCTATAGGAATAAACAGCAGGCAGCACAACATAATGTATAACGCTTGTAATATGTTATTATTCCTGTCAGGAGTCTGCGATAGTGAGCTCTTGTAGCTCCCCAACTCGGGGTTCCCCAGGGCGTGGAGTCTAAGCCTTAGCCTGCTTCTTCTTCAGGGCCCTGATGGTGGGGATGGACTTGCAGCATACTGGAGCCAGGTCTTGGCCTCCAGGTACGCCAGCTGATAATGCGGAGACCACTTAGCGAGTGCAGATTACAACAGCATGAGACTGAAGGGAAAACCAGGAAACAAGCCGAGGTCAGGGCAGGAGGTAGGCAAGCACAGACAGGAGGCAAATCTGGAATTGGTACACTGGTAGTCAGACGGGAAACAGGAAGTAGTAGGCAGGCAACACGGGCTGGACTGAGCACCTGCATATATAGGGAAGCAATTTGGGACGCGGGCCAGGAAGAGATGGAAGAGAAAGGAAATATAAACCCAGAGAATAGCAGGCGATGCACATACAGTAGGCGAGTGCAGAAGCCAACAAAACAAGTGAAAGGAATCAGAGGGCTAAGAACACAGCAGTAAGAAAGTAAGCATTACACAGGCAGAAAAACTTCAGGCTAAATTCCAGGACAAACTTGAGAATGCCTCATCTGAGACCTCCTTCACTGATGCGTTTCACTCAACACTGGGCTTACTTACTTACGGTGTTGAAAGAAAATGTCAGAGAAGGAGGTCCAAGTGGGATGTCTTGAAGTTTGTCATTCAAAAATAACATTTTAGAAGCTTTGGTTGCTATGGTGCGCTGGTTTTCTCTGGATCTGTTGACAATAGGAGGTAAAAATGAGCCCCTGCTTGGCATCTGCACCTGGTTAGTTGAGGAAATGATCTACTCTATAACACTTAGGTGCAACAGGAAACTTTTACTAGCAATACAAATCTGACAGATGTTCTAATCCTTCATTGCCCTAGCCCAGAGCCGGTGCTAGACTATTTTGCGCCCTAGGCAAGACCAGCTACGTGCATCACCCCCCCTAAAAAAATAAAGGCTGCTTTCTCGCATCCTTGCTAATGTTAGTGTAGCGGGGTCTTCAGATTTAGTGGGATACACCTGGGGGTAGTGTGACCCAGGTGTGTAATTATGTCAGGGTTTAGACCCCTTTTTGTTATTTGTGGAGGATTGGGGGATGTAATATTCTCCTTTGCCTGTGGGTGGCAGAGTACCTACAGGCTTCAGGTAGAATCATCACCATAGTGCTACCCTTTTTTGTTCCTTCCTGGAGATGGTACGGTTGGGGCGGGGAACCCGCCGTGGTGTTGATGGGAGGAGATAAAAGGGGGAGACGCCCTCGCCACGAGGTCTTCGGGGGGATCATCTCGTCACGCACCCAGGCACCTTCGGCCTGGGTGCGGGCGGTTCAAGGTTCCGGCCTAGGTGCCCTAGGCCTGGCCGGAATGAAGCTGGGATTCCATCCCAGGCACCTTCAGCCTGGGATGAGGTACTATTGAGGAGGCCTGGGACCCAGTGACTCCGACTGGGTCCCGCGGGGGTGAAGTGATTCCAGGGTGCCCCTTGCGAGGGGACCCGCATCTGAGGTGAGGAGGCTGGGGGAGGTCACCCGTCCGAAGATTCCGGTGCAGCGTCAACCCGGTTACGGATGGGCCTCCGGTAACTCTCTTGGAGGACATCTTCCCCTGATAGGGGCTGCAACGCAGCGGAGGTATCCGAATTAAGACTCCTGCAACCCTTGGTCATAGCACAGGGGGTGTAGGGACCCAGATCAGTATAGTGCCTCGACCTGCTCATCCCACCGTATCCTGCCATCGCATTGCCTGTATGTGGAGATACGAAATAAAACCAACAGTTGGACTGTGATCGGTGTATGGACTCTGTTAATGGGAGCAAAGGGTAGTTTGGTGGTTTTCTGCACAACAGACTTGGTACATGCCCAAGACACACCGGCCCGAGGAAACATCAGATATTGGCCTTCACCTCACCCACAGTTATGGGGAGGACATGGGCCGTAGCGCACCTCACTCTGTCGCGTGACATACCCCTAGCTAAAGAGGACGGGGTGAGGGGGTCGCTACATTAGCTTCGTGTGGAGACTGACTGAAGTGATGTTGCACGCAGCACGGCTTGCGTGGCACCTCGTGGGCTGCATACCTCTTCTTCATGGATTGGCTGAAGTTTGTGGGAGGCGGCTTTGTCTCCAGCTAGCATCATCCAATCCTGCAGCGGTATGTGTAGTGTTGGAGCAGTGGGGAACAGGGCAGTCGTCAGAAATTTTGGGACCTCTTACACAGCCTTAAGCCTGGCCCCCCCGGGCCTGACCCCCTTACATCAGTTTACCCCTTTTATTAAGGTCCCCAAAGTTCCCTCCCTTACATCATGGTCCCCAGAGTCCCCTCTCCTTTCATCACTGTACCCAGAGTCATCCCCCCATTCATCAGTGTCCCAAGAGTCCCCTCTCCTTAAATCAGAGCCCCCCCCCTTACATCAGGGTCCCCAGAGTTCGCCCTTACATCAGGGTCCCCCAGGGCCCCCCTCCACAATTCCATAGTATTGTGGGAAAAAATTACAACTTCAAAAAACTCACTTTGCCTCTTTCTAAATACCTTACTAAATATCTACTTTCCAAAAAGGGGTCATTTGGGGTGTATTTGTACTGTACAGGCTTGTTAGTGTCTAAAAAAATCAGTTAGGCCGTGAGTACATCAGGCGTGATCAATTTTCAATGATAGGCACCATAGCTTTTAGACTCTATAACCCTCATAAAGAGCAAATAATATAAACTGATTTGGGTTATTTTCTTACCAAATATATGTAGCAGTATAAATTTTGGCCAAAATCTATGAAGAAAATTTACTAATTTGCTAAATTTTATAACAGAAACAAAGAAAAATAATTTTTTTAACCCCTTCCCAACTAGCCGCCGCAGTTGTACTGCGGCAGGTTGGCTCCACTGGGCGAAACGACGTTACCTTACGTCGGTTCGCCTTTTGACCACTAGGGGGCGCTCGCGCCGCTGGAGGCACACGCGTGTGCCTGCGGCTCACCCTTGACAGTGCGAGAACCGGATCTGTGTGTTTGTAAACACACAGATTCCGGTTCTCTCGGGAGAGGAGACAGATTGTGTGTTCATACTAAGTATGCACACCGATCTCTCTCTCCTCCTAGTCAGTCCCATCCCCCCCACAGTTAGAACACACCTAGGGAACACAGTTAACCCCTTGATCGCCCCCTAGTGTTAACACCTTCTCTGCCATTGACATTTATACAGTAATCAGTGCATTTTTATAGCACTGATCGCTGTATAATTGTCACTGGTCCCAAAAATGTGTCAAAAGTAGCCGATCTGTCCGCCACAAGATCTGAAATGAGGAAGCTTTGCTGATTTTATCATCCAATCATGTGCAAGCTAAAATTAAGTTTTTTATTTTCCTTGCATGTCTGCCTCAGATTTACAGCGACTGCACTTCCAAGTGCACTTTCAGTGCACTTGTAGTACAAAGTGGATTTGCCTTTTGTAAATAACCCCCATTGTGTTTTTTTCAAAATTGTCGCTCTTCTTTTGTTTATAGCGCAAAAAATAAAAACCGCAGAGGTGATCAAATACCACCAAAAGAAAGCTCTATTTGTGGGAAAAAAGGATTTCAATTTTGTTTGGGTACATTGTCGCATGACCGCGCAATTGTCAGTTAAAGCGACGCAGTGCCGTATCTCAAAAAATGGCCTGGTCATTGAGCAGCCAAATCTTCCGGGGCTGAAGTGGCTAAACAAATTTTCGGTCTTTTTTTATTTATAGCGCAAAAAGTAAAAAACCCAGTGATGATTAAATACCACTAAAAGAAATCTCTGTTTGTTTGAAAAGAAGGACAAAAATGTTGTATGTGTACAGTATTGCATGACTGAGTAATTGCCATTGAAAGTGTGAGAGCACTGAAAGCTGAAAATTGGCCTGGTCAGGAAGGGGGTATAAGTGCCCAATAGGCAAGTGGTTAAGTAAAGACTCATTTTGTTTACTGTGTTCTATTCTGGTGTCTGTGCATTACATTTATCAGTGCAGAAATGTCTGAACCCAGGTTGTCAGAGGTGTCAGGAGATTTGCAAGGTCAGGGCAACCATTGGGGCACAGTATCTTTAGGCGACCCTCACGAGGTAGCGCTACACTTTTATTCAGAAAGTTTGTGTAGGTAAATAATGACCCTGTCAACACAGGTTCAGTTGTACACAGTAGCAAGCCTGTAAGAGCAAAGGTAATATACTAACCTTTTTGATGGCCTGTGTGTTAAAATGTCACTGCCGCAGCAACTATTCAACCCAGTGACCCCAGCCGCACACAGTGGTTCCTTCTGCTGGCTTCCATGTCTTGTATTGCAGTGGAGGAGCAGGTATTTCACACATCTGCAGCAACCAAGAAGCAGCAAAGCGGTGGCGTTTTAACACATGGGGGGCTGGAAAGGTTAGTATATTGCCTCTTCCACAGGCTTGCTATTGTCAACTTCCTATAAATCACAGATATGGGGCTCATCCAGATGGGTGTCTGTTGGCAAAAATCTTTAATTCCTGTCAGTAGAGAAACTAATCCCAAGAACACTCTGTGCATGAACAGCTGAGGCCAGCAGCCATTGTGCCAGATTTGTTCCCAGTACAAATCAATGGTTGGCATCACCACTGTTCATATGTAACCAGTCATACCAGCAGTTACATGCCATTAGGACATCTGTCAGGCCCTGGTTGCAGACAGTTTGTATCTAGGGCTGGCGGTTCTGGCCATACCGAAAATGTACACAACTAATCGTGTAGGTTGTATAGAGCCAAAGCACCACAGAATTTAGCTGCACCTTAATGCTGCAATCTAGCTACCATTATGAATGAGCCCTCATGGGTAGGGATGAGCTCAGGTGAGTTTGGACAAACTTGCCTAGCTATCCAATTGGGAGGCTATCAAAGCCAACAGCCAATCATAGGCGGAGGCATTTCCTGCCCTGCAGCCACATGAATACCTCCCTCCTGTGGTGTACTAAGGGGGGTGCAGTCCGCTCTCGGTGCGGGCTCACTGGGGTTTTCGTGACCACCTGACCAGGGGCGGACTGACCATTTGGGCACTCAGGCACTGCCCGAGGGCCCCCGGGGTGGGGAGGGCCCGTGACCTGACATTTATTTTTTGTGTACTGAGGGGTCTGTCTGTACTAAAGGTTCTGTGCTTGAGGGGGTTGATCTGTACTGGGGGGATGCAGTCTGTGCTGGGGAGGGGAGTCTGTACTGAGCAGTCTTTTTGTTGCATGTACACCAACCTCGGAGTCCATAAAAGTGGATTCAGATGCAGCAGCTGCAGGGTTTCAGTCTGCATTCAGATCTGTGCACCCGCTTCTATCAGATGCCTGCAAGCAACTCCAAGGTGGGATGCAGATGCACCATAAAGTGGCTCAGCATTGGGGATGTGTCTCAGTGCCAATTTGGGCCCTCAGGGGAATTTATCAGAACTGGAGCAGCCAAAAGCTAGAGCAGTGATGTATGGAGTGGCGGCCCGTCAATAGGGGCCCCCTAAGCTACTGAAATATATATGTAGCGCTACCCCCAGTTAAGAGAGCCGCTGAGTTTTGTTTCGGGCCCTGTATACAGCACCGCCAACCCCCGGCAATCTACTCAACCCACACTGGCACAGTTAGTCTAGGGATTGTTACGTCGTAACGGTCTATACCTGATTATACACAATCTGGCAGTATTGATAGATAACCACTATCTGCAAAGATGACACTATACCAATGTGATAAAATATAACTGGATTTACTTTGGTATAAGGATTCAAAGTTAAACACATCACATAGTATACATGCAGAGCCCTGCAGCAATAAACATATTCTTCAGTGATAGTGCAGAGTGATCACCCGCCACGTGCAACTATCTTCTTTCCCTATGCGCAATATGGCGCAGCAACAAAGTTTTAACCCCCACCCTGGTCAGGCCTGACCCAGATTAAAACTCAGTCCCTTATGAGAACAATTCTTTGCATGCAACTTGAACGGTGGTGCACTTTCAGGAAACAATATTTGTAATCCAAGGGATAGTAAAAAACAGGGTGGGCCAAGGCAGTCACTAGGCCCAACAAAGTAAAAGGGTAATGAAGTGAGCAAGTGCTTGCTCACCACTCCGGACGCGATCCCAGTCCGGGCTTCCACCACTGTGTATCCGCACACAGTGTCTCCAACGGCCGGGTCTCCGGTCCAGCTGACGTCAGCAAACTCGAGCAGGAACAGATGCCACCCAGGCTCCGTAGTGGGGTGGAAGGCTCTTTGGTCGGTATGCAAGGCCCAGGCTTCAGGCCTTACACAGCAGCGGATCCGCACAGGGAGTCCTATTGCTTGCAGCGCGGTGTCCAAAGAGGCCGAGCCTAGCCTCACCCTCCTCTTATATAGCCCCACCCATGAGTCTCTGCGGTGGCCCAATGCACCCTGAGTGCCGAACGGGGTTCTGGGTAACATAGTCCAGGGGCCTTAAAGGAGACCCCGCTACATATATATGTAGCGGGGTATTCCCCTTTAATACAGAGAGACAGGACTTTCCGGGTGAGAGGTGAGTCGGGAGGTAGTAGAGAAGAGACTTTACTGGAAGTGAAAGCAGAGGAGAGAGACTACGTTACCCAGAACCCCGTTTGGCACCCAGGGTGCAATGTTGTCACCGCAGAGACTCATGGGTGGAGCTTTATAAGGAGGAGGCGAGGCTAGGCTCGGCCTCTTTGGGACACGAGACTTCAGTGGAGAGATCCTCCTGTGCGGACCTGCTGCTGTGCAAGGCCTGAAGCCTGGGGCCTTGCGCGGTTACCAAAGAGCCTTCCACCCCATCTCGAGCCTGGGTGACATCTGACTTGGTTTCTTCAACCGCTGCTGAGCCGGAGACCCGACCGCTGCAGAGGCTGTGTGTGGAGACACAGCAGGTGGAAGTTCCCAGACTGGGATCGCGTCCAGAGGGGTGAGCGAGCACATGCTCAATCCACAAATACTGTATACCATTGTTAGGCCTACAGACTGCCGTGGCCCACCAGTTCCTATCTCAGTTCTTTTCCCCCACTGGAGATCCATAGCAGAACTGATTCAAACGGATCTCTAGTGGAGTGTACTTTGTTGGCATTTTTTACCCCCCTTGGATTATAAATGTGTTCCTGAAATGTGCACCACCGTTTAAAGACTTGCATGCGAAGAATTTTACCCCCCCTAGAGACTGAGTTATATGGTCAGGCCTGGCCATCTAGATAGTTTATTTAGTTGCTGCGCCATAGGGCGCATAGTGAAGTACTGTTACACGTGGCGCGTGTGCGCCATATCTCACTACTTATAGTGTGTTTATTGCTGCAGGGCTCTGCAGATATATTCCTGTAATTTGTGATAACTGTTGATTTCATGCCAGTAGAAGTAAACTCGTTAATCTTCTATCACTGCATTGGTGTCTGAATTTAACCATAGAGCATAAGATATATATTACCCTAGACTAACTGTGCCAGAAGGGGGTCGAGTAAATTGCCCGGGGTTGGCGAAGCTGTCTTCAGGGCCCAAACTAAATCTGCGGCCCTCTTAACTGAAGGTATCGCTACACGTGGGGGTTCTCGTCCGGGATCCTGATACAGCAAGCGAACACGCCAAAAGTACCGGCATGGACCCGCTAGAAGTAGGACAGTGGTACACAGTGGCTGGCGCAGATCTGGCCGCGGCGGCAGTTATTGAACTCCCGGGGATCTGGCAAAGAGATGCGATAAAACAGCTAATAACGTCCCTATCACCATGCCAGAAATCATGGGTGATGGATGTGAGACCAAATGCTTCGCGTACATACGCATTAATAGAGTGGAAAGACGAAATTCCAGAGCATTTTAAAAGCCCGAGCATACAAGCTATGGATGGTCAGACCTACCATCTGATACATGCGCTGCCACATAAGGGAGATCGGTTCCAAATACAAAAACCGTTATCTCCACAAACATCTCCTAAAGCAGGAAAGCAGAATGCAAGAGAGAGTCCCAGGTCACCATCAACCACCCTCAGCGCAGAGCTGTGCGCGGTTCTAGGGGAGATTGTAGCCCAGTGCAAGAGGGACCCCACAGACTACCTGATGTTGGGATACAGAATATTTTCTGGGAGAAAACCTGTACCTTCGGTGGAAGAGGGATTTGAGGAATGGCTGAATGGCGCCACTCAGGCCCTAGAGGAATGGGAAGTCCCAGAACATAGAAAGAAATAGAGGATCTCTGAGAGTTTGAAGGGGCCTGCGTTAGAAGCCATACGCAACCTTAAGATAAGCAAGACAGACTGTGATGCGCAGGATTATCTGGACATTCTGCAGAATGTGTTTGGCGGGACAGAAAAAGTCACGGAACTCACGTACCAGTTGGAACACTGCTACCAGAAGACAGGAGAGAAACTGTCAGAGTTCATGAGACGCTTGGATAAAATCCTGCACAAGATCATACTGAAGAAGGGGATTGACCCAAGGAAGGTAGATGAGGCCCGTGTCCAGCAGGTCTTGAGGGAAGCTTAGCCCCTGGACCCCATCGCATTGGCGCTACGCACCCGACGGGATGGGAATAGCCTGGAATACCCCGATTTGATCCGAACAATCAGAGAGGAAGAGGCTATGCTGGAAGAGAAAAAGAGGAGCCAACCAGTCGAGCCACCCAACCCTCCAGTGGCGATGGTCAGGTCGGCCATGACTCCTGAGAGAGACTCAGAGGTGGACACCCTGAAGTCACAGATGTCCCAAGTGTTGGGGATGCTGACCTCTCTGATAGCGAAAGACACAGAGGGTCCTGAGAAAGAAGTAGCGAGAAAGGAACTGTTCCCAGTTGCTTCGGCACCCGCATCTCTGCAAGACTGGGGGGACATAATCTGTTTTAACTGTGGGGGAGTTGGCCACATTGCAGCTACATGTTCCAGTCCCAAGAAGAAGAAAATAGATAACCGCAAGCCGGCGGGAAACTCCAGAGGGCCCCGGTGAAGGAGTCAACCGGGTGCCCATCATCCTCAGTGAGCTCCAAGCTGAATGTGAAGCAGAAGAAAAGAGGAGACAAAACCCCTCAGAGGAAACACAACATTCCTCAACAGAGATACACCCCAGAGAAAAGGGGGAAAGACCCCTCAGAAGAGGCACAGCATTCCCCAAAGGGGATGCACAACTAAGAAAAACAATAATATCCCTCAGCGGGTCTGTACACCCATAGAAAGGAGGGAAATCAATGCATACCAGGCTCAAGAAAGACTAAAGTCCAAAGGGAGTTGGACGAGAGAGAGTCCGAAGGGAAAGGACCAGAAGAAGGTGACCTCTGCCAGGCCATACCCGGAGAAGCTGGTAGGCCCATCTCCTGTAGTACCCATTCAAGTGGAGGGAGTCTACACCAGAGCCATCTTGGACACTGGGGCACAGGTGACCCTATTATACCGGGATTTCTACGATAAGCACTTGAGTCATCTGCCCATCCAGAAGATAGAGGAAATGGAAATATGGGGGATTGAAACCCAGAGCTTCCCCTACGATGGCTATCTGCCCGTCAAGATGACCTTTGACCCATCTGTGGCTGGGAAGGCCGAAGTGTTTGATACCCTGGCAGTTGTGTGCCCTCGGCCGCCAGGAGCCAACAAGAGTTCCCTTATAATAGGGACGAGCACGGACCTGGTCCGAAGACTCCTAACCCCTCTAGTGAAAGAGAAGGGGCCAGCGGCCACCAAGATCCACCCCATGCTGAAGACGGCCTACCAACGGCTGGTCCTAGAGCAGAAGACCCCTGGGGAGGGGATAGGGAAGGTGTGGACACTTGGAAGAGAAGGGGTAGTGTTGCAGCCCGGCGAAGTAACCTGTCTCAGAGCCACTGTGAAGCTTACTTGGGAGCAACCCTGACCCTTTGTCATGCTGGAGTCCGACCCAAGGGAAGAGTCCTCCGGTCTGGAAGTGATACCAGAAGTGATTCCGCTGAAGGCCCTGAAGAAGGCCCATTGTAGAGTTCCGGTGAGTGTTAGGAATACTACAGGTGGCCCCATGGAAATCCCAGCCAGGATGCTGCTGGGCCAGGTGAGCCCTGCTGCCCCGGTTACCCTGTCAGAGGTCAAGGGGGCGGGTGAAGGAGGAGTTGTTTGGGAGAAGCTGTCCATGGAAAACCCGAATCTGCCCAGGGCTTGGAAAGAGAGAGCCAAGGCCCAGTTGACCAGATGGGAGAAGATCTTCTCCAAAGATGAGTTCGATGTGGGGTGTGCAAGGAGTGCCACCCATCGAATCCGCCTCCAAGAAGACAAGCCCTTCAGAGAGAGGGTCAGGCGGGTCCCACTAGCAGATCTGGAGGATCTAAGGGAACAACTCGCAGAACTCAAGAGGACTGGTGTGATCCGGGAGTCTAGAAGCCCCTATGCCTCCCCGATAGTGGTGGTCAGGAAGAAGAATGGGTCGTTGAGGCTCTGTATAGACTACAGGACTCTTAACAGGAGAACCATCCCCGACCAGTACACCACTCCGAGGATAGAGGACGCTTTACAGAGTTTGTCTGGAGCCAAGTGGTTCAGCGTTATGGATCTCAAGAGTGGATACTACCAGATCCCTATGCATCCAGAAGACAAGGAGAAGACAGCCTTCATAACCCCAGTGGGGTTCTTCGAGTTTGATCGAATGCCTCAGGGACTCTCTGGAGCTCCTGCTACCTTCCAATGTCTCATGGAGAAGACATGAACCTTATTGAAGTCCTTGTATACCTGGACGATGTCATTGTCTTTGGGAGAACCCTGGAAGAACACGAAGAGAGGCTGGAAAAAGTGTTGAGAAGACTCAGTGAGGAGGGACTCAAGCTTTCGCCTGAGAAGCGTCGGTTCTACCAGTCTTCTGTGAACTATCTGGGGCACATAGTGTCTGAAGAAGGGGTGGCCACAGACCCTGAGAAATTGGAGGCAGTTATCTCCTGGCCAAGACCCACCACAGTAACAGAACTCAGATCCTTCTTGGGGTTCTGCTCCTATTACAGGAGGTTTGTGGAAGGATTCGCCCGAATTGCCAGACCATTGAATGAACTACTCAAGACCGAGGGGGAAGAGGACGACTCAGGGCTCAGGAAGCCGGGAGAGTCAGTCAGAGATCAGTGGAACCATAAGTGTGAAGAAGCCTTCCAGGCGTTGAAGAAGAGCCTAACCAGTGCACCAGTCTTGGCCTACGCAGACCCAACCAAACCCTATGAACTACATGTAGATGCTAGTCATGACGGTCTGGGAGGAGTACTTTACCAAGAACACGAAGGACAACTGCGGCCTGTTGCCTACGTGAGCAGGAGCCTGACCCCCTCTGAGAAGAACTACCCCACTCACAAGCTGGAGTTCCTGGCCCTTAAGTGGGCGGTAGTAGACAAGCTCAAAGACTACCTGTATGGGGCGGAGTTCACTGTGAAGACCGACAACAACCCCCTTACTTACCTTTTCACCACAGCAAAACTGGACGCCACTGGACACAGGTGGTTGGCCGCACTGTCTAGATTCAATTTCAGCCTAAAGTACAGGCCAGGGGCTGGGAATCGAGATGCAGACGCTCTGTCCAGGAGATCTCATGCCCCCACCAGTGACACAGAAGACTGGACTCAAGTGGCACCTGACGGGGTGTGGGCCCTTTGTCAAGGGGCTGAATTACAAGCCAGATACTGTGGAGTAACCCAACTGGAGGAAGACCATCTGCCGAAACTGTCCAAGAAGGAACTGAGATGCGACCAATTAGAAGACCGCATGGGGAAATTGGTTCTGGAAGCCCTGGAGAATCAGGATCCAAATAGACTCCTGCGCCACTCCTCAAAGTAAGCTCGCCTGTTGAGGAAAGAGTGGGACAGGTTGCAGGTGCATCAGGGAGTGGTCTACCGAAGGGGCCCCTCTGATGACCTGGAAGATAAATGGCAATTGTTCCTTCCGGAAAAACATCGAGAGACTGTTCTGATTGCCCTACATGACAATCATGGCCACCTAGGGGCGGAAAGGACCTTTCAACTCGTCAGAAATCGGTTCTATTGGCCCTGCATGAGGGCAGAAGTAGAAGAGTACTGCCATTCATGTGCACGCTGCATCCAGAGGAAGACTTTACCCCATCAAGCTGCCCCAATGGGCCATCTACAAAGTCAAGACCCAATGGATCTGGTATGCATTGATTTTCTCTGCCTCGAACCCGACCTGAGTGGACTAGGAAATGTTCTGGTGATAACCGATCATTTCACCCGGTATGCCCAAGCTTTCCCAACCAAAGGCCAGAAGGCTTCCACAGTAGCCAAGGTACTTATGGAGAAGTATTTTGTCCATTATGGGCTGCCACAGCGACTCCATTCAGATCAAGGAAGGGACTTTGAGAGTCGGCTGATCCGGAAACTCCTGGATTCGTTAGGAATCAAGAAAACCCGAACCACACCTTACCACCCAATAGGGAGATGCTCAGCCGGAGAGGTTTAATCGAACCCTGCTCAATATGTTGGGAACTCTGGATAGTGAGAAGAAACAACAATGGAGCAAACACATAGCAGCTATAGTACACGCTTACAACTGCACCACCAGTGATGCTACAGACTACTCCCCATATCGACTCATGTTTGGGAGAGAAGCAAGGTTAACTGTGGACCTGGCCTTTGGCACCTCTTTAGACCATTCTTCAGCCACATCCCACAAAGGATATGTGGACAGGCTCAGACACAGCCTGAAAGTAGCCTATGAACAAGCTCAAGCGGCCTCAGATCAAAGGGGAGCTCGAAACAAAAGAAACTTCGACTTGAAGGTCCGGGTGCAAGACCTGCAGCCCGGGGACCGAGTACTGCTACGCAATCTGGGGGTCCCTGGAAAACACAAACTTGCAGACAGATGGAGATCTAAACCCTATGTCATCTGTAGGAAGCTGCCGGGCCTACCTGTCTACAAGTTGAAGCCAGAAGGAAAGGTAGGACCACTGAAGACGTGGCATCGAAACCACCTGCTCCCACTTGCTGAAGCAGTCAGGATACCTCCAGTGAGGGACTCCCCTGAACCAGTCTCTATTCTGGATACCCCCAGGCCAAACACTTGGTCCCAGACCTCTCGGGCTGAAGATGGAGAGGCCTCTGAACTTAGTGGAGATGAAGGAAGAGAACCTGACTGGCTGTGGCCTTCCCCAACTCCAGGAACTTCTGCTATAGATCTTCCAACCACTGAAGACACTATAGATGGACAACTGAACACAGAAGCCACTGAGTTCATCCCATCTAGTCGTTCATCAGATTACTGGGAAGATGCCTGTGATACTTACTCTGAAAAGGACCCTAGAGACTCTCTGTATCCCTCGGCTCCTGAAGCAGATGTTCCAGAGCCCACCGTGTTGCCCGAACCTGCTACAGAAGAAGAGCCTGTGGCACCAGAGCCAGAAACCCCAAGAGGGCAAAGGGCTCGAAGAGTCATAAGGCCTCCTAAAAAGTTGACTTACCCACAAATGGGGAAGAGCTCAGAAGATTCTGTGGTCACTGCCAGGAGGGGTGCAGAGAATCCGGATCCCTCCACTGTTCATTTGGTGGAGGGCAACCCCCACTCACTCTCTGGCACAGTTAGGCAGGCCACTCATGATAGTGTGACCTATGGGCAAGGGAATTCAACCCCTCAGTTTTGGTGGGAATTCCCTATGCCGACATCTTACGCAATGTTGTCTAGGGTTGTACGCAATGTATGCTAGAATTATCTTTGGGGACCAAAGAGTTTAAGTGGGGGGAGTGTGTAGCGGGGTAGTCCTCTTTAATACAGAGAGACAGGACTTTCCGGGTGAGAGGTGAGTCGGGAGGGAGTAGAGAAGAGACTTTACTGGAAGTGAAAGCAGAGGAGAGAGACTACGTTACCCAGAACCCCGTTTGGCACCTAGGGTGCAATGTTGTCACCGTAGAGACTCATGGGTGGAGCTTTATAAGGAGGAGGCGAGGCTAGGCTCGGCCTCTTTGGGACACAAGACTTCAGTGGAGAGATCCTCCTGTGCGGACCTGCTGCTGTGCAAGGCCTGAAGCCTGGGGCCTTGCGCGGTTACCAAAGAGCCTTCCACCCCATCTCGAGCCTGGGTGACATTTGACTTGGTTTCTTCAACCGCTGCTGAGCCGGAGACCCGACCGCTGCAGAGGCTGTGTGTGGAGACACAGCAAGTGGAAGTTCCCGGACTGGGATCGCGTCCGGAGGGGTGAGCGAGCACATGCTCAATCCACAAATACTGTATACCATTGTTAGGCCTACAGACTGCCGTGGCCCACCAGTTCCTATTTCAGTTCTTTTCCCCCACTGGAGATCCATAGCAGAACTGATTCAAACGGATCTCTAGTGGAGTGTACTTTGTTGGCATTTTTTACCCCCCTTGGATTATAAATGTGTTCCTGAAATGTGCACCACCGTTTAAAGACTTGCATGCGAAGAATTTTACCCCCCCTAGAGACTGAGTTATATGGTCAGGCCTGGCCATCTAGATAGTTTATTTAGTTGCTGCGCCATAGGGCGCATAGTGAAGTACTGTTACACGTGGCGCGTGTGCGCCATATCTGACTACTTATAGTGTGTTTATTGCTGCAGGGCTCTGCAGATATATTCCTGTAATTTGTGATAACTGTTGATTTTATGCCAGTAGAAGTAAACTCGTTAATCTTCTATCACTGCATTGGTGTCTGAATTTAACCATAGAGCATAAGATATATATTACCCTAGACTAACTGTGCCAGAAGGGGGTCGAGTAAATTGCCGGGGGTTGGCGGAGCTGTCTTCAGGGCCCAAACTAAATCTGCGGCCCTCTTAACTGAAGGTATCGCTACATATATATATATATATATATATATATATATATAAAGAAAAAACAGTTTGTACGGGACGCTGGACACACAGGTGTTATGAAAAGCATACCGTGTTTGCAATCACATGATAGCAAACAAGAAGCTCTATTGGCTTCCTTTAGAATCTCCTCGGGGTGCAGAGCTCTGCACCCTGAACACTCCCACTGTAGCATTGTTTCCTGTTGTGGTTAGTGATTGGCCGGTTCCGCGGCATCACTTCCGGTTTCTCGAGTGACTAATCCCGGCTGGTCTGAAGGTGGATGGAAGGCGACTTGCTGTGAGAGCTGTGAGTATGAGGGGGGGATATGGGTGACACCTGATGTAAAGGGGACGCTGATGGGGATGCCTGATGTGAAGGGGGACGCTGATGGGGACACCTGCTGTAAAGGGGGACGCTGATGGGGATGCCTGATGTATAGGGGGACTCTGATTGGGACACCTGATGTAAAGGAGGACTCTGATAGGGGCGCCTGATGTTAAGGGTGACTTTGATTGGGATGCATGATGTAAAGGAGGACTCTGATAGGGAAGCCTGATATAAAGGAGGACTCACTCTGATTAGGACACCTGATGTAAAGGGGGACTTTGATTGGGACACTTGATGTAAAGGGAGGACTCTGATGGGGACACCTAATGTAAAGGGGGACTCTTATGGGGACACCTGATGTAAAGGGGGACTCTGATAGGAACACCTGATGTAATGGGGGACTCTGATTGGGACACCTGATGTAAAGGGAGGATTTTGGTGGGGACACCTGATGTAAAGGGGGACTCTGATGGGGGCACCTGATGTAAAGTAGGACTTTGATTGGAACACCTGATGTAAAGGGAGGACTCTGATGGGGATACCTGATGTAAAGGGGGACTCTGATGGGGACACCTGCTGTAAAGGGGGACTATGATTGGGACACCTGTTGTAAAAGGGGAGTTTGATGAGGACACCTTATGTTAAGTGGTTTTATTTTATTTTACTTGAAATGTGGATGTTATTGGCCTACTGTGAGGCTGCATATGATGGGCACAGTGAGGCTGAAATTGATGGGCACAGTGAGGCTGCAATTGATGGTGTGAGGGGGTTAGCTCGGCAGCGGGTGTGTGTGACCCCCGGGATGGGCTCCCCACACAAAAACAGGCCCAGCAAACGGAGGTTGTGGTTTTCAAAATCAAAAAGGTGCGGTTTATTTTCTATTTACAGTGACAAAACACAGCAAAGCAAAAGAAACATAAACAAAATAAATCCTGGTCAACTTGACCTCTGACTAAACATACAGGTTTCCTAACTAACAACTGGGATCAGCCTAGTGCTGTCCTAGTCCCTAAGTCCCTGGTTTTAAATGTCCAAGCAAATAGCCACACAGGCTTTGTCTCACCGCACAGGGGTTCACTCTCCCTAGACAGTCCACACAGGTCTGGTTCCAGGCATGAGCTAACATCTAATGAAGCTGGGAGTTCTTATAGAGGCCTAAATGAGCTGACAAGCTTCAGCTGGTCTCATCAACTCCCTGTCTGCACGACGCCCCACACTTTCCCTAGAGGTATGAGTCATCCATGAGCCCATTTGCCTCAGCTGGGCTTATACAACTCTCCACCTAGTTGTATAAGTCGGCGTAAAGCCTGAATCTGGGCGAAATATATCTACCCCCCTGGATGCAACCAGGTGACTTTACCTTCCTGCTGTCACATACCCCCCCCTCTTGTTTTAACCTCGGGGTTGGAACACCAGCAATCAGGCATTCATGTACTCGAGACAAAGCATCCACATTCCCCATTTGAATGCCAGGGCGATGCTTTACTGTGAAGTTGAATTCCTGGAGGGCCAGGAACCACCTATTCACTCTTCTATTTGTTTCCTTGTTTTGAGCCATCCACTTTAACGGAGCGTGATCCGTAACCATGTCAAAGTGCCTACCTAGCAGGTAGTACCGAAGGGAATCTAGAGCCCACTTCACCGCTAAACACTCCTTTTCAACGGTGGCGTAATTTACCTCATGGGACTTCAACTTCCTGCTGAGGTAAATGACTGGGTGCTCTTCCCCGTTCCAGACCTGGGACAATACTGCTCCTAACCCCACATCTGACGCATCACTTTGTACGACAAAGTCTTTAGAGAAGTCGGGTGAGTACAACACTGGCTGGCTACATAAGGCTTGTTTCAAGAATTGGAATGCTGCCTCAGCCTCGGGGGTCCATTTAATCATGACCGACCCTTTCCCCTTCGTCAGGTTGGTTAGGGGCACAGCCTTAGAAGCAAAGTGGGGAATGAATCGCCGATAATACCCAGCGATTCCCAGAAAGGCTCGTACCTGCTTCTTGCTGTTGGGACGTGGCCAACTCTGGATGGCCTCGACTTTGTTGAGTTGGGGTTTTATTACTCCCCTCCCAATGGTGTACCCAAGATATTTGGCCTCCTCCTGCCCAATGGTACACTTCTTGGGGTTAGCCGTAAACCCCGCTTCCCGAACAGAGTCCAGGACTGCTTGCACTTTTGGCAGATGTGAGGCCCAATCTGTGCTATGGACAATTACGTCATCCAGGTAAGCCGCAGCATACTTCCGATGGGGCCTCAGCATCTGGTCCATTTTCCGCTGGAATGTGGCCGGCGCATTCTGTAACCCGAACGGCATTCTTTTATATTGGAACGCCCCGTCTGGGGTTACAAATGCGGTTTTCTCTTTGGCCGACTTGGCCAGGGGGATTTGCCAATACCCTTTTGTGAGGTCAAGAGTCGTCATGTATCGGGCTGTTCCCAGCCGGTCGATCAACTCATCTATACGTGGCTAGGGATGAGCTTCGTGTTCGAGTCGAACATACGTTCGACTCGAACATCGGCTGTTCGATCGTTCGACGAAGATCGAACGATTTGGGCCGTTCGCGCCAAATTCGAGTGACGCGAACGGCCCACAATGCACTACGCCATCGCAGTGTCATCCAGGCGCTGTGATTGGCCAAGCATGCACTGTGACCCCGCATGCTTGGCCAATCACAGCGCCGGCAGCGAGGAGAGCAATGATTGGCCACAGGCAGGATGCCTGTGGCCAATTATTGCTGAGGGGGTTTAGTACACGCCCCACACTATAAAAGGCCGCCAGCACGGCGGCCTAGTGTAGTGTGTTCCGGAGCAGGGATAGAGCAGCATAGGCAGGGACAGTGACTTTTATTTCTTTCTTGCTTAACCTGGATTCCTTTAGTTTAGGGAAAGAGAAGGATAGGTAGGGAGAGTGTCAGTGTGTTTTGTGCTTGTGCTATATTGTGCTTAAAAAAAACATTTTTTCTAGGGACAGAAAACTGTAGGTAGGGAGAGTGTGTCAGTTTCTTTCACTGTCAAAGTCCTTGTTTCCAGGGACCTGGAAGGACAGTGAGGTAATTCTCCTTGTGCTATATTGTGCTTAAAAAAAACATTTTTTCTAGGGACAGAAAACTGTAGGTAGGGAGAGTGTGTCAGTTTCTTTCACTGTCAAAGTCCTTGTTTCCAGGGACCTGGAAGGACAGTGAGGTAATTCTCCTTGTGCTAAATTGTGCTTAAAAAAAACATTTTTTCTAGGGACAGAAAACTGTAGGTAGGGAGAGTGTGTCAGTTTCTTTCACTGTCAAAGTCCTTGTTTCCAGGGACCTGGAAGGACAGTGAGGTAATTCTCCTTGTGCTAAATTGTGCTTAAAAAAAACATTTTTTCTAGGGACAGAAAACTGTAGGTAGGGAGAGTGTGTCAGTTTCTTTCACTGTCAAAGTCCTTGTTTCCAGGGACCTGGAAGGACAGTGAGTGAATTCTCCTTGTGCTATATTGTGCTTAAAAAAAACATTTTTTCTAGGGACAGAAAACTGTAGGTAGGGAGAGTGTGTCAGTTTCTTTCACTGTCAAAGTCCTTGTTTCCAGGGACCTGGAAGGACAGTGAGGTAATTCTCCTTGTGCTAAATTGTGCTTAAAAAAAACATTTTTTCTAGGGACAGAAAACTGTAGGTAGGGAGAGTGTGTCAGTTTCTTTCACTGTCAAAGTCCTTGTTTCCAGGGACCTGGAAGGACAGTGAGGTAATTCTCCTTGTGCTAAATTGTGCTTAAAAAAAACATTTTTTCTAGGGACAGAAAACTGTAGGTAGGGAGAGTGTGTCAGTTTCTTTCACTGTCAAAGTCCTTGTTTCCAGGGACCTGGAAGGACAGTGAGGTAATTCTCCTTGTGCTAAATTGTGCTTAAAAAAAACATTTTTTCTAGGGACAGAAAACTGTAGGTAGGGAGAGTGTGTCAGTTTCTTTCACTGTCAAAGTCCTTGTTTCAAGGGACAGAGAAGGACACCTGAAGGTAGCCCTTATTGCTTTTTCCCATCTCCCTGCAGGCCATCTATTAGAATGTCTGGAAGGCAAACAAGGAGAGGCAGACAGTCAGGAGGCAATAAAAGAGGGCAAGCAGGCTCTGTGTCTGGGGGCAACAGTGCTGGTCGTGGACGCGGTGCATTGTCATCAGCACATGGCCATGGGACACGCTTGTCCTTCTTTTCGGCAGCTGGACATGTTGAGCCACATCATGCCGAAGACTTGGTAGAGTGGATGACCAAGCCCTCCTCCTCCTCCTCATCCTCTCTCACCCAGGCTCAGGGTACTGGAAAAGCAGCTGCCAAAGCGTCCTCTTCCCTGGTATCAATGTCAGACTCATCATCAGTCACTCCTTCCCTAGACCCACCATGTCCTCCTCCTGAGGAGTCCCCCGAACTGTTTCAGCACAGTGTTGGGTACATGCTCCAGGAGGATGCCCAGCGTTTCGAAGGGTCTGATGATGAAACCCAGCTAGAGGAAGGCAGTAGCGTGAGAGCAGACAGAGGGGATGCTCAAGAAGGACACCAATCTGGCAGTCATGTTCCAGCAGCTGCAGCATACTGCCAGATTGCCTCCAGTGATGAGGAGGGAGGTGATGATGAGGTCACTGACTCCACGTGGGTGCCTAATAGGAGAGAGGAGGAGGAGGAGGATGAGGAGGAGGCACATCTCCAACGAGGCAGGATGCCCTTTGGTGGCCAGCGTAAGGGCAGTACACCGACGGAATCACACCGCAGAGCTCCGCCTGTGCAGGGCGCTGCCTCTGCCCGTCATTCAAAAAGTTCTTTGGTGTGGGCCTTTTTTGAGGCTAGTGCATCAGATCGCACAGCTGCTGTTTGCAACATATGTCTCAAGCGTATATCGCGTGGCCAAAACATCAGCCGCTTGGGTACCACATGCCTGACCAGACATATGTTGACCTGCCATGCAGCTCGTTGGCAAGCCTACCTCAAAGACCCACACCAAAGAACAAAGCGGACCTCTCCTTGCACCGCATCAGCTGGGATCTCCAACCCCACTATAACTTCAGTCCTCTCTGAAACATGCACTGAGAGGAATGAAGGTGTAGAATTAGGTGTGTCACAGCCAAGTACTTGCGGCCACTCTGCTAGCAGTACACCGACGTCCGATTCTAGCAGGCAAATTTCCCTGCCCCAGCTGCTGGACCGTCGAAAGAAGTTCACTCCCAGCCATCCACATGCCCAGCGGTTGAATGCTAGCTTGGCTAAATTGCTAGCGCTTCAACTGCTGCCTTTTCAGTTGGTAGACTCGGCCCCCTTCCGTGAGTTTGTGCAATGTGCGGTTCCTCAGTGGCAGGTTCCCAAACGCCACTTTTTCTCACGGAAGGCTATTCCGGCTCTCTACCGGCATGTGGAAGGCAATGTCTTGGCCTCGCTGGACAGGGCGGTCAGCGGTAAGGTGCATATTACCGCTGACTCATGGTCCAGCAGGCATGGACAGGGACGTTACCTTTCTTTCACGGCCCATTGGGTCACTCTTTTGGCAGCTGGGAAGGATGCAGGACAAGGTGCAGTAGTGTTGGAGGTTGTCCCACCGCCACGCCTCCAAAATGCTACTACTGGTTGTGACACACCTCTCTCCTCCACCCCCTCCTCTTCTTCTTCCTCCATGGCCTCTTCCTGTGGTTTGTCCTATGAACCAGCGGTGCTCCGTAGCCGTTCACGGGGCTACGCAAGTACGCAGGCAAAAAGATGCCATGCCGTGCTTGCGCTGGTGTGTTTGGGGGACAGAAGCCACACTGGGGCAGAGGTCCTGTCTGCTCTGCAGGGCCAGGCCGAGAGGTGGTTGACGCCACGCCAGCTTAAGCCAGGAATGGTGGTTTGCGACAATGGCACCAACCTCCTCTCCGCCCTCCGACAGGGACAACTGACCCATGTGCCCTGTGTGGCTCACGTCCTTAACCTGGTGGTGCAGCGGTTCTTGGGCAGGTACCCGGGCTTACAGGATGTCCTGAGGCAGGCCAGGAAAGTCTGTGTGCATTTCCGCAGATCTTATAATGCCAGTGCTCGCCTGGCTGAGCTGCAAAAGGAGTTGAACCTGCCCAAGAACCGCCTTATATGTGACATGCCCACCAGGTGGAACTCAACGTTGGCCATGCTGCAGCGGCTGCACACGCAGCAGAGGGCCATCAATGAGTACCTGTGCGACTACGGCACCAGGACAGGGTCAGGGGAGCTTGGTTTTTTTTCTCCACGCCAGTGGGGCATGATCAGGGATGCATGCACTGTCCTGGCACCATTTGAGGAGGCCACGAGGATGGTGAGCAGTGACAGTGCATGCATCAGTGACACTGTACCTCTTGTCCACCTGTTGGAGCACACGCTGCGTGGAATAATGGACAGGGCACTTGAGGCAGAACAGAGGCAGGAAGAGGAGGACTTCCTTGCCTCTCAAGGCCCCCTTTACCCAGACAGTGTTCCTTCTGTCCCACCCATCGCACAGGAAGAGGAGGAGGAGGAGGAGGAGGAGGAGGAGGAGGATTGTGTCAGCATGGAGGTGGAGGCTGGCACTCAGCATCATCAGCAGCAGTCTTTTAGGGATGATTTACAGTCCCAAGAAACCAGTGGACTTGTACGTGGCTGGGAGGAGGTGGCTGCGGATCATGTCGTCCTTAGTGACCCAGAGGACTCCGGAGCGAATGCCTCAGCAAACCTACGCTGCATGGCCTCCCTGATCCTGCAAAGTCTGCGGAAGGATCCTCGTATTCTTCGGATCAAGGAGAGGGACCATTACTGGCTGGCCACTCTCCTTGATCCACGGTACAAGGGTAAGGTTGCGGACCTTATGTTACCGTCGCAGAGGGAGCAGAGGATGAGACAACTCCGGGAGGCCTTGCAGAAAGGTCTGTGCAACGCGTTCCCAGAGACTGGGAGGTTACAAACTCCTGGTCCTGGACAACGAGTTGCTGAGGCTTCGGGCAGTCAAAGAAGGAGCGGTGGGGAAGGTGGCCGTCTGACCGATGCGTTCAGACAATTCTTTAGTCCGCAGCCCCAAAGTATGATCGGTTCCAGCAACCATCGCCAGCGTCTGATAAACATGGTGCAGGAATATCTAGGGGCAAGGTCAGACTTGGACACCTTCCCCACCGAAAATCCTCTGGCTTACTGGGTCTTGAGGATGGATCACTGGCCAGAGCTTGCACAGTATGCAATTGAGCTACTGGCCTGTCCTGCATCCAGCGTTCTTTCGGAACGCACATTCAGTGCTGCTGGAGGATTTGTCACGGATCACAGGGTGCGCCTGTCCACCGACTCGGTTGATCGACTGACTTTCATCAAGATGAACCAGTCTTGGATCACCACCAGCTACCACACACCTGATGCTGATATAACAGACTAATTGATTTTAACATGTCACATCCCTTCAAGACTGATGCTGATGCTGAGTGCCTGTGCTGTTATGTTGACTGGCTATCCTCCTCCTCCGAGTCCTCAATGATACGATTGATGATGATAGCTTGGAAGATCATTTTTGTTTATGGGTGCCGCCACCAGTGGCTAAGGCCCAATTTTTCAGCCCCTGTTTTACAGGGGCGTGTAATTACAATTTTTTTAGCAATAATTTGCCATAGGGCTCATTGCTGTGCTCCAAGTACAGTATCTGTGAGGGGTTGGAGTGTTGTGGCACCAGTGCCTAAGGCCCAATTTTTCAGCCCCTGTTTAACAGGGGCGTGTCATTACAATTTTTGAAGCAATACTTTGCAACAGGGCTCATTGCTGTGCTCCAAGTACAGTATCTGTGAGGGGTTGTAGTGTTGTGCCACCAGTGCCTAAGGCCCAATTTTTCAGCCCCTGTTCAACAGGGGCATGCAATTACAATTCTTGATCTAATAATTCACAGCAGGGTCCATTGCTGCACCCACCAAGAGTAACTCTGAGGGCTTACAGTGTTGTGGCAACGCCACCACCACCACCACCACGAAAGGCCCAATTTTTCAGCCCCTGCTCAAAAGGGGCATGTAATTACAATTCTTGATCTAATAATTCACAGCAGGGCCCATTGCTGCACCCACCAAGAGTAACTGTCAGGGCTTACAGTGTTGTGGCACCAGCACCACCATCAAAGCCCCAATTTTTACTACCACTGTTCAACAATTATATGTAATTAAAATTCCTGATATAATAGTTGACAGCAGGGCGTTCCAGCACCAACCAAGAGTAACTGAGTGCTTACAGTGTTGTGCCAACACCAACAACTAAGGGGCCTATTTCTGCAGAGTATATACGGCAGGTCCCTACTTTCAAACATCCAACTTACAAACGACTCCTACTTGCAAACGAAAGAAGACAACAGGAAGTGAGAGGAAATCTACCCCTAGAAAGGAAAATTCTCTCCTGTAAGAATAAATATGGGAGAAAGGGGTCTCATCTGTACTGATGCTTTATCAGCAATCCTTGTTTCAAGAAAAACACCACATTTCAAAAACAGTTGTCATTGGGACGGAAAGTGAGGTGAAATGTTCTGAACAGGGGCACAGACAGCAAAACAAATGTTACAGGGGTGATAACCCTTACCTATGTTTCCCAAAAAGTTTAAAAATAGATTTTTGGGCTGGAGCTACACTTCAACAATGTACCTGTTCAAAATTACAAACAGATTCTACATAAGAACAAACCTACAGTCCCTGTCTTGTATGCACCGCCTGTATACGGCTGTTCAGAGTATATAGGGCCTTTTTTATTTTATGTGCGGGGTTCCCCTTAATATCCATACAAGACCCAAAGGGGCTGGTAATGGGCTGGGGTAGGGGGGGGTCATGGGGTAGCTATGCCATTTTTCTTAAAGAATTTCATCCATATTACCGGGACCAGACATTACATTAAAGCCGCAAGCAGTTTTAAATGGCTTTTTTTTCCTTTAGAAGTGTCATTTTGTGCAGGGACAGTTCTAAACACGGGAAACACGTGGCACTTCACAGGCATACTTTAGACACCCCCCAGGTACGATATTTAAAGGAATATTTGACTTTTTTTTTTTCACTTTATGCATCATTAAAATGACTGCTCCCGAAAAACGACCGTTTTTAAAACTTCTTTTTGCATTGATACATGTCCCCTGGTGCACAACCCGGGTTCCCAAACCCTATTTATGACAATAACATGCATAATAGTTGTTATAATTAGCACTTTAGAATTCGAACGTTCGCATCCATTGTATTTAATAGGGTTCTAATGTTCGTTCGAACTTTCGGTCCGTTCGCGGGTTCTGGTGCGAACCGAACCCGGGGGTGTTCGGCTCATCACTATACGTGGCATGGGGTAGGTGTCAAATTTTGTAACTTTGTTCAACTGACGAAAATCGTTACAAAATCGCCAGCTCCCATCCGGTTTAGGCACCAACACAATGGGACTAGACCAATCACTTTGGGACTCCTCTATCACCCCTAAGTTCAGCATTTTCTGTACTTCCTCCCGTATTGCCTCCCGTCGGGCCTCTGGGATCCGATAGGGTTTTAACTTCACCCTTTCACCGGGCGGGGTAATGATGTCATGCTCTACCCCAGATGTTTGTCCCGGCAGCTCAGAGAATACCTCCTTGTTGCGAAGCACAAACTCCTTAACCTCCTGTTGTTGGGGTTGTGACAAGGTGGCTGCTATTCCAACCTCAGGAATCACGCAACCAGTTTGAGCTGGTGACCAAGTGTCTGCGACTAGGGACTCTCTATCCCTCCAGGCTTTCAACAGATTAACGTGATAGATCTGTTCGGGCTTTCGCCTTCCTGGTTGTCTGACCTTGTAATTCACTTCGCTCACTTTTTCCATTATCTCGTAGGGGCCTTGCCATTTGGCAAGGAATTTACTTTCAACCGTAGGGACAAGTACCAGTATCCTATCCCCCGGGGAAAAGGTACGGGTCTTGGCTCCACGGTTGTACACTCTCTGCTGTGCTAACTGCGCTTGGGCCAAATGTTCCTTCACGATGGGCATTACCTGTGCAATTCGGTCTTGCATCAGGGCGACATGCTCAATCACACACCTGTGGGGAGAACTCTCACTTTCCCAAGTTTCCTTGGCAATATCCAACAGCCCTCTTGGGTGTCTCCCATACAGTAACTCAAAGGGGGAGAATCCCGTAGAGGATTGGGGCACCTCCCTAATAGCAAACATCAGATAAGGAAGTAGACAGTCCCAATCCTTTCCATCTCTATCCACCACTTTCTTCAACATTTGTTTTAGGGTTTTGTTGAATCTTTCAACCAGCCCATCGGTTTGGGGGTGATACACAGATGTACGTAATTGCGTCACTTTGAACAATTTACACAGCTCCTTCATAACCCGGGACATAAAGGGTGTACCTTGGTCCGTAAGCAGTTCTTTACAAATACCCACCCGGCTAAACACAAGAGATAGCTCTTTGGCTATGGTTTTGGCCGAGGTATTTCGGAGAGGGATCGCTTCTGGATAACGGGTGGCATAGTCCATTATAACTAATATGTACTGGTGCCCCCTAGCGGACTTGATTATAGGACCTACCAAATCCATGGCGATCCTCTCAAACGGGACCTCAATGATGGGTAGAGGGACCAGCGGGCTACGGAAATGTGGCATCGGGGCCGACCTCTGACACACAGGGCAGGAGGAACAATAATTTTCTATGTCCTTCATCACCCCCGGCCAATAGAATCTCTGTAATACCCTCTCTCGGGTTTTCTCTGTCCCCAGATGACCTCCAAGAATGTGCCCATGGGCCAACTCCAACACCAACTTCCTGTAAGGTTTGGGCACCACAAGCTGCTCAACGGTTTCTTCTGCCCTTTTTGCCACCCGATACAGTAGGTCCTTCTCTACGCTGAAGTATGGGTAAGTGCAGGTATTATCTGGGTTCACTAACTCGCCATCTATTTTCACTACGTTTTCCCGTGCCTTTATTAGGGCGGGGTCTTTCAACTGTTCTGTGGCAAAGTTTTCCCTGTGAACCTCAAGATCAGAAAACTCCACAGACGGTAGGTTTTCGTCTGAGGAGGTGGGCTCCTCTCCAGTTTCTTGAGTCTCCCCTGCCAATACTGATAAGGGAAATTCCGGAGAGTCCTCACCACTCTCAGGGGAGTTATGGCTATCACATTCCTGGTACATAGGGGCACCAGTGGGGGGCTCAGGATCATCCCACAGTTCCCAGAACTTCGGAAAATCCCTTCCCACAATGGCGTCATGCGGTAACTGAGATACTAAGCCCACTGGATGAGAGAGGGTACCTTTGGGGGTCTCGAAACACACTGTAGTCACTGGATACTCTCGGGTGTCCCCATGCACACAAATAACAGCTACCTTGCTATTCCCAGAGACCTCTGTTTTAACTAACTCAGCCTTTATCAGGGTCACAAGGCTACCTGAATCCAGCAATACCACAACATTTCTACCATTAACACACATTTTGCATAAATGTTTCTCAGTTCCTCGAATGGCAGTGCATGCGACTGTCGCACACAGCGACTGACGTCTGCCCGTCAGAAAGTCACACTGCATGGGTTCCTCCACAACCGGGCAATTGGCTGCAATATGTCCCGCTTGCCGGCAGCGGTAGCAAACGATCCTTCTTGCCGCCTCTTGAGCCGCTGATTTCCCAGGCTGTTCTCGCCAAACTTGGGGTAGAGCTCCCACCCTCTCACTCTCTCCACCCTCACCCCTTGGAATCCTCTTATCCGCCCCTGGGGATGGTCTGGTCTTAGGGTGGAAAGTCCGAGTGTCTCTGGAAGAGGCCGTCAGGTTCTCTGTAGCCAAGTATTTCTCCACACGATCCACAAGTCCATCGGCCGTCTCTGGGTCTCCATGGCTTACCCACTTTTGGATGGCAGTAGGAAGAGCTCTCAAAAACCGATCCATTACAACACGTTCCACAATCTTTGGTGCGGACAAAGTCTCTGGCTGTAGCCACTTTCTGCTCAGGTGAATGAGATCATACATTTGAGACCTGGGGGGTTTTCCAAGCTGGAAAGTCCAGTTATGCACACGCTGAGCCCGGACAGCCTGGGTGACACCCAGCCTTGCCAATATTTCAGCTTTTAGCATCACATAGTCTTTTGCTTGGTTAGGCTCTAGGTCATAGTAAGCTTTCTGCGATTCACCAGTTAACAGAGGAGCCACCATTCCAGCCCACTGCTCCTCAGGCCACTTTTCTCTTTCAGCGGTCCTTTCATATGTGGTCAAAAATACCTCTGGATCATCCTCTCCAGTCATTTTTGTCAATAAACGACTCACCCCAAAGGACGCGGTATTAGTGGGACGGCTTTCCTCACTGGTCTGCGGACGTTGCTGCATTACTGCTTCCATCTGTTGTTGTAGTCTCTGATCTTGCTTCTGCAACAGGTCTATGAAGCGGGCCTCAGATTGCTGCTGGGCTTGTTGCTGAGCCTCCAGACTCTGTTGCAAAGTTGCGTTTGTCTGCTGCTGGGCTGCAAGGCTCTGTTGATGAGCTTGCTGCTGGGCTGCGAAGTTCTGTTGTTGAGCTGCAAGGCTCTGTTGATGAGCTGCAAGGCTCTTTTGCAAACCTGCATTTGTCTGCTGTTGATTGGCATTTGCTAGAGCCAGCTGCTTCAGTATCTCCTCCATGCTGGCTTAAAAAAAAACTGCCACTGGTTCTCCACCAACTGTGAGGGGGTTAGCTCGGCAGCGGGTGTGTGTGACCCCCGGGATGGGCTCCCCACACAAAAACAGGCCCAGCAAACGGAGGTTGTGGTTTTCAAAATCAAAAAGGTGCGGTTTATTTTCTATTTACAGTGACAAAACACAGCAAAGCAAAAGAAACATAAACAAAATAAATCCTGGTCAACTTGACCTCTGACTAAACATACAGGTTTCCTAACTAACAACTGGGATCAGCCTAGTGCTGTCCTAGTCCCTAAGTCCCTGGTTTTAAATGTCCAAGCAAATAGCCACACAGGCTTTGTCTCACCGCACAGGGGTTCACTCTCCCTAGACAGTCCACACAGGTCTGGTTCCAGGCATGAGCTAACATCTAATGAAGCTGGGAGTTCTTATAGAGGCCTAAATGAGCTGACAAGCTTCAGCTGGTCTCATCAACTCCCTGTCTGCACGACGCCCCACACTTTCCCTAGAGGTATGAGTCATCCATGAGCCCATTTGCCTCAGCTGGGCTTATACAACTCTCCACCTAGTTGTATAAGTCGGCGTAAAGCCTGAATCTGGGCGAAATATATCTACCCCCCTGGATGCAACCAGGTGACTTTACCTTCCTGCTGTCACAATGGGTACAGTGAGGCTGTATTTGATGGGGACAGTGAGGCTGCATTTGATGGGCACAGTGAGGCTGAAATTGATGGGCACAGTGAGGCTGCAATTGATGGGTACAGTGAGGCTGTATTTGATGGGGACAGTGAGGCTGCATTTGATGGGCACAGTGAGGCTGCAATTGGTGGGCACAGTGAGGCTGCATATGATGGGCACAGTGAGGCTGAACTTGATGGGCACAGTGAGACTGCAGTTGACGGGCACAGTGAGGCTGCATTTGATGAGCACAGTGAGGCTGCATTTGATGGGCACAGTAAAACTGCAATTGATGGGCGCAGTGAGGCTACATATGATGGGCATAGTCAGGCTGAAATTGATGGGCACAGTGAGGCTGCATTTTATGGGCGCAGTGAGGCTGCAATTGATGGGCACAGTGAGGCTGCATTTTGATGGGCACAGTGAGGCTGCAATTGATGGGCACAGTGAGGCTGTATTTGATGGGCACAGTTTTATCTAGCAGTAATGATACATAATCACCTGATAAATGGCTATATACAGTCCTGCATTACTAACAGTTGAATTTTTCAGTTTCTTTGCACCCCCCCAAAAAATTTTGAGTGCCCGCTGCCACTGGATATATGGCAGCTAATCAGCTCACAACTTTTTATTTTCAACGCCTAAAGCAGAACTAAATAAATATAACAATTTAAAAAAAGTTACCTTCCCAGCGAGCTGAAAGTTCTAACACCCACATTTGCTTGTGCTTTCAACCAAACTGTCAAACCATCAAATGGCTGGAGTCATAACTGATCACATGTGCAACACCATAGCAGTTGCAGATCAAACACAAGCTAAGATGGCAGCCTCCTTGGCTGAAAAGAATAGGAGGGTTTAGTTCCACTTTAACTGAACAAGCTTAAGATAGAAGCTGATTGATTGCTATACACAGCTGCTCCAGATTTTGGCTGCTCCAGTTTTGATAAATTCCCCTATTTGTGTTATACATTTCATACTCCTGATCACTGCTTATAGGTTATAGAATCTACAAGCTATGGTGCCACTGCCAATCATTGAAAATTGAACACACCTGATGTACTGACGGCCTAAGCTATTTCTTGAGACACTAACAAGCCAGGACACATTCTGCTACTCCTCCTGAGTATGGTGATACCACATGTGTGAGACTTTTTCACAGCCTAGCCACATAGAGAGGCCCAACATCTAAGGAGTAGTGATGAGCCGAACACCCCCGGGTTCGGTTCGCACCAGAACCCGCGAACGGACCGAAAGTTCGCACGAACATTAGAACCCTATTAAATACAATGGATGCGAACGTTCGGATTCTAAAGTGCTAATTATAACGACTATTATCCATGTTATTGTCCGAAACAGAGTTTGGGAACCCGGGTTCTGCACCAGGGGACATGTATCAATGCAAAAAGAAGTTTTAAAAACGGACGTTTTCCGGGAGCAGTCATTTTAATGATGCATAAAGTGAAAAAAAAAAAGTCAAATATTCCTTTAAATATTGTACCTGGGGGGTGTCTAAAGTATGCCTGTGAAGTGCCACGTGTTTCCCGTGTTTAGAACTGTCCCTGCACAAAATAACATTTCTAAAGGAAAAAAAGCCATTTAAAACTGCTTGCGGCTTTAATGCAATGTCTGGTCACGGTAATATGGATGAAAATCTTCAGGAAAAATGGCATAGCTACCCCATCAACCCCCCCCCCCCCCCTACCCCAGCCCATTACCAGCCCCTTTGGGTCTTGTATGGATATTAAGGGGAACCCCGCACACAAACTAAAAAAGGCCCTATATACTCTGAACAGCCGTATACAGGCGGTGCATACAAGACAGGGACTGTAGGTTTGTTCTTATGTAGAATCTGTTTGTAATTTTGAACAGCTGCATTGTTTAAGTGTAGCTCCATGCCAAATTCCTTTTTTTTAGCTTTTTGGAAAACATAGGGAACGGTTATCACCCCTGTCACATTTTCTTTGCTGTCTGTGCCCCTGTTCAGAACATTTCACCTCACTTTGCGTCCCAATGACAACTGTTTTTGAAATGTGGTGTTTTTATTGAAACAAGGATTGGTGATAAAGCATCAGTAGAGAGGAGACACCTTTCTCCCATATTAATTCTTACAGGAGAGAATTTTCCTTCCAAGGGGTAGATTTCCTCTCACTTCCTGTTGTCTTCTTCCGTTTGCAAGTAGGAGTCGTTTGTAAGTTTGATGTTTGAAAGTAAGGACCTGCCGTATATACTCTGCAGAAATTGGCCCCTTAGGTGTTGGTGTTGGCACAACACTGTAAGCACTCACAGTTACTCTTGGTGGGTGCTGGAACGCCCTGCTGTCAACTATTATATCAGGAATTGTAATAACATATAATTGTTGATCAGTGGTAGTAAAAATTGGGCCTTTGATGGTGGTGCTGGTGCCACAACACTGTAAGGCCTGACAGTTACTCTTGGTGGGCGCAGCAATGGGCCCTGCTGTGAATTATTCGATCAATAATTATAATTGCATGCCCCTGTTGAATAGGGGCTGAAAAATTGGGCCTTTGGTGGTAATGGTGGTGGTGGTGGTGATGGTGGTGCTGGTGCCACAACACTGTAAGGCCTGACAGTTACTCTTGGTGGGCGCAGCAATGGGCCGTGCTGTGAATTATTCGATCAATAATTATAATTGCATGCCCCTGTTGAACAGGGGCTGAAAAATTGGGCCTTAGGCACTGGTGGCACAACACTGCAACCCCTCACAGATACTGTACTTGGAGCACAACAATGAGGCCTGTTGCAAAGTATTGCATCCAAAATTTTAATTACACGCCCCTGTTAAACAGGGGCTGAAAAATTGGGCCTTAGCCACTGGTGGCGTCACCCATAAACCAAAATGATCTTCCAAGCTATCATCATTAATCGTATCATTGAGGAGGAGGAGGAGGATAGCCAGTCAACATAACAGCACAGGCACTCAGCATCAGCATCAGTCTTGAAGGGATGTGACATTTTAAAATCAGTTAGTCTGTTATATCAGCATCAGGTGTGTGGTAGCTGGTGGTGATCCAAGACTGGTTCATCTTGATGAAAGTCAGTCGATCAACCGAGTCGGTGGACAGGCGCACCCTGTGATCCGTGACAAATCCTCCAGCAGCACTGAATGTGCGTTCTGAAAGAACGCTGGATGCAGGACAGGCCAGTAGCTCAATTGCATACTGTGCAAGCTCTGGCCAGTGATCCATCCTCAAGACCCAGTAAGCCAGAGGATTTTCGGTGGGGAAGGTGTCCAAGTCTGACCTTGCCCCTAGGTATTCCTGGACCATGTATATCAGACGCTGCCGATGGTTGCTGGAACCGATCATACTTTGGGGCTGCGGACTAAAGAATTGTCTGAACGCATCGGTCAGACGGCCACCTTCCCCACCGCTCCTTCTTTGACTGCCCGAAGCCTCAGCAACTCGTTGTCCAGGACCAGGAGTTTGTAACCTCCCAGTCTCTGGGAACGCGTTGCACAGACCTTTCTGCAAGGCCTCCCGGAGTTGTCTCATCCTCTGCTCCCTCTGCGACGGTACGATAAGGTCCGCAACCTTACCCTTGTACCGTGGATCAAGGAGAGTGGCCAGCCAGTAATGGTCCCTCTCCTTGATCCGAAGAATACGAGGATCCTTCCGCAGACTTTGCAGGATCAGGGAGGCCATGCAGCGTAGGTTAGCTGAGGCATTCAGTCCGGAGTCCTCTGGGTCACTAAGGACAACATGATCCGCAGCCACCTCCTCCCAGCCACGTACAAGTCCACTGGTTTCTTGGGACTGTAAATCATCCCTAAAAGACTGCTGCTGATGATGCTGAGTGCCAGCCTCCACCTCCATGCTGACACAATCCTCCTCCTCCTCCTCCTCCTCCTCTTCCTGTGCGATGGGTGGGACAGAAGGAACACTGTCTGGGTAAAGGGGGCCTTGAGAGGCAAGGAAGTCCTCCTCTTCCTGCCTCTGTTCTGCCTCAAGTGCCCTGTCCATTATTCCACGCAGCGTGTGCTCCAACAGGTGGACAAGAGGTACAGTGTCACTGATGCATGCACTGTCACTGCTCACCATCCTCGTGGCCTCCTCAAATGGTGCCAGGACAGTGCATGCATCCCTGATCATGCCCCACTGGCGTGGTGAAAAAAACCCGAGCTCCCCTGACCCTGTCCTGGTGCCGTAGTCGCACAGGTACTCATTGATGGCCCTCTGCTGCGTGTGCAGCCGCTGCAGCATGGCCAACATTGAGTTCCACCTGGTGGGCATGTCACATATAAGGCGGTTCTTGGGCAGGTTCAACTCCTTTTGCAGCTCAGCCAGGCGAGCACTGGCATTATAAGATCTGCGGAAATGCACACAGACTTTCCTGGCCTGCCTCAGGACATCCTGTAAGCCCGGGTACCTGCCCAAGAACCGCTGCACCACCAGGTTAAGGACGTGAGCCATACAGGGCACATGGGTCAGTTGTCCCTGTCGGAGGGCGGAGAGGAGGTTGGTGCCATTGTCGCAAACCACCATTCCTGGCTTAAGCTGGCGTGGCATCAACCACCTCTCGGCCTGCCCCTGCAGAGCAGACAGGACCTCTGCCCCATTGTGGCTTCTGTCCCCCAAACACACCAGCGCAAGCACGGCATGGCATCTTTTTGCCTGCGTACTTGCGTAGCCCCTTGAACGCCTACGGAGCACCGCTGGTTCCGAGGACAAACCACAGGAAGAGGCCATGGAGGAAGAAGAAGAGGAGGGGGTGGAGGAGAGAGGTGTGTCACAACCAGTAGTAGCATTTTGGAGGCGTGGCGGTGGAACAACCTCCAACACTACTGCACCTTGTCCTGCATCCTTCCCAGCTGCCAAAAGAGTGACCCAATGGGCCGTGAAAGAAAGGTAACGTCCCTGTCCATGCCTGCTGGACCATGAGTCAGCGGTAATATGCACCTTACCGCTGACCGCCCTGTCCAGCGAGGCCAAGGCATTGCCTTCCACATGCCTGTAGAGAGCCGGAATCGCTTTCCGTGCGAAAAAGTGGCGTTTGGGAACCTGCCACTGAGGAACCGCACATTGCACAAACTCACGGAAGGGGGCCGAGTCTACCAACTGAAAAGGCAGCAGTTGAAGCGCTAGCAATTTAGCCAAGCTAGCATTCAACCGCTGGGCATGTGGATGGCTGGGAGTGAACTTCTTTCGACGGTCCAGCAGCTGGGGCAGGGAAATTTGCCTGCTAGAATCGGACGTTGGTGTACTGCTAGCAGAGTGCCCGCAAGTACTTGCCTGTGACACACCTAATTCTACACCTTCATTCCTCTCAGAGCAGGTTTCAGAGAGGAGTGAAGGTATAGTGGGGTTGGAGATCCCAGCTGATGCGGTGCAAGAAGAGGTCAGCTTTGTTCTTTGGTGTGGGTCTTTAAGGTAGGCTTGCCAACGAGCTGCATGGCAGGTCAACATATGTCTGATCAAGCATGTGGTGCCCAAGCGGCTGATGTTTTGGCCACGCGATATACGCTTGAGACATATGTTGCAAACAGCAGCTGTGCGATCTGATGCACTCGCCTCAAAAAAGGCCCACACCAAAGAACTTTTTGAATGACGGGCAGAGGCAGTGCCCTGCACAGGCGGAGCTCTGCGGTGTGATTCCGTCGGTGTGCTGCCCATGCGCTGGCCACTCAAGGGCATCCTGCCTCGTTGGAGATGTGCCTCCTCCTCATCCTCCTCCTCCTCTCTCCTATTAGGCACCCACGTGGAGTCAGTGACCTCATCATCCCCTCCCTCCTCATCACTGGAGCCAATCTGGCAGTATGCTGCAGCTGCTGGAGCATGACTGCCAGATTGGTGTCCTTCTTGAGCATCCCCTCTCTCTGCTCTCACGCTGCTGCCTTCCTCTAGCTGGGTATCATCATCAGATCCTTCCAAACGCTGGGCATCCTCCTGGAGCATGTACCCAACACTGTGCTCAAACAGTTCGGGGGACTCCTCAGGAGGAGGACATGGTGGGTCTAGGGAAGGATTGACTAATGAAGATAATGATACCAGAGAAGAGGACGCTTTGGCAGCTGCTTTGCCAGTACCCTGAGCCTGGGTGAGAGAGGATGAGGAGGATGAGGTGGGCTTGGTCATCCACTCTACCAAGTCTTCGGCATGATGTGGCTCAACATGTCCAGCTGCCGAAAAGAAGGACAAGCGTGTCCCATGGCCATGTGCTGATGACAATGCACCGCGTCCACGACCAGCACTGTTGCCCCCAGACACAGAGCCTGCTTGCCCTCTTTTTTTGCCTCCTGACTGTCTGCCTCTCCTTGTTTGCCTTCCAGACATTTTAATGGATGGCCTGCAGGGAGATGGGAAAAAGAGCAATAAGGGCTACCTTCAGGTGTATACTGTGCAGGAGGCTTAGCAACAATGACACTGACACTGTCCCCTGCCTATCCTTCTCTGTCCCTAAACACAAGGATTGAAAATATGGTTCAGCAAAATTGGTTTAGAACAGAATAGCACACTGACACTTTCCCTCACTGTCCTACTCTGTCCCTCCCTACAAACAAGATTTAGCACAGAATAGCACACTGATAATTTGCACGAGTGTCCTTCTCTGTCCCTAAACTCAAGGATTTGAAATATGGAACAGCAAAATTGGTTTAGAACAGAATAGCACACTGTCAGTTTCACTCACTGTACCTCTCTGTCCCTAAACTCAAGGATTGAAAATATGGTTCAGCAAAATTGGTTTAGAACAGAATAGCACACTGACACTTTCCCTCACTGTCCTACTCTGTCCCTCCCTACAAACAAGTTTTAGCACAGAATAGCACACTGATAATTTGCACGAGTGTCCTTCTCTGTCCCTAAACTCAAGGATTTGAAATATGGAACAGCAAAATTGGTTTAGAACAGAATAGCACACTGTCAGTTTCACTCACTGTACCTCTCTGTCCCTAAACTCAAGGATTTGAAATATGGAACATCAAAATTGGTTTAGAACAGAATAGCACACTGACACTTTCCCTCACTGTCCTACTCTGTCCCTCCCTACAAACAAGATTTAGCACAGAATAGCACACTGAAAATTGCCACGAGTGTCCTTCTCTGTCCCTAAACTCAAGGATTGAAAATATGGAACAGCAAAATTGGTTTAGAACAGAATAGCACACTGACACTTTCCCTCACTGTCCTACTCTGTCCCTCCCTACAAACAAGATTTAGCACAGAATAGCACACTGATAATTTGCACGAGTGTCCTTCTCTGTCCCTAAACTCAAGGATTTGAAATATGGAACAGCAAAATTGGTTTAGAACAGAATAGCACACTGTCAGTTTCACTCACTGTACCTCTCTGTCCCTAAACTCAAGGATTGAAAATATGGTTCAGCAAAATTGGTTTAGAACAGAATAGCACACTGACACTTTCCCTCACTGTCCTACTCTGTCCCTCCCTACAAACAAGTTTTAGCACAGAATAGCACACTGATAATTTGCACGAGTGTCCTTCTCTGTCCCTAAACTCAAGGATTTGAAATATGGAACAGCAAAATTGGTTTAGAACAGAATAGCACACTGTCAGTTTCACTCACTGTACCTCTCTGTCCCTAAACTCAAGGATTGAAAATATGGTTCAGCAAAATTGGTTTAGAACAGAATAGCACACTGACACTTTGCCTCACTGTCCTACTCTGTCCCTCCCTACAAACAAGTTTTAGCACAGAATAGCACACTGATAATTTGCACGAGTGTCCTTCTCTGTCCCTAAACTCAAGGATTTGAAATATGGAACAGCAAAATTGGTTTAGAACAGAATAGCACACTGTCAGTTTCACTCACTGTACCTCTCTGTCCCTAAACTCAAGGATTGAAAATATGGTTCAGCAAAATTGGTTTAGAACAGAATAGCACACTGACACTTTCCCTCACTGTCCTACTCTGTCCCTCCCTACAAACAAGATTTAGCACAGAATAGCACACTGATAATTTGCACGAGTGTCCTTCTCTGTCCCTAAACTCAAGGATTTGAAATATGGAACAGCAAAATTGGTTTAGAACAGAATAGCACACTGTCAGTTTCACTCACTGTACCTCTCTGTCCCTAAACTCAAGGATTGAAAATATGGTTCAGCAAAATTGGTTTAGAACAGAATAGCACACTGACACTTTCCCTCACTGTCCTACTCTGTCCCTCCCTACAAACAAGTTTTAGCACAGAATAGCACACTGATAATTTGCACGAGTGTCCTTCTCTGTCCCTAAACTCAAGGATTTGAAATATGGAACAGCAAAATTGGTTTAGAACAGAATAGCACACTGTCAGTTTCACTCACTGTACCTCTCTGTCCCTAAACTCAAGGATTGAAAATATGGTTCAGCAAAATTGGTTTAGAACAGAATAGCACACTGACACTTTCCCTCACTGTCCTACTCTGTCCCTCCCTACAAACAAGATTTAGCACAGAATAGCACACTGATAATTTGCACGAGTGTCCTTCTCTGTCCCTAAACTCAAGGATTTGAAATATGGAACAGCAAAATTGGTTTAGAACAGAATAGCACACTGTCAGTTTCACTCACTGTACCTCTCTGTCCCTAAACTCAAGGATTTGAAATATGGAACAGCAAAATTGGTTTAGAACAGAATAGCACACTGACACTTTCCCTCACTGTCCTACTCTGTCCCTCCCTACAAACAAGATTTAGCACAGAATAGCACACTGAAAATTGCCACGAGTGTCCTTCTCTGTCCCTAAACTCAAGGATTGAAAATATGGAACAGCAAAATTGGTTTAGAACAGAATAGCACATTGACACTTTCCCTCACTGTCCTACTCTGTCCCTCCCTACAAACAAGATTTAGCACAGAATAGCACACTGATAATTTGCACGAGTGTCCTTCTCTGTCCCTAAACTCAAGGATTTGAAATATGGAACAGCAAAATTGGTTTAGAACAGAATAGCACACTGACACTTTCCCTCACTGTCCTACTCTGTCCCTCCCTACAAACAAGATTTAGCACAGAATAGCACACTGAAAATTGCCACGAGTGTCCTTCTCTGTCCCTAAACTCAAGGATTGAAAATATGGAACAGCAAAATTGGTTTAGAACAGAATAGCACACTGACACTTTCCCTCACTGTCCTACTCTGTCCCTCCCTACAAACAAGTTTTAGCACAGAATAGCACACTGATAATTTGCACGAGTGTCCTTCTCTGTCCCTAAACTCAAGGATTTGAAATATGGAACAGCAAAATTGGTTTAGAACAGAATAGCACACTGTCAGTTTCACTCACTGTACCTCTCTGTCCCTAAACTCAAGGATTGAAAATATGGTTCAGCAAAATTGGTTTAGAACAGAATAGCACACTGACACTTTCCCTCACTGTCCTACTCTGTCCCTCCCTACAAACAAGTTTTAGCACAGAATAGCACACTGATAATTTGCACGAGTGTCCTTCTCTGTCCCTAAACTCAAGGATTTGAAATATGGAACAGCAAAATTGGTTTAGAACAGAATAGCACACTGACACTTTCCCTCACTGTCCTACTCTGTCCCTCCCTACAAACAAGATTTAGCACAGAATAGCACACTGTAAATTGCCACGAGTGTCCTTCTCTGTCCCTAAACTCAAGGATTGAAAATATGGAACAGCAAAATTGGTTTAGAACAGAATAGCACACTGACACTTTCCCTCACTGTCCTACTCTGTCCCTCCCTACAAACAAGATTTAGCACAGAATAGCACACTGAAAATTGCCACGAGTGTCCTTCTCTGTCCCTAAACTCAAGGATTGAAAATATGGAACAGCAAAATTGGTTTAGAACAGAATAGCACACTGACACTTTCCCTCACTGTCCTACTCTGTCCCTCCCTACAAACAAGATTTAGCACAGAATAGCACACTGAAAATTGCCACGAGTGTCCTTCTCTGTCCCTAAACTCAAGGATTGAAAATATGGAACAGCAAAATTGGTTTAGAACAGAATAGCACACTGACACTTTCCCTCACTGTACCTCTCTGTCCCTAAACTCAAGGATTGAAAATATGGTTCAGCAAGATTGGTTTAGAACAGAATAGCACACTGACACTTTCCCTCACTGTACCTCTCTGTCCCTACAAACAAGGATTAGCACAGAATAGCACACTGTCACTGACACTCTCCCTACCTATCCTTATCTGTCCCTAAACACAAGGAATCCAGGATTAGTAAAGGAAAAATAATGACACTGTCCCTGCCTATGCTTCTCTTTCCCTGCTCCGGAACACACTACACAAGGCCGCCGCGCTGGCGGCCTTTTATAGTGTGGGGCGTGTACTAAACCCCCTCAGCAATAATTGGCCACAGGCATCCTGCCTGTGGCTAATCATTGCTCTCCTCGCTGCCGGCGCTGTGATTGGCCAAGCATGCGGGGTCACAGTGCATGCTTGGCCAATCACAGCGCCTGGATGACAGTGCGATGGCGTAGTGCATTGTGGGCCGTTCGCGTCACTCGAATTTGGCGCGAACGGCCCAAATCGTTCGATCTTCGTCGAACGATCGAACAGCCGATGTTCGAGTCGAACGTATGTTCGACTCGAACACGAAGCTCATCCCTACTAAGGAGCACTGTAAGATGTTCTAGGGACATAAATTACTGTATATACTCGAGTATAAGCCGACCCGAATATAAGCCGAGGCATCTGATTTTACCACAAAAAACTGGGAAAACTTTTTGACTCGAGTATAAGCCTAGGGTGTCCATCTGCATGCCTCACTTTGCCCATGCCTCAATGTGCCCATGACTAGACTGACGTTTATGGAAGGGGTGCCTGGCTTTGAAAAATCCGTGCTCCCCGGCCGTAGGTCCCCCAGAAAACAAACGTTGTACACTTGTAGAGGAGAAATGGGGCTACATGTGTGCTAAGTTTCGGGTCCAGGGGACCTACGACTGGCCGGTACCGGGTCCCCAAATTCACCAGAGAAATTACCGTTTAACATTGGAGTCTATTGAAGGGGTGCCCGGCTTTGAAAAATCCGTGCTCCCCGGCCGTAGGTCCCCTGGACAACAAACTTTGCACACTTGTAGAGAAAGAGTGGGGCTACATGTGTGCCAAGCTTGGGGTCCAGGGGACTTACGGCCGGCCGGTAACGTGTCCCCAAAGTCTGGAAGATCAGGCGCAAAAAAGTGACTAGAGTATAAGCCGAGGGGGGCATTTTCAGCACCAAAAAAATGTGCTGAAAAACTCGGCTTATACTCGAGTATATACGGTACACATCTAATTTCTTGACTACCTATTACACTTTTGAAGGCCCTGGAGCCCCAGGACAATAGAAACGTCCACAAAATGACCCAATTTTGAAAAGCAAACACCCCAACTTATATTCTAAGAGGCCTAATGAGTCTTTTGAACATGTCATTTTTTACCACAAGTTTTTGGTAAATGTGAAAAGAAAATGAAAACACATTTTTTTAAACACATTTTTTACACATTTTTACGGCATTGAAGAGCATCCAATGATAGGGTGGCACTGATGAACACTCACTGAAGGGCACTGATGTGCACTATTGGGCACTGATGAGCACTAATATGGCACTGTAGTGGCACTGATGATCACTGTAGTGGCACTGATGAGCACTCACTGATGGCACTGTAGGCCAATGATAAACACTGATAAGCACTCACTGATGGTACTGATAAGCACTCACTGATGGGCACTGTACGGCACTGATGTGCTCTGGAGGGCACTGATGAGCACTGTAGTGGCACTGATGAGCACTTACTGATGGCACTGATGGCGCTGTAGGTCAATGATAAATACTGATAAGCACTCACTGATGGCACTGATAAGCACTCACTGGTGGGCACTGATGTGCACTGGAGGGCACTGATGAGCACTGTAGTGGCTCTGTAGAGCACGTGTCCATTACACACTCGCTTGTGGAGCAGTCATTAGAGCATATGCCCACTAAAGTCTCTCCCGCTGTTGATGCAATTTGACTCCCCTCCCCAACAATTTTGCGCAGCATGCTGCACTTGCCGCTGTATTCCTTCACAACATTTTTTTGGGGGAGGGGGTGTAAAAAAAAAAAAGACCAGCCCCAGGTGCCAGTTATGCTCGCTATGTCACTGCCTCCACCGCATATGATTAGATGTCGGCTTTGACAGCTTCCCAGTGGGATAGCTCAGGGGGTCCAGACACTTGTCCAAAGACACCTGAGATCTTCCCGACTCATGGGCATCACCCTTGCAATACTGCATTTACTATGATCTGCACCGGATTCCCTCCTCACTTTTGTAGCAAGTTCAGATTATAAAGCACTTGAAAAATGTGTGCAATAAACATTATCCTCTTTTGTGGTAGTCTGTGGATTTGGATGTTTTGCATGAATCAAGCACTGTACCACATGTCAGGCTAAAAATAAAGCATGACAGCACTGGCGTTAATTTAAAGTTATATCCCATAAGAGTAAATGTTTATTGCGCTTTATAGGGTGATAAAAAAATAATGTGAATGGCAGAGGCTTTTTTGTCACATGAGCAGTTGTGTACACCAACAAGATAAAAATTGCATCAGATACTAAGTAGTGAGTAAACTGACCAAACCCATCAGAATGAACAATGCTGAAGACACTATACCTGTTCATCATGGCCCAGTTATACTTACACTTCTATATATAAAGCAGTTTATGTGACTTTCCCCTACAATAAATCTGCACACTGCAGCAAAGAATGAAAGGACCAAATACTTGTGTATCTGAGCCCTAAATCTAGGGGGTCTCAACTAAATGCAGTGCTAGAAGCTAAAAAGGTAATTGAGTCACTTTAAAACTCCTAGTACTGGCCAGCACAGTATTAAACATTGGGACCCAGAGTTCTGCATTTGAGCGCTCAGTTATATTTATATCCCAGAGTGTTAAGCCTAGTACACACGGGCCGAATGTCGGGGGGCACTGGCCAATTCGATAGAAACTGTCCGACATTCGGCCCGTGTGTACTGGAGCCAGTCCTAGAGAAGCCTGCTGGGTTATTTTATAAGGTGATCGTTTACAATCACTTTAACTTTTACTTACCTAAGCCTGATCTCGATCCAGCAATGTGCACAAGAGCAGAGGCTCTCCTCATTGGACAGAGAGGCAGCAGTGAGAGCCATTGGCTCCTGCTGCTGTCAATTACAGCCAGCGAGGAAGGAACAAGGTTCAGGGCCAAGTCACGCTCTGTGTGTCAATAAACACACAGAGCTGTCTCAAGAGTGAGCATGCGGGAGTTCCCCCCTAGCAAACCACTTGCTGTGGGGGGCACCCCCTAGTGGTTAACCCCTTCCCTGCCAGTGTCATTTACACAGTAATCGCTGTATAAATGACAATGGTCCCAAAATAGCATCAAAAGTGTCCGATGTGTCTGCCGCAATATCGCAGTCACAATAAAAATTGCTGATCGACGCCATTACTAGTAAAAAAAAAATTAATAGTAAAAATGCCATAAAACTATCCCCTATTTTGTAGACACTATAACTTTTGCGCAAACCAATCAATATACGCTTCTTGCGATTTTTTTAAACCAAAAATATGTAGAAGAATACATATCGGCCTAAACCGAGGAAAAAAAAACATTTTTTTATATCTTTTTTGGGGATATTTAATTTAGCAAAAAGTAAAAAATATTGCTTTTCTTTTTTTTCAAAGTTGTCACAGAGGTGATCAAATACCACCAAAAGAAAGCTCTATTTGTGGGAAAAAAGGATGTCAATTTTTGTTTTGGTGCAACGTCAAACGACGGTGCAATTGTCAGTAAAAAGCGACGCAGTGCCGAATCGCAAAAATGGGCCCAGTCATTAGGCAGCCAATTCTTCCGGGGCTGAAGTGGTTAAGGTATATATACGCATATTAATGATTATACAGTATCTTATGTATGTTTTCCTTAGTTGGAACCACTGTTTTTGCCAAATATAAAAAAATCACACTTTAAGTCAGTTCTGAAAAAGTGGACATATTCTGTAAAAATGCATCGATATAAGTCCAGACATGAGTTTTGAATAAAGGCATATTGTTTGAGGCATATTTCCCCAAATGAATGTATTTCCTCCAAAATTTTAACAGGTTGGTTAAAAGAGAAGTGCGGGACTTAAAAGAAAAAAACATTTATACACACCTAGGTGGTGGCAACATCGATCTGATGCTTCAGTTGTCCCCAACCAACTCTGCACTGAGAACTTAGCGATCCAAGACCGCTGATTGCTCAGTTCTGTCAGCCACCACTCTGTGCTGGTGCTCACCAGCACTCACTGGAGTGCCGGCCTGTGGAGGGGGTGGGAGCGGCTGGCTCAGGCATTCAGTGTACTGAGAGGCTGCTGGTCAGGCATCTGGGCGGAACCCAATATTATTGTCTGGATTCCTGCAGAACATAGACTGTCTCTCTGACAGCAAACTTTAGCCTGCTGTTGGTTGAATCGGTCTGCATTCCTGTGACCTACGGAAGAAGTATGTCCGTAAAAGCCTTGCTCATACTTCTCCTTTATTAAATCTGATATATTTTATTTGGATGCTTTGTCTCTTTGGTACTATATTAGGTCCCCATGCACACAGGGCATTTTTACAGCTGCTTTCACCAGCGTCAGACATTTTTTTTTGCAGCTTAAAAACGCCTCTCCATGTTATTCTATGGCCTCATGAGCACACAGACTTTTAGGAGCTGTAAGTGGCATAGGCCCTTTCAAGCTGCAAAAAGACCCCGGGCCAGCGCATTCTGAGGACCGGCCTTACAGCTGAAAAATCGTCTGACGCTGCTAAAGGCTGCTAAAGGCTGCTAAAGGCGTCAAGCATTTCTTTGACATGTCAAAATCAATGGTTCCCTATGAGAGCCCATGGATTTGAATAGAAGTCGCAATAATGTCGGATCCTGATGATCCGACTTGTGGTGCTACTTGTGCTCTGAGGATCTTGAAGGGAAACCCCACCCCAAAATGAAAAAACAAAAACGCCATGGGGTCCCCCCAAGACTATACCAAACCCTATGGTCTGGTAGGGATTTTGAGAAGAAGACCCACGCCCAAAAAAAACCCCAGCATGGGGTCCTCCCCAAAATCCATACCAGACCCTTATCCGAGCATGCAACCCGGAAGATCAGGAAAGGGGGGGGACGGGCAAGCGCCCCTCCCCTTCTGGGCTATACCAGGCCACATGCCCTCTAAATGGGGAGTGGGTGCTTTGGGTACCAGTGATGAGTAAGCACATTCGTGTGAAACGCATCCACTGAGCACTTTTTGGATCAATGTATGTCATGTTCCTTTGATTTTATGGATATTCAATACATTTCTTTGATTTTACTTCTGGATGTGCCGCCACCTCTCTTTGTTGTACTTCCCCATCAACATGAGGACAAGGTGCTTTGGGACAGGAGGGGCAGAGCCCCTCCTGTCCCAAAGCACCCACCCCCCCATGTTGAGGACGTGTGGTCTGGAATGCTGCATGCTCCCCCCCCTTTCCTGACTTGCTGGGCTGCATGCTTGGATAAGTTTTGGTATGGATTTTGGTGGGGGGGACCCCACCATTTTATTTTTGGCATGGGGGTTCCCCTAAAAATCCATACCAGACCGAAGGGTCTGGCATAGTCTTGGGGGAGGCCGTTTTTTTTTTTTTTTTTTTTTATTTTGGTGTGTGGTTCCCCTTCAAGATCCTCAGAGCACAAGTCGCACCACAAGTAAGATCATCATGACCCGACTTGGATTCAACTTCTATTCATTTCAATTAGCTTAAAGTCGGATCAGTTAAGACGACTGTCATAGGGAGCCACTGATTTTGAATAGATGCAGAGAAACGCTGCTAAAAGCTAATGTGGCCAAACGCGTGCCGATTGGCGGGTGCCAATGCAAAAAGCCACTAAAAGTTTGTTTTTACTGACGCTTTTTCCTGACGTTGGCAGTGACTTTGCAGCTCGTTTTTTATAATGCCTTGTGTGCATGAGGCCTTAGTCTCATTGTTTAGGAATGTCTTGATTTTTTTTTTTTGTCAAATGGAATAACTGGCGACACTATCAAGCTGTCTGAGACGTGACAGGTTACACATGGATGGGGTTATGACGCCGCAGAACACGACGAGCACCTGCGTGGCAGATAAAGCAGGTGAAACTGCATTGGCCAGTTGTAAATGGCTTTGAATTTGTTGGGTTTCTAATTACTGCACAATGACTTTATGGCCCCACAAAGATAATGGGAAATCATTACCCCTCCCGTTCACACAGCAGCCGAGGTCGGGTAGCGGTCGAGGCTCTGCTAGGTGATAACGCCGGGGCATGCGGTCACAATCTCTGCTTGGGAGTGAACTGCCTACACATTACACACTGAGCTACACAGAGGTCTTCGGAGAGTACCTGTCACCAGCAACACTCCATTGAGCAATCCTCCTGGCCTTGTATTGTTTAGGAGCAGTAAAGCACAACTATTGTGTAGTGCTAGCAGTACTCTAAAACCAAAAAAACATTAATTAAGTTAAAAGTTACTAATCCTTATTCATCTTACCCGTGACATCACTGCAGCTTGTTGGAGCACACGGCCATCTTGGAAGGGGCTAGTGGCGCTGTAAGTGTATAGGAGCAAGGCATAACCTGTGTTTCTACTAAGTGTAAGCGCTGGTTTTTCCATCGTTTGTTTCATGGTGACCTGGAGGCTATTGGAGATTGATATAATATAACTGGAGAAGAAGGGGGAGGAGAAGGAACCCTGTGGAGCTGGTTTAAATGTATAACAAGTGCACTGAGACCTTCTTATTATTAATAAGACCTTCTTATTAGTAAACCGCTGTGTTGTGTTACACTATGTGATTATTCTTGCTCTGTGTCTTTAAGATCTGTCCCCTTCTTTCTAGCTGAACTCTCTCTCTCACCGTAGTTCTTTATATATCTCCTCCACTTCCTGATTCTGGTCATTACTCCTGTATATCTTCCATGCTATCCATCTTACATGTGGCTTAGAACTGCAACGTTTTTCTACCTATGAATATCCATCATTAAACGGAACATTCGAAAGGATTCATCGTCTGTCGTCCTAACTGTGAGTTTATTCATTGAGTTAAACTGCCTGTATCGATGCAAGGGATGAATATCAAACCAGCTTGAGTAAGGCCTACTTAAACCTGGAGATGAACTTTATCGCTTTGTAGTTGAAACAGAACAGTAGAAAAACTGCGTTTCACAGCCTAATTACAAGATTTCTGCATGTCAGTACTGAAACAGACAAGATTTACTGCCCTCATAGCAAGACAGAAGGGACAGAGCAGCACATGGCAGCCTTATAGCCTGAGACAATCTGCACAGTGTCATATTTCAGCACACAGATCCTGCCTGCTTTCACAGTCAGTCTGCTATCATGAGTGACCAAGCTTCTGCATGTGAACTCACATCTACCTCCCCACAAGTTCCTGAAGAAACTGAGTTACCCAAACGCTCAGTTAAACCCACTTGGAAAGTAATGGAGAATTATGAAGCTTCAAGGACTGAATTTTCAAATAGCTTGGAATTAGTCTGGGAGAAAATCCTTGCTGAAGCCAATACAGTGTCTGTTGAATGTGAACTACTGACACTAGAGGGCGCCATTAAACAACTTTCTGCCTCATATGAGCTTTATCAGCTTACCAGCAGCAAATTCACTAATGTCTTACAAAACATGAATACAGAAAGTGCGATGACGCAATTAAAGCATGTCAATGCTCTCAATATTGAAAGAGACAGTTTTATCCAGCAAACCAGATTAAAGACAGAAGCAAAAATAAAGCTGTTACAGGACACTGCATCTCACAGATCTGTTTCCACCAGACATTCTAAAAACTCGTCAAGATCCCATAGTTCAAGATACTCAACACTCAGTGAGCGACTTATTAATGCACGCGCTGAAGTGGAAGCCAGCAAAGTGCAGGTGACATATGCAGAAAAAAGAGCAGAGTTGGAAGCGCAGCCAGCACGTCAAAGGGCAGAGTTGGAAGCGCAGTCAGCACGTCAAAGGGCAGAGTTGGAAGCGCAGTCAGCACGACAAAGAGCAACAATGGAAACCTTAAATGAAGAGTGTAAACATGACGCAGCTGTGGCAAAGCTAAGGGTCCTACAGCAAGCTATCAGTGCAGACGAAGGTGCAAGTGAGAAAGACAGCATTAACCTAAACATAGCAGATATGGAAGGCCCCCTCAAACGCACTAAAGACTATGTCCTAAGCCACTGCAGTGCACACTCCATCGTCTTCAATGCTCCCGGCTACATAGAGACTCCTTCACAGCTTCAAGTTAAAGAGGTTCCAGCAACTTCCTGCACTCAAAATCACTCCACTGCATTTCCTACCTGCCTACCTTGCCTGCCTTTATACGTCACAGAGCATCAGCGCAAGCTTCAAGCAAGTCATGAATCTCCAGTCATCGGTACAGCCTTGAATCAACGTACCATTGGAACAACTGATTTCAAGCAAGCAACTCACCTGGATGCATCTGCTGCACCATATTTCCCTGTGTCCTTTAACAACAATGTCAAAGATAACACAATTAGCACCATACAGCCAACAGCATCTCACATAAAGGCGGAGACAACTGAGACAGAAGAGTTTGTGAGGTACATGCTTCGCAGAGAGCTCACAAAGACTGGTCTTACAAGTTTTGATGACCAACCTGAGAACTACAGAAGTTGGAAATGTGCCTTCAGAACTACAATCAGCAATACTGGCATTACAGCTGATCAAGAATTGAATCTGCTGATCAAATGGCTTGGTCCTCTATCTGCTGCACGTGTTAAGCCTTTAAGATTGGTTTTCATGGACAATCCTACTGCAGGCCTCACAGCTGCATGGGAGCGACTAGAGCAAAGTTATGGCAGTCCAGAAGCTATAGAAAATGCTTTGTGCATGCGTCTGGAAACTTTCCCAAAGATATCCGGTAAGGATAACAAGGAGTTCCAGAGACTGAGTGACCTTCTCCTTGAGCTTCAGCTAGCCAAGACAGACCCAAAACTACCTGGACTCAGTTACCTTGACACTCCAAGAGGGGTAAACCCAATTGTCTCCAAGCTCCCGTATGGTTTGCAAGAGAAATGGACTGCACTAGGGTCATCATACAAAAGAGAGAACAAGGTTTCCTTCCCTCCATTCTCTTTCTTCTGTGAATTCATCAGGAAAATTGCAGAGACCAAGAACGATCCAAGTTTTTCCTACGGTGAGTACAGCCTCTTCTCACCCTTTCCTAAGAGTACCAGTCTTCAGGGCAACTATAGAAACCATAGAGGCCCAGTGTCCATGAAAAAGACTGACATCCTTCCCACTCCTACCACAGTTCTGGCCATGAACAAACAGAGTAGGAAGATTGAAAACCCTAACAGAGAGTGTCCCATACACAAGAAGCCACACCCCCTCAATAAATGTATCAGCTTTAGGAAAAAGCCTCTGGAAGAGCGCAAGGAGCTTTTAAAGACATTTAGGGTATGTTTCAGGTGCTGTGCTTCTACAGAACATTTTGCAAGGGACTGTAATGTGTCCATCAAGTGCATAGAGTGTGGCTCTGAAGAACATGTGCAGGCCCTCCATCCTCTTGAGCCCAGCTCTGCACAACCTGCCAACACTCCTCCCAGGTTAACGCATGGCGGGGAGAATACAGACCAAGTGCCTAATTCTACCATCATTTCTTCATCCTGCACTGAAGTTTGTGGAGAAGACCGCTGTGGTAAGTCCTGTGCTAAGATATGCTTGGTGAACATATACCACAAGGATCAACCAGAAAAGTCTCTAAAGGCATATGCTATCTTAGACGATCAGAGCAATCGATCACTTGCAAAATCGGAATTGTTCAATCTATTTGAAATAAAAGGCGAAGCTCATCCTTACACCTTGGGTACCTGTAGTGGAACTATAGAGGTTTCTGGAAGAAGGGCTCATGGACTCATGGTATCTTCTCTCAAAGGTAACTTGCAATTACCCTTACCTACACTTGTTGAGTGCAATCAGATACCTGCTAACAGGGAAGAAATCCCTACTCCAGCTGCTGCTTTCCATCACCCTCACCTCAAGGTAATAGCAAATGAGATACCGCCGCTTGACAAAGATGCTCAGATCCTTCTTCTGTTAGGAAGAGACATTCTAAGAGTTCACAAGACAAGTCAGTGGACCCCCAGATGCCTCATTTGCCCAGCGCACGGATCTAGGGTGGGTCATCATAGGCAATGTCTGCATAGGCAAAATGAAAAGACCTACCAACATTTCGTCATTCAAGACAAATGTTCTGCCAAATGGCCGAAACACTTACTTTGAGCCATGCCCACATCACTACTGGGTGAAAGAGAAGATAGCCAGCCACGAATGGCAACATGGTATCTCAGGTGACACAAGCCCTTTCTCCTGCCATGATGGCGACTTCGGCTCTACAGTGTTTAAAGCAACCAGTGAAGATGACATACTGGCTCCTTCAATGGAAGACAAAGAATTCATCAAGGTAATGGACAATGAGTTCTTTCAAGATGACTCCAATAACTGGGTAGCACCCCTACCCTTTCGTCTCCCAAGAGAGAGATTGCCCAACAACTTATAGCAGGCCATCAGTAGATTCTCCTCCTTAAAGCGAAACTTAAGCAGGAAACCAGAGATGCAAAAGCACTTTGTGGACTTTATGCAAAATGTATTTGACAGAGATCATGCAGAGCCTGCTCCCCCACTAAAGGAGGGAGAAGAATGCTGGTACCTTCCATCCTTTGGCGTGTATCACCCACGCAAACCAGACCAAATCAGAGTTGTCTTTGATTCCAGTGCTCAGCACGAAGGTGTTTCTCTTAACAACATGCTCCTTACTGGACCCAACTTGAACAACAGTCTAATAGGAGTCTTGATTCGTTTCAGACAAGCGCCTGTAGCAGTAATGGCCGACATTCAACAGATGTTTCACTGCTTCATCGTCAGAGAAGACAACAGAAACTACCTCAGGTTTCTATGGCACAAGGACAATGACCTCAACAAGGAAGTTATAGATTATCGCATGAAGGTACATGTCTTCGGTAACAGTCCTTCCCCAGCAGTGGCAACTTATGGGCTAAGGAAAACAGCTCAGACTGGAGAAGTTGAATATGGCTCTGATGCCCGTCAATTTGTTGAAAGAAACTTCTACGTTGACGACACACTTAAGTCCTTTCCAACTGCTAAAGAAGCAATTGATCTTCTCACCAGAACAAAGGAGATGCTGTCTGTAGCAAACCTTAGACTGCACAAGATTATATCCAACAGCCAGGAACTTATGAATGCCTTTCACTCTGAGGACTATGCCACTAGTCTAAAAAACCTTGACTTAGGTAAAGATGTGCCTCCTGTACAGCGAAGTCTGGGTTTGTTGTGGAACATCAAGCAAGACAAATTCACCTTCCAAGTGTCAACTTGTGACAAACCCTTCCCTAAGAGAGGAGTCCTGTCCGTGGTGAATAGCATCTATGACCCACTGGGTTTCCTTGCTCCAGTTACCATTCAAGGTAAGATTTTACTAAGACAGTTGTCTACTGAGAACATAGACTGGGATACTCCCTTGCCTAGTGAGAATCAACACAAGTGGGAAAGGTGGAGATATTCTTTGAAGTCACTAGAAAAACTTCAGATTCCCCGTTGCTATGTTCCGAGTTCCATTTCAACTGCTACCCGGAGAGAGATTCATATTTTCTCTGATGCATCAGTTGAAGCTATTGCTGCAGTAGCCTATTTGAAGACCTCTGAACTGAATGGAGAATCACACTGTAGTTTTGTCCTAGGCAAGGCAAAACTCACACCCAAGCCTGCACATACCATACCAAGACTTGAACTTTGTGCAGCCGTGCTAGCAGTAGAAATTGCTGAGGTCATACGAAGTGAAATGGACACTAGAATTGATTCTTTCACCTTCTATACAGACAGTAAGGTAGTACTTGGTTACATAAACAACCAAACAAAACAATTTTATGTGTACGTCAGCAACAGGGTTGAACGTATCAAGAGATTCTCTCTACCAAGTCAATGGCATCACGTTCCCACTGAACTCAACCCAGCTGACTGTGGGACCAGAGCCGTGTCACCTGCCGCTCTTCAGGACAGCTTATGGCTGTCACCTCCAAGGTTTCTGTGTGAGGACTCTTACTTACTCCCTATTGACACCACCTATGGGCTAGTAAACCCTGAAGATGATAAGGAAATAAGAACTGTGAACACCTCACTCCACACTTCTGTAAGTACAAAACAGAAGCTGCGGTCACACCGTTATGAGCATCAATGGAAGCAGGTGCAGCATCTAGCCAATGTGTTCTGGCATCACTGGAAGAAAAAGTATCTTCACCACCTTCAAGGTCGTAACAAATGGCAAGCATCTAAGCCGAATCTTAAGGTTGGAGACCTCATCCTTCTAAAAGACAAGGAAGTTTGTCGGAATGAGTGGCCTATGGGTCTTATTACTAAAGTTATGCCCAGCGACGATAACAAAGTCCGGAAGGTAGAAGTCAAGGTAACCAAGGGAGGATCGACACGAACCTTTAGTCGACCAATTACAGAGTTAGTACTCCTTTTGCCAGGTGAGTGACTTGTGCAAGGACTAGCCCTGCTGTTGGCACGGCGGGGAGTTCATTGCTGCCATCTACAGGTTCTACTCAGAACTTTGGAATTATTTGAAGACATCATACTGTGACTTTATGTTCTTCATCCTGTTGAACTTACGTTTATTATTTGCTTGTTGCATGTTTTTTCATTACAGGTTTCAGGACATTCGTCAGTATTGGACTTTTTGAAAATATATATATTAGTTTAAGGTTATGAAATCTAAAGATTTCAGACGGGGAGTGTTGTGTTACACTATGTGATTATTCTTGCTCTGTGTCTTTAAGATCTGTCCCCTTCTTTCTAGCTGAACTCTCTCTCTCACCGTAGTTCTTTATATATCTCCTCCACTTCCTGATTCTGGTCATTACTCCTGTATATCTTCCATGCTAAACACCTTACATGTGGCTTACAACTGCAACGTTTTTCTACCTATGAATATCCATCATTAAACGGAACATTCGAAAGGATTCATCGTCTGTCGTCCTAACTGTGAGTTTATTCATTGAGTTAAACTGCCTGTATCGATGCAAGGGATGAATATCAAACCAGCTTGAGTAAGGCCTACTTAAACCTGGAGATGAACTTTATCACTTTGTAGTTGAGACAGAACACGCTGGACATTGCTTTTTCTTCTTACCCTGCAGGGTAATGCCATAATGTGCTAGTATGCATCACATACTAGCACATTATGTTAAACTTACCTTAAAAAGAATTTCTTACAGCGGCGAGATGTCAGAGCTGCAGGCGCTCCCATCTTCACCCGTCCTGTTTCCGGGTTCGCTGACTCTGGCTCTGTGACTGGCCAGAGCTGCAGTGACATCACTCCCGCTGGAGCCACCGGCTACAGCACAGGGCTCTGAAGAAATGGCACGGGTGACTGTTCCTTCAGAGCGCATGCGCCAGTGATGTCACTGGCTGCATGTACAGTAAATATCTCCTAAACTGTGCCTATTTAGGATATATTTACACAAATATATATATTTACACACACTTATTATAGGCTTACTTATAGGTAAAAGTTAGTGATGGAAGTTTACTTCCACTTTAAAGTGTTACTAAACCCGCAACAGTAAAATCTGTCTGTAAATGCAATAAGGCATGCTTTTTATACTCACTGTGGGACTTAAGGGGTTAATTTTCTGCATTTTGTAAAAAGACTGTTGGATCCCGTCTTCTCTGATCCTTCCCTTGTTCCACTGTCCCAATCAATCTGCTGATAGAACAGAGCCTTAGGGGCAAGCTGCACATGCTCAGTTTGGTGTGTATTGCTAGAGAGATTTGTTTTCTTGGGAGAGTGCATGTGATCAGATCAGGGCCAATCAACACTGTCCAGACAGAGGGTCAGGGGTCATGCAGCCTCATAGGACACTCAGGGGAGAATGAAAACTCGTCCTACAAGCTTTAACCAGACACTGATAGAAGTCACAAGACTAACTGCTGATAAGAAAAGGTATTTAGCAGTTTATATTTACCAAAACAATTGCATTTCCATGTTCTGTGTACTGTGGGAGACCAGATATAGTGAATGCAGGGTCCTGGGATTAGTAACACTTTAAGTTAAGGGGTCATACAATCTGGTGAGTGTGTTTCCTCAAGGGGATTTGTGAAAGTCACTGAATTCAAAAGCACTGGAGTTTTGTCACAAAGTACAGAGTATATATGAACTTTGTGGATTATATGTACTTTAGAGCAGAATAATAGCACTTTGGTTATTGGGATAATGTTTTTTCACCCTGGGAAGGTTTACCGCAGTTTTCTCCATTTGTGGATAATGGCTCTCACGTGGTTTGCTGGAGTCCCAAAGCTTTAAAAATGTTTTTTTTTTTAACCCTTTTCAGACTGATACATGTCAATTACTTTGTCTCTCATCTGTTCTTGAATTTCATTAGATTGCGGCATGATGTGTTGCTTTTTGAGATCTTTTAGCGTGCTTTACTTTGTCAGACAGTTTCTATTTAAAGCGGAGGTCCGCCAGCCCCTTTAAAAATTAAACGTTAGCAGCTACACATAATGTAGTTGCTGACTTTTAACATTAGGACACTTACCTGTCCTGGAGTGAAGCGATGTCGACACCACAGCTGATGTTTCCATTACTGTCGGGTGCTGCAACCACCATTGCGGGCAGGGCCGTTTGAAGGAATTTGGGGGCCCCAAGCACAATGGACAATGTACCGTGGGACACCAAGTTGTTGAGCGGGGGGGGGGAGGGTGCTCTACCGCGGGACTTGGACAACAAGTTGTTGAGGGGGGGGGGTGTCTATCATTACAGTTGATATGTGGGGCGAATGTCTTACCTCCTCCCGTGGTGCTGCCTCCTCGAGTCCTCTGGCTCCTCTTTCTGCTGTGCTGCAGCTGCTTGGTTTGCCTGTCCTGTTCCGACGCCCCTGATTGCAGGTAAGGGAACCAGGTAGTGTAGCCTTTCGGGTTCATGGCCGGGCCCTTACTGCACATGCGCGAAGCACGCTGCTCTCTCTCACTGGCCCGGCAGAAGGGCAGGGAGGAGGAAGGAGGTATCCGATCCCTTCCTGGAAGGTGCCAAATGTGGCACTGGAGGGGGGGGGGGAAATCAGATAAGCAGAAGGGGAGGGAGGAGGAAGGAGAAGGGAGACTGAGCTGTGACGTACTTCGCCGTGGCCCATTCTCCCGGAAATTGGGGCAGGTTACCTGTCAAAGACAGGTATCCGCCCCCCCCCTGGAAGGTGCCAAATGTGGCACTGGAGGGGGGGGGGAATCAGATAAGCAGAAGTTCCACTTTTGAGTGGAACTCCGCTTTAAGTGATTTCTTGATTCAACAGGTCTGGCAGTAATCAGGCAAGGCTATGGCAAGTGAAATTTAACTCAGCTTTCCAAAAAATTTGGTTAGTCCAACTTCATTCATGATTTAGCAATAGGGATGAGTTTCGTGCTCGAGTCGAACATACGTTCGACTCGAACATCGGCTGTTCGATCGTTCGACGAAGATCGAACGATTTCGGCCGTTCGCGCCAAATTCGAGTGACGCGAACGGCCCACAATGCACTACGCCATCGCAGTGTCATCCAGGCGCTGTGATTGGCCAAGCATGCACTATGACCCCGCATGCTTGGCCAATCACAGCGCCGGCAGCGAGGAGAGCAATGATTGGCCACAGGCAGGATGCCTGTGGCCAATTATTGCTGAGGGGGTTTAGTACACGCCCCACACTATAAAAGGCCGCCAGCGCGGCGGCCTTGTGTAGTGTGTTCCGGAGCAGGGAAAGAGAAGCATAGGCAGGGACAGTGTCATTTTTTTCCTTTACTAATCCTGGATTCCTTGTGTTTAGGGACAGAGAAGGATAGGTAGGGAGAGTGTCAGTGTGTCATTCTGTGTTAAACCTTGTTTGTAGGGACAGAGAAGGACAGTGAGGGAAAGTGTCAGTGTGCTATTCTGTGCTAATCCTTGTTTGTAGGGACAGAGAAGGACAGTGAGGGAAACTGTCAGTGTGCTATTCTGTTCTAAACCAATCTTGCTGAACCGTATTTGAAATCCTTGAGTTTAGGGACAGAGAAGGACACTCGTGGAAACTATCAGTGTGCTATTCTGTGCTAAATCTTGTTTGTAGGGACAGAGAAGGACAGTGAGGGAAAGTGTCAGTGTGCTATTCTGTCCTAAACCAATCTTGCTGAACCATATTTGAAATCCTTGAGTTTAGGGACAGAGAAGGACACTCGGGGAAACTATCAGTGTGCTATTCTGTGCTAAATCTTGTTTGTAGGGACAGAGAAGGACAGTGAGGGAAAGTGTCAGTGTGCTATTCTGTCCTAAACCAATCTTGCTGAACCATATTTGAAATCCTTGAGTTTAGGGACAGAGAAGGACACTCGGGGAAACTATCAGTGTGCTATTCTGTGCTAAATCTTGTTTGTAGGGACAGAGAAGGACAGTGAGGGGAACTATCAGTGTGCTATTCTGTGCTAAACCAATCTTGCTGAACCATATTTGAAATCCTTGAGTTTAGGGACAGAGAAGGACACTCGGGGAAACTGTCAGTGTGCTATTCTGTTCTAAACCAATCTTGCTGAACCATATTTGAAATCCTTGAGTTTAGGGACAGAGAAGGACACTCGGGGAAACTATCAGTGTGCTATTCTGTGCTAAATCTTGTTTGTAGGGACAGAGAAGGACAGTGAGGGAAACTATCAGTGTGCTATTCTGTGCTAAACCAATCTTGCTGAACCATATTTGAAATCCTTGAGTTTAGGGACAGAGAAGGACACTCGGGGAAACTGTCAGTGTGCTATTCTGTTCTAAACCAATCTTGCTGAACCATATTTGAAATCCTTGAGTTTAGGGACAGAGAAGGACACTCAGGGAAACTATCAGTGTGCTATTCTGTGCTAAATCTTGTTTGTAGGGACAGAGAAGGACAGTGAGGGAAACTATCAGTGTGCTATTCTGTGCTAAACCAATCTTGCTGAACCATATTTGAAATCCTTGAGTTTAGGGACAGAGAAGGACACTCGTGGAAACTATCAGTGTGCTATTCTGTGCTAAATCTTGTTTGTAGGGACAGAGAAGGACAGTGAGGGAAACTATCAGTGTGCTATTCTGTGCTAAACCAATCTTGCTGAACCATATTTGAAATCCTTGAGTTTAGGGACAGAGAAGGACACTCGTGGAAACTATCAGTGTGCTATTCTGTGCTAAATCTTGTTTGTAGGGACAGAGAAGGACAGTGAGGGAAAGTGTCAGTGTGCTATTCTGTCCTAAACCAATCTTGCTGAACCATATTTGAAATCCTTGAGTTTAGGGACAGAGAAGGACACTCGGGGAAACTATCAGTGTGCTATTCTGTGCTAAATCTTGTTTGTAGGGACAGAGAAGGACAGTGAGGGAAAGTGTCAGTGTGCTATTCTGTCCTAAACCAATCTTGCTGAACCATATTTGAAATCCTTGAGTTTAGGGACAGAGAAGGACACTCTGGGAAACTGTCAGTGTGCTATTCTGTTCTAAACCAATCTTGCTGAACCATATTTGAAATCCTTGAGTTTAGGGACAGAGAAGGACACTCGGGGAAACTATCAGTGTGCTATTCTGTGCTAAATCTTGTTTGTAGGGACAGAGAAGGACAGTGAGGGAAACTATCATTGTGCTATTCTGTGCTAAACCAATCTTGCTGAACCATATTTGAAATCCTTGAGTTTAGGGACAGAGAAGGACACTCGGGGAAACTGTCAGTGTGCTATTCTGTGCTAAATCTTGTTTGTAGGGACAGAGAAGGACAGTGAGGGAAAGTGTCAGTGTGCTATTCTGTCCTAAACCAATCTTGCTGAACCATATTTGAAATCCTTGAGTTTAGGGACAGAGAAGGACACTCGGGGAAACTGTCAGTGTGCTATTCTGTTCTAAACCAATCTTGCTGAACCATATTTGAAATCCTTGAGTTTAGGGACAGAGAAGGACACTCGTGGAAACTATCAGTGTGCTATTCTGTGCTAAATCTTGTTTGTAGGGACAGAGAAGGACAGTGAGGGAAACTATCAGTGTGCTATTCTGTGCTAAACCAATCTTGCTGAACCATATTTGAAATCCTTGAGTTTAGGGACAGAGAAGGACACTCGGGGAAACTATCAGTGTGCTATTCTGTGCTAAACCAATCTTGCTGAACCATATTTGAAATCCTTGAGTTTAGGGACAGAGAAGGACACTCATGGAAACTATCAGTGTGCTATTCTGTGCTAAATCTTGTTTGTAGGGACAGAGAAGGACAGTGAGGGAAACTATCAGTGTGCTATTCTGTGCTAAACCAATCTTGCTGAAGCATATTGCAAATCCTTGTGTTTAGGGACAGAGAAGGATAGGCAGGGGACAGTGTCAGTGTCTTTGTTGCTAAGCCTCCTGCACAGTATACACCTGAAGGTAGCCCTTATTGCTGTTTTTCCCATCTCCCTGCAGGCCATCCATTAAAATGTCTGCAAGGCAAACAAGGAGAGGCAGACAGTCAGGAGGCAAAAAAAAGAGGGCAAGCAGGCTCTGTGTCTGGGGGCAACAGTGCTGGTCGTGGACGCGGTGCATTGTCATCAGCACGTGGCCATGGGACACGCTTGTCCTTCTTTTCGGCAGCTGGACATGTTGAGCCACATCATGCCAAAGACTTGGTAGAGTGGATGACCAAGCCCACCTCATCCTCCTCATCCTCTCTCACCCAGGCTCAGGGTACTGGCAAAGCAGCTGCCAAAGCGTCCTCTTCTCTGGTATCAATGTCATCATTAGTCACTCCTTCCCTAGACCCACCATGTCCTCCTCCTGAGGAGTCCCCCGAACTGTTTGAGCACAGTGTTGGGTACATGCTCCAGGAGGATGCCCAGCGTTTCGAAGGAACTGATGATGATACCCAGCTAGAGGAAGGCAGTAGCGTGAGAGCAGAGAGAGGGGATGCTCAAGAAGGACACCAATCTGGCAGTCATGCTCCAGCAGCTGCAGCATACTGCCAGATTGGCTCCAGTGATGAGGGGGGAGGGGATGATGAGGTCACTGACTCCACGTGGGTGCCTAATAGGAGAGAGGAGGAGGATGAGGAGGAGGCACATCTCCAACGAGGCAGGATGCCCTTGGGTGGCCAGCGTATGGGCAGCACATCGACGGAATCACACCGCAGAGCTCCGCCTGTGCAGGGCGCTGCCTCTGCCCGTCATTCAAAAAGTTCTTTGGTGTGGGCCTTTTTTGAGGCGAGTGCATCAGATCGCACAGCTGCTGTTTGCAACATATGTCTCAAGCGTATATCGCGTGGCCAAAACATCAGCCGCTTGGGCACCACTTGCTTGATCAGACATATGTTGACCTGCCATGCAGCTCGTTGGCAAGCCTACCTTAAAGACCCACACCAAAAAACAAAGCGGACCTCTCCTTGCACCGCATCAGCTGGGATCTCCAACCCCACTATACCATCAGTCCTCTCTAAAACCTGCACTGAGAGGAATGAAGGTGTAGAATTAGGTGTGTCACAGCCAAGTACTTGCGGCCACTCTGCTAGCAGTACACCGACGTCCGATTCTAGCAGGCAAATTTCCCTGCCCCATCTGCTGGACCGTCGAAAGAAGTTCACTCCCAGCCATCCACATGCCCAGCGGTTGAATGCTAGCTTGGCTAAATTGCTAGCGCTTCAACTGCTGCCTTTTCAGTTGGTAGACTCGGCCCCCTTCCGTGAGTTTGTGCAATGTGCGGTTCCTCAGTGGCAGGTTCCCAAACGCCACTTTTTCTCACGGAAGGCGATTCCGGCTCTCTACAGGCATGTGGAAGGCAATGTCTTGGCCTCGCTGGACAGGGCGGTCAGCGGTAAGGTGCATATTACCGCTGACTCATGGTCCAGCAGGCATGGACAGGGACGTTACCTTTCTTTCACGGCCCATTGGGTCACTCTTTTGGCAGCTGGGAAGGATGCAGGACAAGGTGCAGTAGTGTTGGAGGTTGTTCCACCGCCACGCCTCCAAAATGCTACTACTGGTTGTGACACACCTCTCTCCTCCACCCCCTCCTCTTCTTCTTCCTCCATGGCCTCTTCCTGTGGTTTGTCCTCGGAACCAGCGGTGCTCCGTAGGCGTTCAAGGGGCTACGCAAGTACGCAGGCAAAAAGATGCCATGCCGTGGTTGCGCTGGTGTGTTTGGGGAACAGGAGCCACACTGGGGCAGAGGTCCTGTCTGCTCTGCAGGGGCAGGCCGAGAGGTGGTTGACGCCACGCCAGCTTAAGCCAGGAATGGTGGTTTGCGACAATGGCACCAACCTCCTCTCCGCCCTCCGACAGGGACAACTGACCCATGTACCCTGTATGGCTCACGTCCTTAACCTGGTGGTGCAGCGGTTCTTGGGCAGGTACCCGGGCTTACAGGATGTCCTGAGGCAGGCCAGGAAAGTCTGTGTGCATTTCCGCAGATCTTATAATGCCAGTGCTCGCCTGGCTGAGCTGCAAAAGGAGTTGAACCTGCCCAAGAACCGCCTTATATGTGACATGCCCACCAGGTGGAACTCAACGTTGGCCATGCTGCAGCGGCTGCACATGCAGCAGAGGGCCATCAATGAGTACCTGTGCGACTACGGCACCAGGACAGGGTCAGGGGAGCTCGGTTTTTTTCACCACGCCAGTGGGGCATGATCAGGGATGCATGCACTGTCCTGGCACCATTTGAGGAGGCCACGAGGATGGTGAGCAGTGACAGTGCATGCATCAGTGACACTGTACCTCTTGTCCACCTGTTGGAGCACACGCTGCGTGGAATAATGGACAGGGCACTTGAGGCAGAACAGAGGCAGGAAGAGGAGGACTTCCTTGCCTCTCAAGGCCCCCTTTACCCAGACAGTGTTCCTTCTGTCCCACCCATCGCACAGGAAGAGGAGGAGGAGGAGGAGGAGGAGGATTGTGTCAGCATGGAGGTGGAGGCTGGCACTCAGCATCATCAGCAGCAGTCTTTTAGGGATGATTTACAGTCCCAAGAAACCAGTGGACTTGTACGTGGCTGGGAGGAGGTGGCTGCAGATCATGTCGTCCTTAGTGACCCAGAGGACTCCGGACTGAATGCCTCAGCTAACCTACGCTGCATGGCCTCCCTGATCCTGCAATGTCTGCGGAAGGATCCTCGTATTCTTCGGATCAAGGAGAGGGACCATTACTGGCTGGCCACTCTCCTTGATCCACGGTACAAGGGTAAGGTTGCGGACCTTATGTTACCGTCGCAGAGGGAGCAGAGGATGAGACAACTCCGGGAGGCCTTGCAGAAAGGTCTGTGCAACGCGTTCCCAGAGACTGGGAGGTTACAAACTCCTGGTCCTGGACAACGAGTTGCTGAGGCTTCGGGCAGTCAAAGAAGGAGCGGTGGGGAAGGTGGCCGTCTGACCGATGCGTTCAGACAATTCTTTAGTCCGCAGCCCCAAAGTATGATCGGTTCCAGCAACCATCGCCAGCGTCTGATATACATGGTGCAGGAATACCTAGGGGCAAGGTCAGACTTGGACACCTTCCCCATCGAAAATCCTCTGGCTTACTGGGTCTTGAGGATGGATCACTGGCCAGAGCTTGCACAGTATGCAATTGAGCTACTGGCCTGTCCTGCATCCAGCGTTCTTTCAGAACGCACATTCAGTGCTGCTGGAGGATTTGTCACGGATCACAGGGTGCGCCTGTCCACCGACTCGGTTGATCGGCTGACTTTCATCAAGATGAACCAGTCTTGGATCACCACCAGCTACCACACACCTGATGCTGATATAACAGACTAATTGATTTTAAAATGTCACATCCCTTCAAGACTGATGCTGATGCTGAGTGCCTGTGCTGTTATGTTGACTGGCTATCCTCCTCCTCCTCCTCAATGATACGATTAATGATGATAGCTTGGAAGATCATTTTGGTTTATGGGTGACGCCACCAGTGGCTAAGGCCCAATTTTTCAGCCCCTGTTTAACAGGGGCGTGTAATTACAATTTTTGATGCAATACTTTGCAACAGGCCTCATTGCTGTGCTCCAAGTACAGTATCTGTGAGGGGTTGCAGTGTTGTGCCACCAGTGCCTAAGGCCCAATTTTTCAGCCCCTGTTCAACAGGGGCATGCAATTAGAATTATTGATCTAATAATTCACAGCAGGGCCCATTGCTGCGCCCACCAAGAGTAACTGTCAGGCCTTACAGTGTTGTGGCACCAGCACCACCATCAAAGGCCCAATTTTTACTACCACTGTTCAACAATTATATGTTATTACAATTCCTGATATAATAGTTGACAGCAGGGCGTTCCAGCACCCACCAAGAGTAACTGTGAGTGCTTACAGTGTTGTGCCAACACCAACACCTAAGGGGCCAATTTCTGCAGAGTATATACGGCAGGTCCCTACTTTCAAACATCCAACTTACAAACGACTACTACTTGCAAACGGAAGAAGACAACAGGAAGTGAGAGGAAATCTACCCCTTGGAAGGAAAATTCTCTCCTGTAAGAATTAATATGGGAGAAAGGTGTCTCCTCTCTACTGATGCTTTATCACCAATCCTTGTTTCAATAAAAACACCACATTTCAAAAACAGTTGTCATTGGGACGCAAAGTGAGGTGAAATGTTCTGAACAGGGGCACAGACAGCAAAACAAATGTTACAGGGGTGATAACCCTCCCCTATGTTTTCCAAAAAGCTTAAAAATAGGTATTTGGGCTGGAGCTACACTTAAACAATGTAGCTGTTCAAAATTACAAACAGATTCTACATAAGAACAAACCTACAGTCCCTGTCTTGTATGCACCGCCTGTATACGGCTGTTCAGAGTATATAGGGCCTTTTTTATTTTGTGTGCGGGGTTCCCCTTAATATCCATACAAGACCCAAAGGGGCTGGTAATGGGCTGGGGTAGGGGGGGGGGGGTGTGATGGGGTAGCTATGCCATTTTTCTTAAAGATTTTCATCCATATTACCGGGACCAGACATTACATTAAAGCCGCAAGCAGTTTTAAATGGCTTTTTTTTCCTTTAGAAATGTAATTTTGTGCAGGGACAGTTCTAAACACGGGAAACACGTGGCACTTCACAGGCATACTTTAGACACCCCCCAGGTACAATATTTAAAGGAATATTTGACTTTTTTTTTTTCACTTTATGCATCATTAAAATGACTGCTCCCGGAAAACGTCCGTTTTTAAAACTTCTTTTTGCATTGATACATGTCCCCTGGTGCAGAACCCGGGTTCCCAAACTCTGTTTAGGACAATAACATGGATAATAGTCGTTATAATTAGCACTTTAGAATCCGAACGTTCGCATCCATTGTATTTAATAGGGTTCTAATGTTCGTGCGAACTTTCGGTCCGTTTGCGGGTTCTGGTGCGAACCGAACCCGGGGGTGTTCGGCTCATCACTATTTAGCAAGAGAGGAGGGGAAATAACTTTTTCACATAGGGCCAGGCAGGTTTGGACAGCTTTTTTCCCTTAATAAATGAAATCGTCATTTAAAAACTGTATTTTGTATTAACTCAGGTTATCTTTGTGTAATATTAAAATGTGTTTGATGATCTGAATCAAGTGTCAAGTGTGACAAATATGCAAAAAAAAAACAACCAAAAAAATTTCAATTAGGAAGGGGGCAAATACTTTTTCACAGCAATATACAGTATATCTATATATAGATTTCACTTTACGTGTTAAGGCTGCTTTAGCAGATCATACTGTAGCATGTTACATAATAATTTGTCCCCTCTGGTGCAAAATAAACACCATCCATATCAACATATTTAGGCAATGACGGCTTATAAGATATAGTCAAGCTGTCAGGTACAATGGTGTAATTAGGAGATTAATCAGAACAGAACAGCAGAACATTGTGTCCCAGAAGAGTCGGGTTATACCGGGCATCCGGAGACTTTAAACGTAAAGTTAGAGAAGCAGATCCTTGGTAACGTGTCACAGCCCAGGCTTCTCATCTTGTTCCCAACTCCTCTTCAAAGCATCAGTCTCATCTGCACTGATAGATTGTGGTTGTTTAATTAAAAGATAGCAGCGCGGGAACCCAATTCTTGTTTGTCGGCAAGCTTTTATCCCATCTCCTTTCATTGCTGCGATCAGACTCGCTTCATAAGGATAGGAGATGCTAATTTGATTCCAGCTGAAATCTCTGACAGCCGATGTGTCAGAAAGGACGTATTTTGTCTCCTACACATCACGCCTCCGGTTCAGGTGTCACAGGCAGAGGACTGTGGGAGGGTGTAGTCATTGTTGTGATGAATGCAGATGCTGGGGGACCAGAAGCACAGGGTCTAATAGACAGGAAGGAGTAAAAAAAACTGTATAAGTGATCCCCCGCGCTACCAGGTGGGTAAATAATAAAGGTGACAAACAAGTAAATTATGAGAAATTGCTGCTAAGTCTATAGTGTTCACAATACATGTACTAACGACTGAAAAAGAAAAGTGATCTGCACAGTTCCTCTAATGTCACAATGTGTATTTTTAAGTGCAATAAACAAGTAAATCCAGAACAAATGTCCAAGTGTCAGTGTATTAAACAAGCGATGGTTTATTAAAGACAAGTGGATGCGTACATCAAAATCAATTAAAAAGCGCAATGAGATAAAAACAGTGGCGTTAGAACGCCTCTCACATCACTTCCGGGCCGTGACTCATTGCGGCCACTCCCTACGCGTTACGTCATGTCACGTGACTTCATCAGGGGACTATGAAGTGATGTGATGTAACGCGCAGGGAGTGGCCGGAGTGAATCGCGGACCGAAAGTGATGTGAGAGGCGTTCTAATGCTGCATTTTTAGCTCATTGTGCTTTTTACTTGTTTTTGATGTAAGCATCCACTTGTCTAGAAAAGCCCGGAGCAAGGAATGCAATGAATGGGTGAAGGGCGAACATGACTAGGGAAACAGGGACTTATGTGAAGGATTAGGGGATTGGTGGGGTAAGGCTGAGGAAGAGGGGATAAGATTGGTGGGTTAATTTGGGTGGGAGGGGGCATTGAGTGTATAAAGGAAGACTCCGCCCCCTCCTCGGATAACATGCGGCGCTGAGAAAGTTCCCGCCCACCCTCCCCAGAATTTGGACGGAGTGGGGGATGTTGTCTCTACATTTTGTTTTACAGGTACAAGTGGGGTCATTGCAGATGTCGTGGCAGTGGCGGGTGTCTGTTCTTTGCAGGGGAAGGATGATACCTCGGAAAGAAGGGTTCAGGACCTGTCGTTGGTATGGGTCCTGACGGTGGGCTTACAGTTAACGGAGGTTTAGCTTGAAGCATTGGGATGGTGCACTGCGGTCATGGTTGTCTCTGAGCCAGCATGTCGGCTTGAGGCCTATTAGCGGAGTTTGAGAAGTACCGCAGTGCAATAATGGACACAAAAAGTTAATAGAGGTTCCTGCAGAGAGCGACACCAGTAATTTACTGAGGGTCCTTTAGGACAGAGTTTATGGGTACTGTTAAAAAAAGTTATACAGCGTTTTAATAAATAAGGCTGCTACGGCCTATATATTTCTCCAACTCCTGGTGTGGTCTCGTTTACTTAGTAATAAGTAGATAATAAATAAGGGGTATATATAATAAGGACATCTGTTATACGATAGTCATGCACACAGTGGCCCCGATCCTGGTTTTCTGGGGTCCCTCGGCGGCTGTTTCAGCTCCTCCCCGCAAGGACTCCACACCATAATGGGAGCGAGCTCGCATGGTGTGGAGTTACTGCGGGCGCGCTCCCGTGATACAGCGGCGGCCATAGCCGCCGACTGTACCACTCGGCCCCGCCCCCCGGCGCGCCACGTCATTGGATGTGATTGACAGCAGCGCCAGCCAATGGCTGCGCTGCTTTCAATCCATCCAGTGTAGCCAATCAACGACCGGGCTCAGGAACTCGGAGGATGACGGGAGCGAACGCGGGACTTTCGAGGGGCCAGGTAAGTAAAACGGGGGCTCGGGAGGGGGGGGGGGCGGTATTGTCGAATGTTTTTTCAACTTAATGCATAGGATGCATTAAGATGAAAAAACGTGAGGGTTTACAACCCCTTTAAGTGTACATCTCTGCGCTGCTAATCTCCTTTGCCAGCTTTTCAGCCACTACCCATGTAGGTGGCACTTTATAGATGGCTGCATGACATTTCTCATGTTCCCTGACTACAGTGAATCATACGTGTGTAATGTGTGCTACAACAGCCACTTATTGCCTCCCTTATGCCGTAGGCATGTGCATTTCATTTCGTTCCGAATCGAAATTCGGACAAATTTTCATTATTCGGACGTTCGGATGCATCCGAATTAACAAATTACAATGCTAACGAATTCAAACGAATCCGAAATAACGTTTCGAATCGAAAAACCACGGACGAAATTTGAATCGAATTCAAAAAAAAATTTGAATCGAATTTGAAAAAAATTCTAGTCGAATCGAATTTGAAAACAATTAGAATAGAATCGAAAATATTGGAAAGAATCAAATAGAAAAACAATAGAACAGAATAGAATAAAATACAATATATATATTATATTTTATTCTATTCTGTTCTATTTTTTTTCTAGTCTATTTTCTATTTCTATTTTAATCTTTTCTAATTGGAATTCGAAAAATCGGTCGCATTCGAAAATATTTCAACCAAATTCGAAAATATTTCTACCGGATTCAATAATATTTCATCCGCATTCGTTATTATTTCAACCAAATTCGATAATATTTCAACCGGAGTCTGCAGGAGATCTGATATAAATAAATAGCATCTATTTAATTTTTTTTTTTGCAGATTACTATTTATTTCAATCAGATCTCCTGCAGTATATTAACATCTATTTCATTTTTTTTTGCAGATCTCCTGCAGACAATTAGCATCTATTTCATTTTTCTTTTCTTTTTCTTTTTTTGCACTAAAGCAGCCATTTCCTTTATTTCAGCAGATCTCCTGCAGACTATTAGCATCTATTCATTTTTTTTTTTTGCAGATGCTAATAGTCTGCAGGAGATTTGCAAAAAAATGAAATAGATGTTAATATACTGCAGGAGATCTGATGGAAGTAAATACTAATCTGCAAAAAATCCGATTGAAATACTATCGAATCCGGTTGAAATTTTTTCGAATTCGGTTGAAATATTTTCGAATCCGGTTGAAATATTTTCGAATCCGGTTGAAATAATTTTGAATCCGGTAGAAATATTTTCGAATTCGGTTGAAATATTTTCGAATGCGACCGATTTTTCGAATTCAGTCGAAGGCTAAACAAAATCCGAAAACGAATTTAACGAATTTAACGAATCTAACTAAACAAAATTAATTAATTACCGAATTAAAACGAAACTAAATAAAACTAATTTTTTCCTTATGCACATGTCTATTATGCCGGTTCCGGCATGGACTTTTTTCATCGGACAAACCGATTGTGTGTGGGCCCCATCTGTCTTTTTTCCATCGGTATAAAAAAATAGAACATGTTTTAAATTTTACCGATGGAAAAAAAAACGATAGCAAATTCCGATCGTCTGTGGGGAACTCCATCGTAGAAAAAACCCACGCATGCTCAGAATCAAGTCAACGCATGCTCAGAAGCATTGAACTTAATTTTTCCCGGCTCTTTGAAGTGTTTTACGTCACGGCGCTTGGGACGGTCGGATTTTTGACTGACGGTGTGTAGGCAAGACTGATGGAAGTCAGCTTCATCGGATTTCCGATGGAAAAATCTCTCGGATTTTCTTCCATCGGAAATCCAATCGTGTGTACAGGGCATAAGGCTGTATTCACACCTATGCAGTTTTAGTGGTTTTTGCATTTTGCAGATTTCCATTTAATATTGTTTCCTATGGAACAAGTTCTGTAGTGCAAAATGCAAAAAGCACTAAAAATACATAGGTGTGAATCCAGCCTAAGAAAGCCCATGTGAGAAGACGACAATGCAGGAAAACAATCGGGAAACAGTGACAGAGTGTTGTCACCCTATAATTGAAAGTTCCTGATCAAGGACCCTCATGATAGAATTATCAATTATTTAACTGAAAGCTGCAGATTACAAAATTAAGAAAATAGATGTGAAATCTGAAATGACATTAACATGGTAATTTAGATATTAGTGATTGTGTTACATTCTCTTTAGTTCAGAATTAACATTGAAATCTGCACAGTTACAAAAGATTAAAGTGATTCTAAAGCCTTGTTTTTTTTTTTCTTAAAAAATAACAAACACGTTATACTTACCTGCTCTGTGAAATGGTTTTGCACAGATCAGCCCTGATCCTCCTCTTCTCGGGTCCCTTGCCGGCGCTCCTGGCCCCTCCCTCCTGGTGAGTGCCAAGCAGCTTGCTATGCAGGCTCCTGAGCCGAGTCACAGCTCCCAGTGTGCATTCAGACACAGAGCCCCAGCTAGGCCCCGCCCCTCTCTCTCCTTATTGGCTCACTGACTTTTATTGACAGCAGCAAGAGCCAAAGACGCCCGTTGTGTGTCTCAGCCATTCAGGAGGGAGAGTCCAGGACAGCCGTGTCACTCGTGCAACATCCTTGGATCGAGATGGGGTTCAGGTATGTATTACGGGGGCTGCTAGACACAAAGGGTTTTTTATCTGCATAGAATGCATTAGGGTAAAAAACCTTCTGCCTTTAGAACCACTTTAATGCTAGTTTTTCCTGGGGATGATACCGTTCTCCATTGTCCTACAGGGACAGCATGTAGTCCGTTCCTCTGCTATCCAGCATTGGAATGCAAGCATGTACTGCTACATGATTACATACAATGCAGGACCAGGGTATACTGGGGTAGTCTTCCTCTCGCTGACACCAATGTAAGCGGGCAATCTTTCTCTTACTGACCACCAATGTAAGGAGCATTCTTCCCTTACTGATGTAGCGGGGTCTTTAAATTTAGGTGGGGTACACCTGGGTGGAAGTTCAGGTGTGTAGGTATGGGAGTAATGACCATTTGTATTCGTGGAGGATTGGGCGGTGTAATAATCTCCTTGGCCTGTGGGTGGCGGGGTACCCGCAAGCTGAAGGTAGATTGGCTGCCATAGTGCTGTCCTTTTTGTCCCTTCTCGGAGATGGTACGGCGAGGGCGGGGAACCTGCCATGTCGTCACTGGAGGGGATAAAAGGGGGAGACGCCCTGGTCACGAGGTCTTGCTCTGCTGGAGGTTGATCATCACGCGTCCAGGCACCTTAGGCCTGGGTGCGGGCGGTTCCGGATTCCGGCTCAGGTGCCCTAGGCCTGACCGGAATGGAGTTGGAGTCCATCCCAGGCACCTTCAGCCTGGGGTGAGGTACTAAACCAGGAGGCCTGGGGCCCAGTGACTTCGACTGGGTCCCGCGAGGGTGGAGAAGTCCGAGGGTCCCTGAGGTGGATGGGGCCCATGTCTGAGGTGAGGAGGCCGGGGAGGTTACCCATTCGGAGAGTCTGGAGTAGCATCAACCCAGTGACGGATGGGCCTCTGGTAACTCCCTTGGAGGGACATCTTCCCCTGATAGGGGCCGCAACGCATCGAAGGTACTCCTATCTATGTTCTCTTGAGTCGCTGGTAGAGACTCTCAAGCTCTAAGTCCTGTCAAGATATGGCTATAGTAACGGCTGGCGAAGATCGCAGTGGTTTAGTTGAGAATTAGGATAGTGCCTCGACCTGCTTATCCCCTGTATCAAAATGTTATCAAGTCGCAACCAGTTGGCTACTGAAGCACTGTTTATTGTGGAGAATCCAATAAAACAAGAGTTGGACTGTGATCGGTGTGTGGAACTCTGGTTAATGGGAGCAAAGGGAAGTGTTGGCACAACAGGACTTAATCCTTTACAGAAGCACATAGGCCCGAGGAAATATCTGGTACTGGCCTTCACCTCACCCACAGTTATGGGGAGGACATGGGCCGTAGCGCATCTCACCCTGTCGTGTGTGATACCCCTAGACGAAAGAGATGGGGTGAGGTCGCTACACTGACACCAATATGCAGGGCATTCTTCCTTCACCTGACACCAAGTAAGGGGGTATTTTTTCTCTAACTGACCAGTTTCTATAGCAGCAGTGGAACTACCACCGTCCAGCAGGATAGGTACACAGGCAGTCATCCTGGTGAATGATGTGGGCTCACCTGAGATACTTAGTCTAAGTACTAACTGGTGTTCACCAGGGCTCCTGATGGTGGAGATGGATTTTGCTGCGTGTTAGTACCAGGTCTCGGTTCTCACCAGGAGGTGAGCAAGCCGGGGTCTTGCAGTAGATAAGCAGTTAGGGATCAAACAGAAGCATAGTCAGTAATCTATCCAAAAGCTCAGTAACGAGTAGTTGCAGGTTGGGATCAGGCAGAAGCGTAGCCGAGGAACAAGCCAAGGGTCGATAACGAGTGGTAGCAAAATATGGACGGCACCAGGTAAGACAGGGGCGAGATACCGGCTGGAGAGAGCACAATAATCTGGCAAACAGGAAGTGCAGAGACATGGCTTAAATCAGGAAGTTCATGGGAGGAGCAAAGAGTTCAGGGTTCAAGACAGGATCATTCAAGGTAGCTCAGACACAGCAGAGGTTTCGGGGTTCAAATCCAGGCCCTGACAGACTGACCACCAATGCAAGGGGTATTCTGCCCCTCCCTCACTATCAATGTAAGGGACATTCTTCAATCACTGACTTCAATGTAGGGGGCATTCCATTTCCATCTTACTGACCACTGATGTAAGGGAGCATGCTTCACACTGACCACTAATATAAGGAACGTTCTTCCTCCCCCTGACCAGCCAACCACACATCATGTTACTATACCTTGTGTAAAAGATTTACGGCTGACGCTCTGTCAGTAACATTCTAGCCTTTTTGCACTGGGTGTTTAAAGTGCACTCTCTCTGGGACAGTATAATTTGAACCAAACAGAAAATTTGTGTGACATCTGTCAACTCCTTTAGCCGTTGGTCACTGGTGCACAGTAGGTAAACTGCCGCTTCGGCCTCTTTGCCCCTAGCCCTGGTGTGCCTTATGTGATTGCAATGATGTCTGATTTGCTTGTGCGATAATAAGGTTAGACAGTAATAAGGGTATTGCAAAAACAAAATCTGATTCCAGCCTGTGTGGTGGAAAAAGTCTTTGTGAAATGCCAAGCCCTGCAGATAAATGTATTTATAATATAATTTTTAAATTGCACTGCAGTGTGTGGCCGAAGTCTGCTTTGCTAACAGTCAGTAAATTTTTTGCAGTGAAACGTTCAACCTTGTCCAATGAAGTGAGGGCAGTTTTCCAGAAACAATGAAACATTCCTCTTTCCCGCAATACAAAAGTTAATTGACTGACTTACTGCTTGTTCTATTATTTTTTATTTTAATAAAAGGTGAAAACATAAAAATTGCCAATATAAATGTTAAAATAAGTTGTTAGAATTTTGAAGCATAAGGTGCTACCAGGACTGGCCGGGGTGTCAGTCCCACTTGTCCATCATGCAGAATTTTTTTTATCAGAGAGGAATGGAGATTGTAACACTATAGTAAGCAGGATTTCGATAAAATCATTATCTTAAAACGGACTTTATAAGTTTTATTGAATACATTTTTGGCATGTCACAATATGCGAACAATAGTTTTTTTTTTAAATTCCAAATTTTATAATTAACAACATGTCCTTAAACTCCAGTCCAGTGACTTTGTATAAACTGAAATGTCACCAGTCTGCTGCAGGCAGGGGAAAGCATTTTCTCAGTCTCCTCTCCCCAGTGAGAGTCTGCAGCAAGGGCCGATCTGTGTCATACATTTGTAAACACTGCACAGTGGAAAGGGGAGGGGTTATAACATCTGTAAGGTTTTTATTGCTGTGTGTCTTCTTTTCCTTATGACGCCCACACCCCCTCATTCTTTGTCTTGATGTCAATAGAACAGGAAATGAGATGCGACCAAAGTTGATAAAGCAAAACAAAATTGAAAAAGTTCTGACTGCTACCTACTCTATCCAACACTAAATACATTTTGGCTGGAAAAAGGCTTTCAGTCTACCAGCATCACAAAGGCCGCAATTTATCAAATTGCACTATCACATATAAAGTGCTAAATAGTGCTTAAGACATTGGTATAAGCAGTAAACATGTGAAATGTCATCTCTAATTGATCCCAATGCATTTTTCTGGAATTTTATGTAAGTAAAAATCTCCATTTTGGTCATCCCCTTAGGAGCGATACATTTTGGTCTGTATGGTGAAGTGTACTGGAATCAATTGGAGGCAAATTTTGCACGAATTAATGTAGAATTCCAGGATAAAGCTAACTACTCTAAAAAATGCCACCCCCTTCCTAACACCTATTCTGACTAACCTGTGTAAGAAAGATCTGTATACTTATCTATTTTCACATGATCCGGCTCCCCTGTGTCAGTCATGGGTGGCTGCAGGGGAGAAGTGGGAGCACCAACAATTAATGGGTCATAGTAAACCTGTGGACAAAGTCACTGCTCCCAGGCATTGCTAGCTCTTGTTGAGCGCTTTCTTACATAGGTTAGTCAGAATAGGTGTTAGGAGGGGGAAGAGAGCGTTTTAAGATTAGAAAGGCCTTTTCCTGGATTCCTAGTTTAAAATGACATATGAAAACAATGGTTGAGAGGCTATTGTAACCCGCCTTAAGTGCACTGTAAGGTCCCATTGACACCTGAGAATAGGACTGTTTGCGGTTACCCATGGAGTACACAGCATGGATCCCTGCTATTAAGCCGGCCATGCATGGATCGAAATTCGCCCGGTCCAGCTGACTGGCTGTATAGATCGACTTGTGTATAACCAGCCTGTCAGGTTTTTCCTGAATGATTAATGCTGCCAGCTATAGCAACACTAATCATTGTGTTCTGCTGACAGGGAAGGCTCCCCACGCTCCCCACCAGCAGAACACACAATAGCGCTGCAGGAGGGATTCCCCCATTAACACTGGCTGTGTTGATGAGGCAATGGAGCGATTTTCTTTCCTTCCACCACGAGAGTTAAGAAAATTGCATAAGATATGGCCTGCCCCTAACTGTGGGTGGGAAGCTCCATTAAAAGCAATGGGAACCTGACAGCACCTGCAGCTATTTGTGGCTGTTCACATGTAATCTCTCATTCAGTGATTACCTGCAGATGATCGGCCCTGAATGCAGACTGTCTGCTTTCAATGGGGGCTTTCAATGGGAATCCTGTTGTATATCTCCTGCTGGTAATCATAAACGGGCCCCATTTGCAAGTGTGAATGGGGCCTTACAAACCTTATAAGCTGTTGCAGCTTGATGAACCAGATTAAAATCTTAAATATCAGATTGGGAGTCCTGACTCTGTTCTTAACACCAAGTGTTACAGCAAATCTTGTTAAGTATCAAAGTGCTGCATTTTCCATAAAGCCTTTTGGTGGAAGAAAAATAAAAATAATACTTAATTTGGTATCACACAGTAGTGGGGAAGGCTACATTTAGCAGTTGGTGTATTTCAGTTTTTACTACTTGAATTGTAATTGTTTGAGACCCAAATACTGTATTTATTGGCGAATAACACTCACTTTTTTACCCTGAAAATAGAGGGTAAACTGTGCCTGTGTGTTATACGCAGGGGGCTGTGGAAAGTTTTTTCCTGAAACTTCCCTCTTAAAGTTAGGGTGCGTGTTATACGCCTGTGCGTGTTATACGCCGATAAATACGGTTAATTCTTGGTCATTGTCATTGTTCTCTAACCGAGGATTAAAACGGAAACTCAAAAAAATGAGAAAAATAATATATTCAAGTATTGTGCATACAGCCTTACAATTTGTGGCCCACTAGCAGATGGGATAACGAAGGTTTTGCCTCGCGTTCATCTTGAAAATTTCTCTCTAGAAAGCTTTTTGTTAAGCCATCCAACCAATGGACTTTCTACTGCATGGCCCCCATCCCATTTTCCATCTCCCATCCACATCAATCCTTAGAGCCAAGCTCTCGACTACTCTTCCAAAGTGGTCCCAAGTCTCAGAGTTAAACGGACTTCAGAAACATCTGCTCACTCTTTCCATTTTCATCTACAAATTGCCCGATTGCCTATAAATAAATTATAAGGTAATTTAATTGTGTATGTTCTTGGTTACGGCACTGTTTGCTTCTCAGAAATTTTTAAACAACAGATGAATGGCTTTCTGTGCCGGAGCCAGGCTTGTTGTCCTCTAGAGGGGAGCAATTAAAGGCTTGCTGTTAGTTACAGATATATTCATCCACCAAGCAAAGTGCCGGTCCCATCTGCTCAATCTAGGATTGTAGCTTTCTCCTGCAACAGGAATGTGGATGAGATGCTGATACGACAACCTGGTGGACAATCAACTTTTATGATAGTAGTAACGTTCCTGATTTATATTGGAGCGGCCAAGCTGATGTTCTAGTCGAGTCTCTGGGGAGATAAAGTGTAGCAAGGATAAAGTTTTATCTTGACTGGGAAAGGCCTGGTGTGAAGTCAAGGTCATCAAACCAGGGATCATATTCGAGGTTGGATACCTGTGAAAAGGTAGGTAGTATGTTGGCTGCAACTCAATACCTGGTGTCCTCTGCAGGCTGTAGTCCTGTGGGTTAAAAGGAATCGTTTGATAAAATTAATGTGTCATATTTTCGAAGGTAAATACTATTTTTACTTTCAAAGATTTTTATTGATTTTGTACAAGAACAAAAACAAGAAGTACAGTCTTTCCAAAATTGGAATGTAATCACAGTGTGGAATCATACAATATGGAGTAAAACAGTCGACCTAGGTCTGGCACTTTAAACCCGTCCTACTACTAAGACGTTGAAACAGGATCTTGGTGGGGAGGATCTCTGGCACCCCCGATGGGAGCAAGCTGTGCCTGGAGGACTCCCCCGTAGATCCAAGAGGAGGCTAGTAACCGTGAGGACGGTGATTGAGTACTAGCGTTGTGCCAGCTAGCTCAGGGGAGAAGGCTGCATGCCATACTTTCAATTCAAAGATAAATACTATTTTTAATCCATTTGTCAAAATATATGAACTTTTTTGGCCTAAAAGTTTTGCATTAAAGTAGAACTAAAAGCAAAACTTTTTTTTTCATTTTGTAAGGGAGGGTTATAGCCACTTTCTTTTGCCATCAATGTTCCCATTTGGTAAATTTCCCTTCACTTCCTGCCCTATAGCCAAAACAGGAAGCGAGAAGAAATACCTCCAAAATGAGGACATTTCAGGGGTCACCAGAACTAGTGTCCCCTTTAAAAGATTTCCCCTCCATTTCTGTTCTGGTGGCAGCCCAAAATTTGGGATTGGGACTTTCACTTTAGGTGATAGAAGTAAACAGGACAAATAGAGAGGATAAATCTCCCTAAGGCCAGCCATACAAGGAGCGAGGGGAAGCATTCTCCGCTGGGAGAAGACAGTGATTATCGCTAGCGGCTATAGCAACCACTACTGAAAATGGCAAGAGAATCCGGCAGGCTGGTTGTACCCAAGTTGACTGTTTTGATCAAGTTGGTACATTTAGCCTGTCCATTAACGATTGGAATCTCGGCTGGTTCCTGCTGAACCGGCCGAGATTCAAACCGTGTATGCTTGGCCTAGTGGGGGCACAGGCAGCAATAAGAACCTGACAGGTGTTCTAATTCCTCTCCTATCTAAAATTGCCTTTAGTTATACTTTTTATCATTCATTGCTGGTTTCCCTATACAGTACCTGTATCGTTTTTAATGTCTTGGCTTAATTACTACCCAATCATAAGAGCCGGTTCACACCAGGGCGACTCGTCAGGCGACTCAGTCGCCTGACAAGTCGCGTCCCACGCTTTTCAATGGAACCGTTCTAAGTAAGAGCGACTCAGGTCGCTCCGACTTAGAAAAAGGTTCCTGTACTACTTTTGGGGGCGACCCAAGGCGACCTGCATTGACTTCTATACAGAAGTCTTATGCAAATCGCCTCGGCGGGCGTCTCAAGTCGTCTTGAGATCGCGCCGCCGAGGTCGCCCCCACAAGTCGTGCCGCGTCGCGCCGCCCTGGTGTGAACCGGGTCTTACAGTTCCCAAACTATCCATCTGTGTGTTCTACCCCAGAACTGCTTACCATTATGCCTGTGGCTGGTGCAGGAACCATGTCTGCTGTGGTTAGGTGCTGAAGGCCTCCAAAATTACCTAGTTTTTCATATTTTCTCCACTTCGCTCTGCGATTTTGAAACCAAATCTTGAATTTAAATATAATAGAACAGAACACAATTAGTCAACTTGATTAAAAATTACTGTATGTAAGAAAGTTTTCCCTTTTTAAAGGAGGAGTGTCTTTTAGTGTCTTTTACAATAGCAACCAAGATGGTTCAGTATGTTTGTGCTCCTGAAGGATATTCATGTGGTTGAAGAAGGCCAGCCTATTTAACTACATAACAATGTAACAGTGTTGACTAGAAAAGCGAGGCACTAATATTGCTATAACATAGATATCACTATACTATTTAAATCATCATTTTGTTTCATTTAGGCATGCCAGTGTTCCCCCTATAATCCACTTCTTCCAGACAATTCCATGCAATACTGCGGACTGGAGGGAGGTGAAGCAATGGGGAGTAAATCACACTCTTCTGCAGTGTTCAATGCTGTTAATATAATGCTGGAAGCTGGCTGACAGGAGGAGAGAACAAAGTAAGGAGAATAAGGACCTTATTATTGTGCTGATGTTCCTTTACTGTCCGGTCAGCAAGCTAGGGTGAATCAGGGACCACAATGAAGTTCTTTACTGCGACGGAGAACTAAGAGGTCAGATTCTTATTATGCAGTGTGACAGCAAAATGTGAATCATGATACTGTCCACACAGCCTGTAACAAATGACTCATGCGGATAGCAGAGGAAGACGACTGCAGACAGAAATCATACTCAATGCTTTGGATTGAGGCAAGTACACACTAACTACGGAAGGATTTAAAAATTGAGTGCGGGGCCGCTGTACTCAAGTAAATAGTACAATCCTAAGTGATATTAAACTGTGACAATCAAAAAATATTTTATAACATACAAAATCAATAAACACATGAATCAAAGTGCATGAAAACGTGAGTACATCAAAGGCTTCTGGTAGGTGGAATGCATGCCAGCTCCAGGGTTTGAGCGGAGCGGCGGCAATCCCCATTATTGTAGTAGGCGGGCATTTCCAGTGCTGGAGCCGGCATCATTTATGTAAGCAGCACATTGAAAAGTCAAGAATATTCATTTATAAGGACACACTGTCTGAACTTTATTTGAGGTACTTTGACCATGTGATGCACTTTATGTTTTTATGCACTTTGATTAATGTGTTTATTGATTTTGTATGTTACAAAATATCTATTGAACATCACAGTTTAGTATCACCAAGTGGCGGTTCACACAGGGGTGACTTGTCAGGCAAATTAGCCGCCTGACATGTAACGCTCTGTTCTGTACTATGGAACCGTTCTAATAGGAGCGACTCAAGTCGCTCCGACTTAGAAAAAGGTTCCCGTACTACTTTGGGACGACTTCAGGGCGACTTGCATTGACTTCTATACAGAAGTCATTTTGCAAGCCGCCAATGAAGTCGTGTGCAGATCGCCTTAAATAGTCGCGCTGTAAGTCGGGTTGCGCCTGTGTGAACCGGCACTTAGGATTGTACTATTTACTTGAGTATAGCACCCCCTCGCACAGTTTATTTATTATTATTTTTTATACACATATGTGTTGATTGGCGCAACGTTTATTTCTTATTTATAGAACAATATACTTTCTTTATCTTTCATGTCAGTGGTCTACAGCCACTTTAAGGTCTGACTTTAAGGTGGTATAAGATCTCTACAGAGAGACCACTGCTTCCACAACAGAGCAAGGGTCTCTCTCAGCAGCATGCTGGCAGGGCACAGGCTTTTCTATTTAAGCGGTGGCTGTTTTAATTGTTTCCCTGAATTCAGTCTTACAACAGCTTCAAAATCCTCACACCATTCATGCGATTCATTATTTCAATAATAAATGCCCTGAGCCCCGGTTCACATTGAAGCGATTTAGCATGCAATTTGACATGTCAAATCGCATGCCAAATCGGCAGCAATTGCCGGCAATGGCAGCGTCCAAATCGGCTCCGCACCGACGCCCAAAAGTAGTTTCTGTACTACTTTTGGCGATTTCAAGGTGCGATTTCCATTGACATCTGTGCAGAAACCCACACAGATGTCTCTGAAATCGCCCCCAAAATCGGGACTGACGTGGGAATGAAATCGTGCGAGTTCAGCTGAACTCACACAATTTCATTCCTGCAGTTAGTGTGAACCTGGGCTTCAAAGTATGCAAAAGAAAAAAAAATGGATTCGTTTTTTTTAAAGACCACAAGACATGGAACATAATTGAGAGATTTACACAGGAATTGGCCCTGAAATTTCAAATCAATCAACGTAATGAATGATTAATATTGCCTCGTATCATTTATACAGATTTTTATTAGATTTGGTGGATGTTGAAATGAATTTATAGCCTTCATGTCTGGACTATAGTGAAATATTTACGCAGGGGCACTGTGACTTTCATTGGAGAGTTCTGGTGCCGTTCCATTTTGATAAAGGAATAAATGAGAGGGAAGCATACAGAGGATATTGTTCTGTTATATAATATTGTCAGGAGTGGGATGACTGATGCTCAGTGGTCGGAGGTCTTGTCTGCGATCCCAAAAGTATCACTGTCCACTACTCAAAAATTAACACAACTTTTTATTACACATAGATAATCAGGGCTGCTGCTAGAAATCACGGGGCCCCGTACAGGCTACCTGGCCGGACCCCCACCAATATATCAAAACAAGATTTTGACTAAAAATACACAAAAATCATTATTAGCGGACACAAACATAATACAGAGCCTGTGTGAATTAAGCCTTTTTTATCATTATTTTTTTAATTAAAAAAATGTTAATTTTTTTTAAAAATGTTTACAATTAACTTTTTAACAGGACAGGGAAGCCAACAGTGCCACGGGGGGTGCAGCACAGTGACGGGGGGGCGGGGTCAAATGGGGGGGATCAGAAGTAGGCAGAACAAGGAGGGGGATCGGTGCAGGGGGAAGTGATTACAGGAACAATGCCCTGTGTCTGTGTCTCTCCCTGCAGCAGCTGAAAGCCAGCGGGAGGGAGAGAAACCATCTTTCAGCAGCTGCAGAGAGCCGCACAGGGCATCTTTCTGTAATTGCACCTCCGCCCGACCACACTCATTCCTCCTGCTGTTTGGCCCCCCTGTGTGCCCGGGCCCCCTACAGGAGGACTGGTGGTCCCCCCCTATCAGCGGCCCTGTAGATAATACTATACCCAGGAAAAATTATTTAAGTGGAAACGAAGAGAAACCTCTCTATGCCCTCGGTGTAGTGGTGCACCGGCTAACCTGATACACATGCTGTGGAAATGCCCCAAACTCCATTGATATTGGCACTGGCAGGATATAATTAAAAACATAGATGTGCCTTAGGTATAGAAATCCCATTAGATCCAAAACTTTGTTTATTACGTATAATATTTTAAAAAATACCCATATCGCAATGATGAGAGGCTTGTTTCAGGCACGAAATTGATATCTATGTACCCCCCGACAGTCGAAGAATGGAGAATACAAATGAAAAAAATCATAATAAAGGAGGAATTTATTTATATACATAGAGGGAGTCGAGACTAATATGATGCTATTTGGAAAGGATGGGTAGAGGCTTGGGACCATGAAAATCTAAGATGATTTAACATGGGAGAGGATTGGGATGGGGGGGGGGGGGTTCACAGTGGGGGGAGGAGAGATGGGGTTGAGTTGTGGTTTGTGTTTTTTTTTTAGGGTGGGTGAATGGTAGAAGTAAGATCTTGTATCTTGATAAAATGTATGTGTAAATGTATAACTTTTATTGTTATGAAAAGAATAAAAAAGTACTGAATCAAAAAAAACAAACAAAAGGAGTGGGATAGGAAAGATCAGGAAGTCAGATTTTGAAGGGCCTATTTAGGTAAGGTGACCAGATTTTTAAATCTGATGACATATCACCGCCGCCCGCCTCACAGCCTGTCAAGTCTCACTCTCCGGGCCCCGACTACTACTGGGTGGGGAGCAGAGGAAGATCACTCCACCAGGGAAGGCAAGGAGATAAGCAGGCAGGCGGCTGGCCGGGACTTGAGCCAAGGCAGAAGAACATGCGAGCGGAGATGGATGGGCACCCGAAACTGAAGAAATATTCCCTCCGCTCCGACCAGCACATGATCATCAGAAAGGGGCACAGATCATGGAAAAAAAAAACAACCCCTAAGCTAGTAGGAGCGGCGGAGCGTGGCGGGGGGGGGGGGGGTGTAATTCAGATTTTTTTTTTTATTCTGCACTGACTGTCTTTGAAATTGCCCCAGCCCCTGTTCAAATCCAATCCGGGGACAAAACCGGGGACAGACTTGGTCCGGGGACAGTGTCCTCATTTCGGGGACTGTCCCCGGAAACCGGGGATGTCTGGTCACCCTATATTTAGGGCCTGTTTCCTGAAGGACAGATGTCACACTTTGATACTTGTCATGTGGCCCTTGGGTCTCCTACCAAGTCTATATTTCCTGGCCTCATGTCTCTTATTTTCTTTTGCAGCAAGTCTTCAGTCTCTAGCCAAGGGCCTGATCCACATGTGCAGAAAAAATAATGCTTTTAGAAGTATATATGTTTTATTTATTTCTTTGGGATGAGGTGTCCATGCACATGGTGACATTTAGATGTATATTACAGAGTACTGTTTAAAGGCATAAAAAAATGCCCCAAACCTGCATTCAGAGAGAAGTGCACTGGCATCATTTATGCATATGGGCACAGAAACACGCATAAACACGTGCACAATTTCAGTCTACTGACAAGAGCAAATGGATATTCTAACCACTAGAATGAAATTAAGTGCCTATGCGCATCAACACACATGCATATGTGCATCAAAATGCGTAAGGGCACACCAGACTGAGGTTTTTTTAGGCTTCTTTTCAGCTCCTGACAGAAATGGGATTATTTTTTTATGCCCATGTGCATGCACCTGTAACATGTCCCCTGTCTCCGAAACTCTGATCATCATTTCTGCTATGTTTGCAGTCTTGACACTCCTTTCTAACATTACATGTACTAAAGCATTGTGTGCAGCCCTTTGGTAAGGTCAGAACTTGAAGCCGCACTTACATTTGCCCCAAAAGCACGCTATCGATTGAGCAGAGATTTATGTGCATTCACCTTGATAAAAGTATACTCAATGACATTCGGCAACATCTGTTGGTGCATGCAAAAAAAGCGCTCGCTGTTACATTCGTCCTATTTATCAAAGGGTTAATGTTAACTTCCCTGCACACTCACATGAAATTCACTGCACACATTTAGGGCACTTTCACACTGGGGCGTTGGGGGCGTCGGCGGCAAAGCGCTGCTATTTTTTGTGGCGCTTTACCGTCGTTTTAGCGGCGCTTTTTGGTCGCTATCGGGGGACGCTTTTAACCCCCCACTAGCGGCTGAAAAAGGGTTAAAAGCGCCTGCAAAACGCTGCTGCCAAGTCACTTTGCAGGCGCTGCCCACTGATTTTAATGGGCAGGGGCACTTTAGGAGCGGTGTATACACTGCTCCTACAGCACTGCAAAGGTGCTGCTTGCAGGACTTTTCTTAACGTCCCGCAAGCACACCGCTCCAGTGTGAAAGCACTCGGGCTTTAACACTGGAGTGACAGGAGAGGCACTTTACAGGCGCTTTGCAGGCATTATTTTTAGCGCTATAGTGCCTGTAAAGCGCCTCAGTGTGAAGTGCCCTTAAAGCTACAATCCAGGCAAAGAAACAATTCAATGTACTTCATAATTGTATATTTAATATATTTTTTTAATGTTAACATAGAAATTCCCTACGTTTTACCTGGTATCAGCCTCTTGCAGTCCCTGTAAAGCAGAGCTCAGACTGGGGAGGGAGAAAGCAGCACAAGGAGCCAAGCTGTTGTGTTCCATTGAAATTTAAAAAGGGTGTATAAAAAGGCCTATAATACACCGCTCAGCGCCTATGGATAACACGTATTGCTATTTACCACAAAGAAGAATGACCACAATAGTCATCCACAAGTGGGTAATAAATGTTGACAGAAATAATTTTTAAAAAAAAAAATATTTAAAAAATATGTAAAACTAAGCTGCTGTTTAAAACATGGCAAAATATATATAACAATAGTAAAAATGAACACAATAATCTGTATCAGTCAATACTACAAACAGCGCTAAATGTTGAAAAATGACAGTGGTCAACACCACCTAAAAGTTCTTAAGACAGATTCAAGATAGTTTCAGTGCTTCAAAAGAATGTCCATGGGTGATCCTAAAGAAATAAGTAGAGTGCACCTTCCACCGATCTTCCAGATCCACCTCGTGACACACACACCCCTTAGGGGTTCACACTCACCAGAGTAATAATGAATTAAAGCCTTGAATAGAAATTGCTGCATCCAAGCCACACACTGAAATATTGTATCCGTCAAGGAGACCTCAGAATGAGATGGGCTTCCAAAAAACAAACAAAGGGAAAGCACATAGTGTAACCCAGTTTATTTCATAAAACAAACCCTCACAAACTTGGTCCCCTCACACATTAAACGTACATCAGTTAAAACATCACATAAGCAAACATGAAGGGTGGTTTACTTCACCGTATCCGCCGTCCGGCGTGTATCAAGAGAACCGAGGGCTGCAATGCCTTACTTCCTCTTCCTGGTTCTCTGAGCGGTGGAACGCAAACCAGCGCTTCCAGCGTGTCGTGTAGGTCACGCCCTAAAGGCCCTAGGGCGTGACCTACACGACACGCTGGAAGCGCTGGTTTGCGTTCCACCGCTCAGAGAACCAGGAAGAGGAAGTAAGGCATTGCAGCCCTCGGTTCTCTTGATACACGCCGGACGGCGGATACGGTGAAGTAAACCACCCTTCATGTTTGCTTATGTGATGTTTTAACTGATGTACGTTTAATGTGTGAGGGAACCAAGTTTGTGAGGGTTTGTTTTATGAAATAAACTGGGTTACACTATGTGCTTTCCCTTTGTTTGTTTTTTGGAAGCCCATCTCATTCTGAGGTCTCCTTGACGGATACAATATTTCAGTGTGTGGCTTGGATGCAGCAATTTCTATTCAAGGCTTTAATTCATTATTACTCTGGTGAGTGTGAACCCCTAAGGGGTGTGTGTGTCACGAGGTGGATCTGGAAGATCGGTGGAAGGTGCACTCTACCTATTTCTTTAGGATCACCCATGGACATTCTTTTGAAGCACTGAAACTATCTTGAATCTGTCTTAAGAACTTTTAGGTGGTGTTGACCACTGTAATTTTTCAACATTTAGCGCTGTTTGTAGTATTGACTGATACAGATTATTGTGTTCATTTTTACTATTGTTATATATGTTGTGTTCCATTGCTCATGTGCTAACAGGGTCCATGCTGATAGGAAGAGAGTGCAGATTGACAGCGGGATGAGCTTCTCAGTCTGCTGCTTCTCCTTTTACATTCCACTCACAGCCTGGGTGAATGCTTAACTGCAGTGGAGAAAAGATTCCTGTCCTATGCTATGTGGCAGAGCTGTATAAATCTCAGGATTGGATGGACAGAAATACAGATGCTTTAGCTCCCATATATGTATTTCATCTTTTTTTTTCCATCATTCTTGCTGTATGCGGTAGCATGAAATAAAGTGTTTTTGCTGTATGTGGTAGCACCAAATAAAGTGTTTTTGCTGTATGTGGTAGCACGGAATAAAAGGGTTTTGCTGTATGTAGTAGCACTATGATTGGTGTTTATGTTTTTTTACATGGTTATTCTGCATTCTAATGAGAACATCTTTCCTGGGGATATTAAGCAAAGAGAAAGTCTGGTGATATGTGGGCATAGACTCTGGTAATGTATATCGGCATGTGGATTGATGCATGCGGACACGAGTGCATATGGTGATTTCATTTAACACGTTTGAGCATATTTTAGCATATGTGAGCACATTTATTTGATATATTTGCCCATTTGTGAAACAAGATTACACTATATTATATATTTTGTTTTTGATTGATACCTCATAAGGATTGAAGCAATTAAGAGCACATCTGGATGGAGAGGGGGAAGAAAGAGAATAATTGATGGATGAATGAAAACTGGAATGTATGGTAAGGGTATTTTGGCATATGGATCTGGGAAGTGATTTACTTCGGGTGATGTACAATGGATATGCAATGCACATATACTGTATGTAAGCACATTACTTTAAGAGATATTGATTGCATGGTGTAATGTGGACATATTAAGGAGAACACACCATATACATTTACTTTGGAACATATGAGCTTTATTCAACCCTTACTGGTGCTGGGTCAAATCTTCCGGTGAGAGTCTAAAATTACTATAATGCCGCGTACACAGGATCGGAATTTCCATTGGAAAAACCTTGGATGTTTTTTCCGACGGAATTCCGCTCAAGCTTGGCTTGCATACACACGGTCACACAAAAGTGCTCTGAACTTTCGACCGTCAAGAACGCGGTGACGTACAACACTATGACGAGCCGAGAAAATTAAGTTCAATGCTTCCGAGCATGCGTAGGAATTATGCGCGTCGGAATTGCTACAGACGATCGGAATTTCCCATTGGAATTTTTTTGGTCGGAAAATTTGAGAACCAGCTCTCAAATTTTTCTTCTCGGAAATTCTGACAGGAAAAGTCAGATGGAGCCTACACACGGTCGGAATTTCCGACGAAAAGCTCACATCAAACTTTTCTTGTCGGAAATTTTGACCGTGTGTACGCAGCATAAGAGTCTTACATGTTGGTGAAAAACAGAAGATTGCTATTGGATTAAAGAAAAGCTGGTCTTATCTGTATGTATTTCATCCTTATGCATTTAGCTGTCACTACTACCAGTATTTCACATGTCACATCAATAAGAATAAGAATAATAAGAATGCAATGACTGCCTATATTGTAAAAGCAAAATGGAGTATATGTACTTTCTGGTGCATTGGTGTTCATTCTGAATGGTATCCTAATGCAAATTTACAGTGCAAGAAACGCACCTGCCCTTCAGTGCATCGCCACACAAGTGCATTTAGATATATTAGGTGCACATTCAAAGTGAACGTCTGAAAAAACATGCAAAGGTGTAAATACAGCCTTGTGCATTATCATTGGAGTCTCTAAATTAACTCCACAGTTCACAGTACTTCTACTGCATGCAAAAATAAAAATAAAGTATTTGTATCCCCTGACTGTACCTGCACTCTGGTTTCGGGAAGTTTAATCTTTGCGGCCAGCTTGTCCCTCATCTGGACATTGGGATAATGTGTCACATGGAAGATCCTCTCCAGTTCTTGCACTTGCTCCATGCTGAAAGTGGTTCTGACCCGTTTTTTGTTCTTACAGCTATCTGCAAGCAAAGATGCACATAATTCATTTGTACATTGACGTTGATCTATCCTATGATGACAATTTATTTATTTTTACTCATATGTGTTCAGTCAAATTTTTTGCTTTGATTTTATATTGTTTGTCATTGTGTTGATATGTACCATAAATTGTAAGTTTTGATTATAGTGCATGCATTTACTTGCTCCTTAATGTGTGCATTTTCATTTATTTTAGATGAAAGAGACCCTTTCAGTTTTTTATAAAGGTCATGAGCAAAAGTTGCTACAATAGGGTGTTTATACTCATCTCTCCAGTGTAAGGTGACCAGATTTTTAAAATTAAATCCGGGGACATATTTTTTTTTTTACTAGTAATGGCGGCAATCAGCGACTCTCTGCCCATCGCCGCCGCCCGCCTCACAGCCTGTCAAGTCTTACTCTCTGGGCCCCGGCTACTACTGGGTGGGGAGTGGAGGAAGATCACTCCACCAGGGAAGGCAAGGAGATAAGCAGGCGGCTGGCTGGGACTTGAGCCAAGGCAGAAGAACATGCGAGCGGAGCTGAATGGGCATGCACCCAAAACTGAAGAAATATTACCTTCGCTCCGACCAGCACATGATCATCAGAAAGGGGCACAGAAAATGGAAAAATACACCCCCCTGCACTGACTGTCTGTGAAATTGCCCCATGGCCCCTGTTCAAATCCAATCCGGGGACAAAACTGGGGACAGACTTGGTCCGGGGACAGTGTCCTCAATCCGGGGACTGTCCCCTGAAACCGGGGATGTCTGGTCACCCTACTCCAGTGGCCTGTGTTGTCTATCTTCCCTGCATTCAAGCGTTGCAGCCCCTATAAGCTATATGGTATTCAATACTTCTGGGAGGGTCAGGTGGCTGTGTCCTCCAGAGGTTCCATCCCCTGTCAACACTACCACCCGAAATGTTGAGTGACGAAAATAGCTTTTCCACGATTTTGAATTACAATGAATTGCTTTTCAGAGGGCTTTTGACAGGCAGTGAGGAGTTGATATGTTGCCTCCTTACAACTTGTTTCAACCCTCAAAATGTCGCACCACCGTGCCACAACCGGGTGCAATTTATACAGTTCCAGGGCGGTTGTGTCGCAGCCCTTTTCAACTGAATGGGTCATGATTGTTGATGGACTGAAAGCAACAGTCACTAAATTCTTGCTGGGGCATGTGTACAGCCCTGAGTGTCTGAATGCCCTTGATCAGGTGGGTGGGCAAATGAGCTGTAAAACTGTGGCTCAAAAGCAGTGACGTGGGGAGGGGGGGGTGGACAGGGGCTATAGCCCCAAGTGGCCCTCTAAAAAGCCCCGGGTCTCGGTAACAGTGACACAATTATTAGCCCAGTGTCCCAAAGCCTGGAGTTGGCCGGGAACTTGGGGCTATTGGCCACTTGCCCTGGGGCCGCTTTTGGGCCAATTATGGAGGGGTGCACGCTGGGCGGGCTGCTAGTCTGAAGAGAAGGGGGTAGCTGAGCGCCACCAGACAGAGCAGGGATCTCCATCTTTCGTTCCCCAGGGTTCTGTCAAAATAGCCAATTCATCAAGATCTCCAATCACGTCACTTCCGGTTACTGTAAACCATCGATGACTTGCCGTTTTGACATAACAGTGGCAAATGTCTACACTCCGCTACACAAAGACATTGCTGTTTTGACACAACAGCGGGTAATGATTCCCGCTCTGTGTGAACCTGTGGTTCTCCTCTCCTGATGGCACTGCTGTCTGATCAGGCTGCATGGGCACCTGTAACTTGGCTGAGCTGAGCTGGTGATGGGATGGGCACTGATCAGGCTGCATAGATGGGCACTGGTGGTGAGGCTGCATTTATGTGCACTGGTGAGGCTTAGCTGATGAGCATTGATGACGCTGTATTGATGGGCTCTGGTGAGGCTGAGCTGATGGGCTCTGATCATGCTGCATTGATAGGCACAGGTAAGGCTGCACTTATGCCTGGGCACTGGTAAGACTACACTGATGGGCACTGATGAGGCTGCCTTGATGGGCACTGGTGAGGCTGCATTGATTGGCACTGGTGAGGCTGAGCTGATGGGCACTGGTGAGGCTGCATTGATGTGCATTGGGGAGGCTGCATTGTTGGGCACTGGTGAGGCTGCACTGATGGGCCCTTGTGAGGCTGCACTGATGGGCACTGGTGAGGCTGCATTGATGGGCACTGATCAGGCTTCACTGATGCACACTGGTGATGCTGCAATGATGGGCACTGATCAGGCTGCATTGATGGTCACTGATGAGGCTGCACTGGTAAGGCTGCATTGATGGGCACTGGTGAAGCTGCACTGATGGGCACTGGTGAGGCTGCATTGATGGGCACTGATCAGGCTGCACTGATGGGCACTGATCAGGCTGCAGTTATGAGCACTGGTGACGCTGCGTTGATGGGCACTGATGAGGCTGCATTGATGGGTACTGATGAGGCTGCACTGTTGGGCACTGGTGAGGCTGCACTGATGGGCACTGGTGAGGCTGCACTGATGGGCACTGATCAGGTTGCACTGATGGGCACTGATCAGGCTGCAGTGATGGGCACTGGTGACACTGTATTGATGGGCACTGATCAGGCTGCATTGATGGGCACTGATGAGGCTACACTGATTAGCACTGGTGAGGCTGTATTGATGGGCACTGGTGAGGCTGCATTGATGGGCACTGGTGAGACTGCATTGATGGGCATTGCCAATGCCCCAACGTTGATCTTCACGCCCGCGTATGATGTCTGAAGGCGGCCTTTTGGGGATCCAATCACAGGCTTCTCACAGAGAAGCCTGTGGTTGGAGCAGATTGCTGGCTCAGAGCGCTTATGCGTGGTCTGAGCCAGCAAGGGAGGGAAGATTTTTTCAATTTAAAATGTGGGAGGGATTATCAAATTTACTTGAAGCCCCTGGTCTTTTTCCCACATAGCAACACCCCTGCGGCAACAGCCTGATCTTTTTGCCCCCTGACTGCTCCTGTGAGCGAGGCCTTACTGAGACAACAGCGCTGGAAGGAGGGAAGGTAGTATATATGCTCTTCTCTTGTAGGAAACGTTATTCTCATTCTTTTTAAAACTTGACAAGGTCACTTTAGAGCGACTCTGTTGCTACATACCAAACTGTAACATTTATTTATCCCACAACTGTGCTTTGGATCATCTCTTAAGCATCTGTCAATTTTCTGGGTGTGTCGGACACCTAATACCTCACAGCATGTTGTGCTTTCACCCACCAGACACCCATCACTATAGGACACAGTATGGATGTAGCAGCCTGTAAACCACAAAGCACAGCAAAGAGACCAGGCACCACTTCCAGAACTGACAATTAGTAGCAGCTGCCACACCTCTGAAAGAGAATGAAGTCATCCGAATAGAGCAGAGAGTTGGAAGGGGGGGGGGGAGGGGGGGGACGCTGCTCTGACTCATTCATTTGTGTGTGGATTTCAGCTTGAGCTATTGACCTCTGTGTATAACAGACTTTTTTCAGGAGCACTGTTAAGGCCCCTTTCACACTGGGGCGGGCAGGAGCGGTGGTGGTATAGCAGCGCGATTTTCAGCGCTGCTATACCGTCGTTCTTACCGCGGTATGCGGTCGCTAGGGGGGTTAATTTAACCCCCGCTAGCGGCCGAAAAAGGGTTAATACCGCCCGCAAACCGCGGCTATTGCCGCGGTTTGCGGGCGGTATTACCGCGCTGTCCCATTGATTTCAATGGGAGACCGCGGTAAAGGAGCGGTGAACACACTGCTCCTTCACCGCTGTAAAGAAGCGGCTAGCAGGACTTTTGGAGCGGTCCTGCTAGCGCACCGCTTCAGTGTGAAAGCCTTCGGGCTTTCACATTGAAGGCACAGGGCAGGATTTTTTCATGCGGTATAACAGCACTATTATTAGCGCTAAACCGCATGAAAAACGCCCCAGTGTGAAAGGAGCCTAAGAATAGCCTGGTAAACAAGAAAACTCTTAAATAGAAAAAAAACGAATTGCGCTAAATTGGGATATACACTGCAGTTTTATTACATCATGTCCCAGAGATACACATATAATGGGAAGAATTTTAGATTATTCACAGAATTATAAATGTCTTGACAAGTACAATAATGAAAATTAAGATCCTTAAGGATAGTGAGAATCAGTGGCAAGATACAAGAGCTCTTAGAGTGGCTGTTGAGCTAAGCAGATCATTATATGTTATAATGAGGTGATTTAAGGGAGTGGATGACTGTGAGCTATACATCAGACAACAGACTTCTTATTGTATTAGGGACATTGTTCGATTCGTAAAAGACCCAGGGCACCTCTGGTCACTTAGATTAAAATGTTGTAGCATAACATGGACAAAAGCGATCAAGGATTTTTCTTGCCCCCTTTTCGTATCATTCCGTAACCTTCTCTCTCTATGTCTGGATCTGCCTTTCTTCCCTCTGGCCTATTTTCTCTTTCCTGTTGCAGTTTTGAGACGATAGGTCCTTGGTAGGGATGAGCTTCGTGTTCGAGTCGAACATACGTTCGACTCGAACATTGGCTGTTCGATCGTTCGACGAAGATCGAACGATTTGGGCCGTTCGCGCCAAATTCGAGTGACGCGAACGGCCCACAATGCACTACGCCATCGCAGTGTCATCCAGGCGCTGTGATTGGCCAAGCATGCACTGTGACCCCGCATGCTTGGCCAATCACAGCGCCGGCAGCGAGGAGAGCAATGATTGGCCACAGGCAGGATGCCTGTGGCCAATTATTGCTGAGGGTGTTTAGTACACGCCCCACACTATAAAAGGCCGCCAGCACGGCGGCCTAGTGTAGTGTGTTCCGGAGCAGGGATAGAGTAGCATAGGCAGGGACAGTGACTGTTATTTCTTTCTTGCTTAACCTGGATTCCTTTAGTTTAGGGAAAGAGAAGGATAGGTAGGGAGAGTGTCAGTGTGTTTTGTGCTTCTGCTATAGTGTGCTTAAAAAAAACATTTATTCTAGGGACAGAAAACTCTAGGTAGGGACAGTGTCAGTTTCTTTCACTCTGCAAGTCCTTGTTTCCAGGGACCTGTAAGGACAGTGAGTTAATTGTCCTTGTGCTATATTGTGCTTAAAAAAAACATTTATTCTAGGGACAGAAAACTCTAGGTAGGGACAGTGTCAGTTTCTTTCACTCTGCAAGTCCTTGTTTCCAGGGACCTGTAAGGACAGTGAGTTAATTGTCCTTGTGCTATATTGTGATTAAAAAAAACATTTATTCTAGGGACAGAAAACTCTAGGTAGGGACAGTGTCAGTTTCTTTCACTCTGCAAGTCCTTGTTTCCAGGGACCTGTAAGGACAGTGAGTTAATTTTCCTTGTGCTATATTGTGATTAAAAAAAACATTTTTTCTAGGGACAGAAAACTGTAGGTAGGGAGAGTGTTTTTTTTCTTTCACTCTGCAAGTCCTTGTTTCCAGGGACCTGTAAGGACAGTGAGTTAATTGTCCTTGTGCTATATTGTGCTTAAAAAAAACATTTATTCTAGGGACAGAAAACTCTAGGTAGGGACAGTGTCAGTTTCTTTCACTCTGCAAGTCCTTGTTTCCAGGGACCTGTAAGGACAGTGAGTTAATTTTCCTTGTGCTATATTGTGATTAAAAAAAACATTTATTCTAGGGACAGAAAACTCTAGGTAGGGACAGTGTCAGTTTCTTTCACTCTGCAAGTCCTTGTTTCCAGGACCTGTAAGGACAGTGAGTTAATTTTCCTTGTGCTATATTGTGATTAAAAAAAACATTTTTTCTAGGGACAGAAAACTGTAGGTAGGGAGAGTGTTTTTTTTCTTTCACTCTGCAAGTCCTTGTTTCCAGGGACCTGTAAGGACAGTGAGTTAATTTTCCTTGTGCTATATTGTGCTTAAAAAAAACATTTTTTCTAGGGACAGAAAACTGTAGGTAGGGAGAGTGTTTTTTTTCTTTCACTCTGCAAGTCCTTGTTTCCAGGGACCTGTAAGGACAGTGAGTTAATTGTCCTTGTGCTATATTGTGCTTAAAAAAAACATTTATTCTAGGGACAGAAAACTCTAGGTAGGGACAGTGTCAGTTTCTTTCACTCTGCAAGTCCTTGTTTCCAGGGACCTGTAAGGACAGTGAGTTAATTTTCCTTGTGCTATATTGTGATTAAAAAAAACATTTATTCTAGGGACAGAAAACTCTAGGTAGGGACAGTGTCAGTTTCTTTCACTCTGCAAGTCCTTGTTTCCAGGGACCTGTAAGGACAGTGAGTTAATTTTCCTTGTGCTATATTGTGATTAAAAAAAACATTTTTTCTAGGGACAGAAAACTGTAGGTAGGGAGAGTGTTTTTTTTCTTTCACTCTGCAAGTCCTTGTTTCCAGGGACCTGTAAGGACAGTGAGTTAATTGTCCTTGTGCTATATTGTGCTTAAAAAAAACATTTATTCTAGGGACAGAAAACTCTAGGTAGGGACAGTGTCAGTTTCTTTCACTCTGCAAGTCCTTGTTTCCAGGGACCTGTAAGGACAGTGAGTTAATTTTCCTTGTGCTATATTGTGCTTAAAAAAAACATTTATTCTAGGGACAGAAAACTCTAGGTAGGGACAGTGTCAGTTTCTTTCACTCTGCAAGTCCTTGTTTCCAGGGACCTGTAAGGACAGTGAGTTAATTGTCCTTGTGCTATATTGTGCTTAAAAAAAACATTTATTCTAGGGACAGAAAACTCTAGGTAGGGACAGTGTCAGTTTCTTTCACTCTGCAAGTCCTTGTTTCCAGGGACCTGTAAGGACAGTGAGTTAATTTTCCTTGTGCTATATTGTGATTAAAAAAAACATTTATTCTAGGGACAGAAAACTCTAGGTAGGGACAGTGTCAGTTTCTTTCACTCTGCAAGTCCTTGTTTCCAGGGACCTGTAAGGACAGTGAGTTAATTTTCCTTGTGCTATATTGTGATTAAAAAAAACATTTTTTCTAGGGACAGAAAACTGTAGGTAGGGAGAGTGTTTTTTTTTCTTTCACTCTGCAAGTCCTTGTTTCCAGGGACCTGTAAGGACAGTGAGTTAATTGTCCTTGTGCTATATTGTGCTTAAAAAAAACATTTATTCTAGGGACAGAAAACTCTAGGTAGGGACAGTGTCAGTTTCTTTCACTCTGCAAGTCCTTGTTTTCAGGGACCTGTAAGGACAGTGAGTTAATTTTCCTTGTGCTATATTGTGATTAAAAAAAACATTTTTTCTAGGGACAGAAAACTGTAGGTAGGGAGAGTGTTTTTTTTCTTTCACTCTGCAAGTCCTTGTTTCCAGGGACCTGTAAGGACAGTGAGTTAATTTTCCTTGTGCTATATTGTGATTAAAAAAAACATTTTTTCTAGGGACAGAAAACTGTAGGTAGGGAGAGTGTTTTTTTTCTTTCACTCTGCAAGTCCTTGTTTCCAGGGACCTGTAAGGACAGTGAGTTAATTGTCCTTGTGCTATATTGTGCTTAAAAAAAACATTTTTTCTAGGGACAGAAAACTCTAGGTAGGGAGAGTGTTTTTTTTTTTTCACTCTGCAAGTCCTTGTTTCCAGGGACCTGTAAGGACAGTGAGTTAATTGTCCTTGTGCTATATTGTGCTTAAAAAAAACATTTATTCTAGGGACAGAAAACTCTAGGTAGGGACAGTGTCAGTTTCTTTCACTCTGCAAGTCCTTGTTTCCAGGGACCTGTAAGGACAGTGAGTTAATTTTCCTTGTGCTATATTGTGCTTAAAAAAAACATTTATTCTAGGGACAGAAAACTCTAGGTAGGGACAGTGTCAGTTTCTTTCACTCTGCAAGTCCTTGTTTCCAGGGACCTGTAAGGACAGTGAGTTAATTGTCCTTGTGCTATATTGTGCTTAAAAAAAACATTTATTCTAGGGACAGAAAACTCTAGGTAGGGACAGTGTCAGTTTCTTTCACTCTGCAAGTCCTTGTTTCCAGGGACCTGTAAGGACAGTGAGTTAATTTTCCTTGTGCTATATTGTGATTAAAAAAAACATTTTTTCTAGGGACAGAAAACTGTAGGTAGGGAGAGTGTTTTTTTTCTTTCACTCTGCAAGTCCTTGTTTCCAGGGACCTGTAAGGACAGTGAGTTAATTTTCCTTGTGCTATATTGTGATTAAAAAAAACATTTTTTCTAGGGACAGAAAACTGTAGGTAGGGAGAGTGTTTTTTTTCTTTCACTCTGCAAGTCCTTGTTTCCAGGGACCTGTAAGGACAGTGAGTTAATTGTCCTTGTGCTATATTGTGCTTAAAAAAAACATTTTTTCTAGGGACAGAAAACTGTAGGTAGGGAGAGTGTTTTTTTTTTTTCACTCTGCAAGTCCTTGTTTCCAGGGACCTGTAAGGACAGTGAGTTAATTTTCCTTGTGCTATATTGTGCTTAAAAAAAACATTTATTCTAGGGACAGAAAACTCTAGGTAGGGACAGTGTCAGTTTCTTTCACTCTGCAAGTCCTTGTTTCCAGGGACCTGGAGAGACATTGAGTGAATTGTCCTTGTGCTATATTGTGATTAAAAAAAACATTTATTCTAGGGACAGAAAACTCTAGGTAGGGACAGTGTCAGTTTCTTTCACTGTGAAAGTCCTTGTTTCAAGGGACAGAGAAGGACACCTGAAGGTAGCCCTTATTGCTTTTTTCCCATCTCCCTGCAGGCCATCTATTAGAATGTCTGGAAGGCAAACAAGGAGAGGCAGACAGTCAGGAGGCAATAAAAGAGGGCAAGCAGGCTCTGTGTCTGGGGGCAACAGTGCTGGTCGTGGACGCGGTGCATTGTCATCAGCACATGGCCATGGGACACGCTTGTCCTTCTTTTCGGCAGCTGGACATGTTGAGCCACATCATGCCGAAGACTTGGTAGAGTGGATGACCAAGCCCTCCTCCTCCTCCTCATCCTCTCTCACCCAGGCTCAGGGTACTGGAAAAGCAGCTGCCAAAGCGTCGTCTTCCCTGGTATCAATGTCAGACAAATCATCAGTCACTCCTTCCCTAGACCCACCATGTCCTCCTCCTGAGGAGTCCCCCGAACTGTTTCAGCACAGTGTTGGGTACATGCTCCAGGAGGATGCCCAGCGTTTCGAAGGGTCTGATGATGAAACCCAGCTAGAGGAAGGCAGTAGCGTGAGAGCAGACAGAGGGGATGCTCAAGAAGGACACCAATCTGGCAGTCATGTTCCAGCAGCTGCAGCATACTGCCAGATTGGCTCCAGTGATGAGGAGGGAGGGGATGATGAGGTCAATGACTCCACGTGGGTGCCTAATAGGAGAGAGGAGGAGGAGGAGGATGAGGAGGAGGCACATCTCCAACGAGGCAGGATGCCCTTTGGTGGCCAGCGTAAGGGCAGTACACCGACGGAATCACACCGCAGAGCTCCGCCTGTGCAGGGCGCTGCCTCTGCCCGTCATTCAAAAAGTTCTTTGGTGTGGGCCTTTTTTGAGGCTAGTGCATCAGATCGCACAGCTGCTGTTTGCAACATATGTCTCAAGCGTATATCGCGTGGCCAAAACATCAGCCGCTTGGGTACCACATGCCTGACCAGACATATGTTGACCTGCCATGCAGCTCGTTGGCAAGCCTACCTCAAAGACCCACACCAAAGAACAAAGCGGACCTCTCCTTGCACCGCATCAGCTGGGATCTCCAACCCCACTATAACTTCAGTCCTCTCTGAAACATGCACTGAGAGGAATGAAGGTGTAGAATTAGGTGTGTCACAGCCAAGTACTTGCGCCCACTCTGCTAGCAGTACACCGACGTCCGATTCTAGCAGGCAAATTTCCCTGCCCCAGCTGCTGGACCGTCGAAAGAAGTTCACTCCCAGCCATCCACATGCCCAGCGGTTGAATGCTAGCTTGGCTAAATTGCTAGCGCTTCAACTGCTGCCTTTTCAGTTGGTAGACTCGGCCCCCTTCCGTGAGTTTGTGCAATGTGCGGTTCCTCAGTGGCAGGTTCCCAAACGCCACTTTTTCTCACGGAAGGCTATTCCGGCTCTCTACCGGCATGTGGAAGGCAATGTCTTGGCCTCGCTGGACAGGGCGGTCAGCGGTAAGGTGCATATTACCGCTGACTCATGGTCCAGCAGGCATGGACAGGGACGTTACCTTTCTTTCACGGCCCATTGGGTCACTCTTTTGGCAGCTGGGAAGGATTCAGGACAAGGTGCAGTAGTGTTGGAGGTTGTCCCACCGCCACGCCTCCAAAATGCTACTACTGGTTGTGACACACCTCTCTCCTCCACCCCCTCCTCTTCTTCTTCCTCCATGGCCTCTTCCTGTGGTTTGTCCTATGAACCAGCGGTGCTCCGTAGCCGTTCACGGGGCTACGCAAGTACGCAGGCAAAAAGATGCCATGCCGTGCTTGCGCTGGTGTGTTTGGGGGACAGAAGCCACACTGGGGCAGAGGTCCTGTCTGCTCTGCAGGGCCAGGCCGAGAGGTGGTTGACGCCACGCCAGCTTAAGCCAGGAATGGTGGTTTGCGACAATGGCACCAACCTCCTCTCCGCCCTCCGACAGGGACAACTGACCCATGTGCCCTGTGTGGCTCACGTCCTTAACCTGGTGGTGCAGCGCTTCTTGGGCAGGTACCCGGGCTTACAGGATGTCCTGAGGCAGGCCAGGAAAGTCTGTGTGCATTTCCGCAGATCTTATAATGCCAGTGCTCGCCTGGCTGAGCTGCAAAAGGAGTTGAACCTGCCCAAGAACCGCCTTATATGTGACATGCCCACCAGGTGGAACTCAACGTTGGCCATGCTGCAGCGGCTGCACACGCAGCAGAGGGCCATCAATGAGTACCTGTGCGACTACGGCACCAGGACAGGGTCAGGGGAGCTTGGTTTTTTTTCTCCACGCCAGTGGGGCATGATCAGGGATGCATGCACTGTCCTGGCACCATTTGAGGAGGCCACGAGGATGGTGAGCAGTGACAGTGCATGCATCAGTGACACTGTACCTCTTGTCCACCTGTTGGAGCACACGCTGCGTGGAATAATGGACAGGGCACTTGAGGCAGAACAGAGGCAGGAAGAGGAGGACTTCCTTGCCTCTCAAGGCCCCCTTTACCCAGACAGTGTTCCTTCTGTCCCACCCATCGCACAGGAAGAGGAGGAGGAGGAGGAGGAGGAGGAGGAGGATTGTGTCAGCATGGAGGTGGAGGCTGGCACTCAGCATCATCAGCAGCAGTCTTTTAGGGATGATTTACAGTCCCAAGAAACCAGTGGACTTGTACGTGGCTGGGAGGAGGTGGCTGCGGATCATGTCGTCCTTAGTGACCCAGAGGACTCCGGAGCGAATGCCTCAGCAAACCTACGCTGCATGGCCTCCCTGATCCTGCAAAGTCTGCGGAAGGATCCTCGTATTCTTCGGATCAAGGAGAGGGACCATTACTGGCTGGCCACTCTCCTTGATCCACGGTACAAGGGTAAGGTTGCGGACCTTATGTTACCGTCGCAGAGGGAGCAGAGGATGAGACAACTCCGGGAGGCCTTGCAGAAAGGTCTGTGCAACGCGTTCCCAGAGACTGGGAGGTTGCAAACTCCTGGTCCTGGACAACGAGTTGCTGAGGCTTCGGCCAGTCAAAGAAGGAGCGGTGGGGAAGGTGGCCGTCTGACCGATGCGTTCAGACAATTCTTTAGTCCGCAGCCCCAAAGTATGATCGGTTCCAGCAACCATCGCCAGCGTCTGATAAACATGGTGCAGGAATATCTAGGGGCAAGGTCAGACTTGGACACCTTCCCCACCGAAAATCCTCTGGCTTACTGGGTCTTGAGGATGGATCACTGGCCAGAGCTTGCACAGTATGCAATTGAGCTACTGGCCTGTCCTGCATCCAGCGTTCTTTCGGAACGCACATTCAGTGCTGCTGGAGGATTTGTCACGGATCACAGGGTGCGCCTGTCCACCGACTCGGTTGATCGACTGACTTTCATCAAGATGAACCAGTCTTGGATCACCACCAGCTACCACACACCTGATGCTGATATAACAGACTAATTGATTTTAAAATGTCACATCCCTTCAAGACTGATGCTGATGCTGAGTGCCTGTGCTGTTATGTTGACTGGCTATCCTCCTCCTCCGAGTCCTCAATGATACGATTGATGATGATAGCTTGGAAGATCATTTTTGTTTATGGGTGCCGCCACCAGTGCCTAACGCCCAATTTTTCAGCCCCTGTTTAACAGGGGCGTGTAATTACAATTTTTGAAGCAATACTTTGCAACAGGGCTCATTGCTGTGCTCCAAGTACAGTATCTGTGAGGAGTTGCAGTGTTGTGCCACCAGTGCCTAAGGCCCAATTTTTCAGCCCCTGTTTAACAGGGGCGTGTCATTACAATTTTTGAAGCAATACTTTGCAACAGGGCTCATTGCTGTGCTCCAAGTACAGTATCTGTGAAGGGTTGCAGTGTTGTGCCACCAGTGCCTAAGGCCCAATTTTTCAGCCCCTGTTCAACAGGGGCATGTAATTACAATTCTTGATCTAATAATTCACAGCAGGGCCCATTGCTGCACCCACCAAGAGTAACTGTCAGGGCTTACAGTGTTGTGGCACCAGCACCACCATCAAAGGCCCAATTTTTACTACCACTGTTCAACAATTATATGTAATTAAAATTCCTGATATAATAGTTGACAGCAGGGCGTTCCAGCACCAACCAAGAGTAACTGTGAGTGCTTACAGTGTTGTGCCAACACCAACAACTAAGGGGCCTATTTCTGCAGAGTATATACGGCAGGTCCCTACTTTCAAACATCCAACTTACAAACGACTCCTACTTGCAAACGCAAGAAGACAACAGGAAGTGAGAGGAAATCTACCACTAGGAAGGAAAATTCTCTCCTGTAAGAATAAATATGGGAGAAAGGTGTCTCCTCTGTACTGATGCTTTATCAGCAATCCTTGTTTCAAGAAAAACACCACATTTCAAAAACAGTTGTCATTAGGACGGAAAGTGAGGTGAAATGTTCTGAACAGGGGCACAGACAGCAAAACAAATGTTACAGGGGTGATAACCCTTACCTATGTTTTCCAAAAAGTTTAAAAATAGATTTTTGGTCTGGAGCTACACTTCAACAATGTACCTGTTCAAAATTACAAACAGATTCTACATAAGAACAAACCTACAGTCCCTGTCTTGTATGCACCGCCTGTATACGGCTGTTCAGAGTATATAGGGCCTTTTTTATTTTATGTGCGGGGTTCCCCTTAATATCCATACAAGACCCAAAGGGGCTGGTAATGGGCTGGGGTAGGGGGGGGGTCATGGGGTAGCTATGCCATTTTTCTTAAAGATTTTCATCCATATTACCGGGACCAGACATTACATTAAAGCCGCAAGCAGTTTTAAATGGCTTTTTTTTCCTTTAGAAGTGTCATTTTGTGCAGGGACAGTTCTAAACACGGGAAACACGTGGCACTTCACAGGCATACTTTAGACACCCCCCAGGTACGATATTTAAAGGAATATTTGACTTTTTTTTTTTCACTTTATGCATCATTAAAATGACTGCTCCCGGAAAACGACCGTTTTTAAAACTTATTTTTGCATTGATACATGTCCCCTGGTGCAGAACCCGGGTTCCCAAACCCTTTTTAGGACAATAACATGCATAATAGTTGTTATAATTAGCACTTTAGAATTCGAACGTTCGCATCCATTGTATTTAATAGGGTTCTAATGTTCGTTCGAACTTTCGGTCCGTTCGCGGGTTCTGGTGCGAACCGAACCCGGGGGTGTTCGGCTCATCACTAGTCCTTGGTCTTTATTGATATGGGTCTGAAGTTATGGACACTGAACTCACAAATTGCCTCTGGGACTCAAAGAGATAAAGAATCCAAATTTCTGAGCTGTCAACAGAAAAGGAATAGAGGGGAAAATCTTCCACTTGGGACACCTCTTGCAGTGACAAATAAGGCAGGCCCTACACCAGGGATCTCCAAACGACGGCCTCCAGCTGTTGCGGAACTACACGTCCCATGAGGCATTGTAAAACTCTGAAAATTCACAGACATAACTAGGCATGATGGGAATTGCAGTTCCTGAACAACTGGAGGGCCATAGTTTGGAGACCCCTGCCTTACACCGTGGAAATGTCTTTCCTGCAGCCACAATTGCCCTATCAACACAGGGGATTCCCTCCTGCCGAGCAATTGTCTCCTCCAGGAAAAGATAGTAATTATCACCAGTGACTATAGCAGCCACTAGCGATAATCGTAAGAGAATCCGGCAGGCTGGTTGTATCCAAGTTGAGCGAATGATCAACTTGGTACATTCAGCCTGCCCATTAAAGGCTTGAATCTCGGCCAGGGGCTGCTGAACCGGCCGAGTTTTGAACCGTATATGGCTGCCCTAAGAAACAGTTTCCCGCTCTATAAAAAATATATTACCTGGTAAAGCTGCCATGAAAGTTCTTGCTCAGGAACTTTCTGTTATACGTGACAATGTTCTCCCTATATTCATTTTATGTTTTAGCATTCTCACCCTGCCACAAAAAAATTGGATCCTGTTCCCTTGAAGCATGTTATACAGCACAGTGCTTGTTCTGTGTAATTTGGCCCTTTGTATCACCTAAAATACCTGGCTGATCCTGCCTGGCTATACCCTCCCTCCTGTAAACTGACCACTGTATTTCATGGCTGCTGAGCCCTGACACCCTGGTCAGTTTACGTGCCTCCGTCATCCGCAGCCCTGCTCTCCTGTGTCCTCCTCCCCCCTCCCCTCCCTGTCTGTCAGCTTCATCCACTCCACGATCCTCCCCTCCTGGTGCAATCAAATTTATAATATAAGCATGCCATCCCCTCTATTATATAACGCTTTGTGTCCCTGTGTCTGTGCTGTATAAAAAAGATGCCGATTATACCGTACATCAGAGCGGCTCCCGGCGCCACGTGACTCCTGGATCTCTCTCCTCCCCTCCTCCCGTCAGCGGCAGTGCTCGGCCCCGCCCACTATAGCTGTCCGCCAGGCAGAGGAGAGAGCCGAGGAGTAACAGGCATTTTATGCAGCACAGGCACAGGGGCACATAGCGTTATTTAACAGAGTGGTTGGCATGATCATCATATAGTGGGTTAACAACCACTTTAAATGCTATTCTATGGATTTATTTAGAATTACCTGCCTTTTACTTCCTCAAAAAAAATGCTTGTGGAGATGATGATTGTGGTTGATAATCGCTTCTTTAAGTGTTCCACCCTAGTCTATCTCATCCCCTGCCAGAAGCCCAATTTGTGGAAATTTGTATTTTGAACACTGACGGCAACCACACTTGTCAGTGGAGCAGTGCAACTGACAGTCCTCTGCATATAAAGCTTGGTGCAGACTATTTGAAAATCGCCCACTTCAGCAGGAACCGGACAGCTTTCGGTCAGTGTTGTTCAGCAGTTTGTCCGACAGAAGCTTGTCTAAAGGCCAACTTTTGTCGAAGGGACATGCTAGAAAACCAGCATCTGATCAACACATGCCCCTCCACACAGCACACAGGGACAGAGCTGAGGCTTGCAATCAACTGGAGCTCCTTCCCCTGTCATCTTTTTTCTACTGGCATCAGGAAAATTTGTCAGAAGTCATTTATGCAGATAGCAGAGGAACGAAGCAGCAGACAGAAATTACACTTATTGCTTGTAATTGAGACAAGTACACACTATAGAGGGATATGTTTGTTCATATTTCATGTCTCAGGTTTACAACCACTTGAAGCCTTGATGAAAACATGGGGGAGAGCGCTAACCCCTCTTTGCCCTACATAATAACTCTTTTAGGCCTCATGTACACTGCTGCTGGTAAACGGACGTTTAGGAGCAGTTGGGCATTTTTTTCAACTCTCCTCTGTTATCTTATCAGTACATGTACACAGGGTTGTTTATAGTCGTTCAGAAGCTGTGTTTAGAGACATTTCAGGCGCCAAACGTGGCTAAACGCGGCTAAACATGGTAACTCACGCTTAGCAGCATTTCGTTTACAGACGTTTTTCATTTTAACAAAAAAAAAAATTTTTTTTTTCAAATACTTCTAGACGCAAACACGGCTAAACGCGGCATGTAAACGCGGCTAAATGGCCGTTTTTAGACACTGGTTTCTAGCTGTCAAGTTAAATTGTTCAGGAGAGGTTGAACAACGTCCCGTGTACATGAAGCTTACTGTCCATGGCTGTTGTGGAGCTCAGGCACAGATCCCCTGATTGTGCCCCTATCTGCTGTAAGTGTACATGTTAATGTTTACTAGACAGCTGTTCTGAAATTACCCCTCCCTCTACTTTCGTTGTGACAGTGCTGGTTTTTAGACAAGTGCTTGGTGCCCTAGACCAGTGTTTCTCAACTCCAGTCCTCAAGGCGCCCCAACAGGTCATGTTTTCAGGATTTCCCTCAGATGAAACAGCTGTGGGAATTACTAAAGCAGTTAAACTGATCAAATAACCTGTGCAAAACAATGGAGAGCCTGAAAACATGACCTGTTGGGGTGCCTTGAGGACTGGAGTTGAGAAACACTGCCCTAGACCAGTGATGGCGAACCTTGGCACCCCAGATGTTTTAGAACTACATTTCCCATGATGCTCATGCACTCTGCAGTGTAGTTGAGCATCATGGGAAACATAGTTCCAAAACATCTGGGGAGCCAAGGTTTGCCATTACTGCTGTAGACCAACTCTGTACTCTGTCAATAAGTGACAATTATTTATCTTACTCAGAGCGAGCAGAGTGGTAGGACATTACTGGGGGGGGGGGGGGTGCATCATCCACCACCAGGGATGAGCCGAACACCCCCCTGTTCGGTTCGCACCAGAACCTGCGAACAGACAAAATGTTCGTGTGAACTTTAGAACCCTATTAAATACAATGGACTCGAACGTTCGAAATCTAAAGTGTTAATTATAAAGGCTTATATGCAAGTTATTGTCCTAAAAAGTGTTTGGGGACCTGGGTCCTGCCCCAGGGGACATGTATCAATGCAAAAAAAAGTTTTAAAAACGGCCGTTTTTTCGGGAGCAGTGATTTTAATAATGCTTAAAATGAAAAAATAAAAGTGAAATATTCCTTTAAATTTCGTACCTGGGGGGTGTGTATGATATGCATGTAAAGTGGCGCATGTTTCCCGTGCTTAGAACTGTCCCTGCAAAAAATGTCATTTTTGAAAGAAAAAAAGTCATTTAAAACTCACTCGCGGCTATTAATGAATTGTCGGCTCCCGGCAATACATTCAAAAGTCATTGATAAAAAAAAAAAAAAAAAAGCGTGGGGGTTCCCCAGAATTCAATTACCAGGCCCTTCAGGTCTGGAATGGATATTAAGGGGAACCCCGCCGCAAATAAAAAAAAAAAAATTGACGTGGGGTTCCCCCAAATATCCATTCCAGGCCCTTCAGATCTGGCATGGATTTTAAGGGGAACTCCACCCCAAATTTTAAAAAAAATGGCGTGGAGTCCCCCTAAAAATCCATACCAGACCCCTTATCCGAGCACGCAACCTGGCCGGCCGCAGGGGAAAAGGGGGGACGAGAGAGCGGCCCCCCTCCCTCCTGAACCGTACCAGGCCACATGCCCTCAACATGGGGAGGATGTCCCCATGTTGATGGGGACAAGGGCCTCATCCCCACAACCCTTGCCCGGTGGTTGTGGGGGTCTGCGGGCGGGGGGCTTATCGGAATCTGGAAGACCCCTTTAACAAAGGGGACCCCCAGATTCCGGCCCCCCCCTATGTGAATTGGTAAGGGGTACATTGTACCCCTACCATTTCACGAAGAAAGCGTAAAAAAATGTTTAAAAAAAACACACAAACACCTTGAAAAAGTCCTTTATAAAAACAAATAAATAAAAAAAAAAAACATTCCAGCGGTGAAATCCAGTGTCCCGCGGCGATCCCGATGTCCAGCGCTGTCCTTCATTGGTTGTGCCTGAGCGGACCTGATGGGGAACTCCCTCTCAGTGTTTTAAATGTATAGACCCGCCCCTTCTAAAGTTCCCCATCAGGTCCGCTCAGCGGACCAGATGCGGAACATGAGAAGGGGCGGGTCTATACATGTATTACCAAAGTGAGAGCAGTTCCCCATCAGGTCCGCCCCCTCGGTATGTCGGACCCGCCTACTTCATTGGCCGCTTGAGCGGGGAACTTCCTTCACTATGTAAATTTAAATTACACAGTGAAGGAAGTTCCCCGCTCAAGCCAATGACGTAGGCGGGTCCGACATACCGAGGGGGCGGACCTGATGGGGAACTGCTCTCACTTTGGTAATACATGTATAGACCCGCCCCTTCTCATGTTCCGCATCTGGTCCGCTGAGCGGACCTGATGGGGAACTTTAGAAGGGGCGGATCTATACATTTAAAATACTGAGAGGGAGTTCCCCATCAGGTCCGCTCAGGCACAACCAATGAAGGACAGCGCTGGACATCGGGATCGCCGCGGGACACTGGATTTCACCGCTGGAATGTTTTTTTTTTTTTTAAATAAAGGACTTTTTCAAGGTGTTTGTGTGTTTTTTTAAACATTTTTTTACGCTTTCTTCGTGAAATGGTAGGGGTACAATGTACCCCTTACCAATTCACATAGGGGGGGCCGGGATCTGGGGGTCCCCTTTGTTAAAGGGGTCTTCCAGATTCCGATAAGCCCCCCGCCCGCAGACCCCCACAAACACCGGGCAAGGGTTGTGGGGATGAGGCCCTTGTCCCCATCAACATGGGGACATCCTCCCCATGTTGAGGGCATGTGGCCTGGTACGGTTCAGGAGGGAGGGGGGGCCACTCTCTCATCCCCCCCTTTTCCCCTGCGGCCGGCCAGGTTGCGTGCTCGGATAAGGGGTCTGGTATGGATTTTTAGGGGGACTCCACGCCATTTTTTTTTAAATTTGGGGTGGAGTTCCCCTTAAAATCCATGCCAGATCTGAAGGGCCTGGAATGGATATTTGGGGGAACCCCACGTCAATTTGTTTTTTAATTTGCGGCGGGGTTCCCCTTAATATCCATTCCAGACCTGAAGGGCCTGGTAATTGAATTCTGGGGCACCCCCACGCTTTTTTTTTTTTTTTTATCAATGACTTTTGTATGTATTGCCGGGAGCCGACAATTCATTAATAGCCGCGAGTCAGTTTTAAATGACTTTTTTTCTTTCAAAAATGAAATTTTTTGCAGGGACAGTTCTAAGCACGGGAAACATGCGCCACTTTACATGCATATCATACACACCCCCAGGTACGAAATTTAAAGGAATATTTCACTTTTATTTTTTCATTTTAAGCATTATTAAAATCACTGCTCCCGAAAAAACGGCCATTTTTAAAACATCTTTTTGCATTGATACATGTCCCCTGGGGCTGGACCCGGGTCCCCAAACACTTTTTAGGACAATAACTTGCATATAAGCCTTTATAATTAGCACTTTAGATTTCTCCCATAGACTTTTCGAATTTGCCGCGAACACCCCAATTTGTTCGCTGTTCGGCGAACGGGCGAACAGGCAATGTTCGAGTCGAACATGAGTTCGACTCGAACTCGAAGCTCATCCCTATCCACCACACAGGCTTTGGTAATACTACACCAAATAAGATTAAACAAAGGGCTACATATACTTTGTGCCTAGGCGGCAGAAGAAAGAAAAACATGTGTGGTGAGATCTCTTCTTCAGGCCTCTTGCATATGGACAGTTTGAGGTATAAGCAGAGCCAGGCATAAGAATCCTGGCATTTTCCAATGGCCAGGAATCCTCAGGTAGCAGGTACAGCTGCCCATAGAGACAAATGGTTGTACATGCTTGTACTCCTATAAACATCAATGCTTTTTTTTCACCAAAGTTTACCTGTGTATGTGCGTATGACATATTCCCCAAATGCGAAACTTCTTTAGGCGATCCCTAGGCCCAAGGTACCCAGTTAGGGGGAAATCACACTCTGTGTTTGATTGTTTTGAATTGTCTTGTATTATTATTTACAGGTTTGCGGTAAAGAGTGTTGATGATTCTTGAAAGCACTGATATAAGTCAATGTACTGTAAGTGTTACCAGGCTTTGATTAGGATAGCTTTCGCTGGAGGGGTGGGGGTGCATAAGGATGGCAATGAAATGCTATCATGGAGAGCCCACATTCCTATTTTGTTTACTGGGTAGTTCCCTTGCTGCATGCGTTGTCCCTATCCTGACCCTACTCGCCAGGAACCCTTCCCTGCGCTAATCTCTTTCCATAGCCAGCAGTTATCTGACCCACCACTCACTCTGGGGGCGTGCCCAAATGACGCAGGAGATCCTATTTATAAGGTCCTTCATGAAGATGGTCGCCTGACATCTCCAGAGACTGCAGCTTTCAATCAGACAGCTATCTTCTTTGAGACACTGATGGAATCCATAAGGGGACACCTCCCTTATCAGACTCCTCTCCACCTGTGGTAATGGCAAAGTGACATCTATAGGTTGGAGATAAACCTACACCCGCCTACATGCGAGTATCAGTTTACGAGCATGTACGGCCAATCATCTTTATAGTTGACTATATGCATTTTCAGCACTCTGGTTGCAGGAAAATGTTAGGATTTAATGCCAGACCCTGACTGCTCCTCCTAATGTTCTTGTTTATGAGGCCTTAATGATACACAGTGCTTTAGCAAACTAAATGACATTCAGTTAAGGTTTACATCTACCTTAAATTTTATGTGTCACCACTTAAAAAGGTTGAAAACCACCAGAGCACTTACTGAAATTATAGGAGAGTGTATTTTTAATAAATCTCTCTACATTTCTTCTGAAGTCTCCTGAGTCCCTAACTCTTCACATCAGCAAAATTCTTCCTTTGCCATCTGTGACTCCAAGCTTTACAAATGACATTATATTGTGTAGTAGCTGTATAGAATATTGTATAAACGACCCAGAGGCCTACCGTCTACTGTAAAGTTGCATCGACACAGGTTGCATTGCATGAACGTGAGACATATCACGCAAAATCTCAGTGGGAATTCGTGCACTGAAGCCAATAATTGAAAGAAAATTTGAAGACATTATTTTTCCAAGCAGGAAATCGTAAGCGTAAACTCCGAATATGACATTTTAATAAAGCCACTTCTTGCATAAGCGTCGATGTAATATTTACCCGGCTTGCAAAAAAAAAATTGAATTTTCTTTTCAAACGTATTGACGGAATGTGTAACACAAGCAGAAAAAGCCACAACTGAAGCTCGATGTTGCGGTTTAAGCCATTTCTAATTAAAACCGTACCAAACTGTTTGCTGGTGAAGTGGTGTAAGAAGCTGTTGCAGGTGACGTATCAGGAAAATTGAATTTATTAAATATGTGTTCGGAAATTAAAAAAGTATTGCGCCTTGAAATTGATTTTAGAAAACATTGCAAAATGATATTATAATAATAATTACTATTATTATATTTATAACATTTATTACGATAACAAGTTAAATATGAAAATGATAAAATTGAAAAATGTTATGTTTATTTCATTAATATTGTTGTATTTATTGCAATTATTTTTGTCATTTGTAATAAAACAGATTAAATATTATTATAAAGTATATGTGTTTTTATAGCTAAAAGTCTGCTGCAGACAGAGGAAGGCATTTTCCCAGTCTCATCTCCGCTATTGATTAGACTGCAACATTGTAACTCTGTAGCGAGTCAAGAGACTGCGGCAGGGTCTAATCTGCGTCAGATATTTGTGAACACAGCCCAGAACTGCATAGGAACCAGCATTTCCAGGAAGAAGATGGTGACCCTGAATGATGCCTGAACAAATTGGTAGTGAAATTTTTTATAGTGCAACATTAAAGAAAACTTAAGAATACTTACAGGGGGGGCTGTTTCCTTCGGCATCGCTGATCTCCCCTTCCTCATGTGAGTCTGATACAGAATCACTGCCTGATTTATCCAAGTCTGACTTCAGAGGCTTTACATCAGTTTGCAAGCATCTTGACCATGACCTTGGGCAATTTTCTTTCTTCAGACCCATCCCGTTATCTGCATTCGAATCCTGTTGGGGTAGCGCACTTAAAATGCGGCCTAAAATGGGACAATGTGTTTAGGCATTTTTGGTGTGAAAATAGACTTAATAATTACAAGTCCAGCATCTAATAACTTCTATTCTTTAACGTCTGTAGCCAAGATTCACATGGTTTTCACCAAAATTCACCAATTTTTCTAACTGAATCTTATTTGAAAAAATTGGTGAATCTTGTGTATAAGTTGTGTGAATCTTAGATTAAAACTTTGAGAAATGGACCTCGAAAATGTCTGTTTAGCAGGTGCAAGTTGTACTTTTTACTGCCTTTAGTAGGGAACAAGACATTACTTCTCTTGATTCTGGCCAACACCCTCCCATTGTTGACATTGAAACTGATTAACATGAAGGGCTTGATCTACTAAAGACAAATAGATTGCTCCAAGGGCTTAGTAAATGAGGTAAACCTTCGCTTTGCTAAGAATACCCAGTCACATGGAAGGAAAATTAAAAAACAGCATTTTTGCTTGACCATCATTGGATGGTGGAAGTCAGCTCAGCTTCTGCTCATTTACTAAGCTCTAGAGCAACTGCGCTTTTCAAAGTGCATATTCTATTTTACTTTAGTAAATCCACCTGAAATGTATCTCTAAGTAATATTAATTAAAAAAATAATAATACATGCACAAAAGTAGAGAAAACACAATTGATCTCCCAGAAATGCAGGATGCTCTAAACTTCATGTTTTAGCTGACAACACAATGGGGTTGATTTACGAAAGGCAAGTAGACTGTGCACATTGCAAAGTACAGTTTTCCTCTGTGAGTGCAGCTGCTCCAGAGCTTAGTAAATTAGGTAAGGCTTCACTTTGCAAAGAGTACCCAATCACATGCAAGGAAAATAAAAAAGTAAAAAGCATTTTTGCTTGCACATGATTGGATGATGAAAGTCAGTAGAGCTTCTGCTTATTTATTAGGCTCTGGAGCAACTGCACTTGCAGAGTGCAACTGCAGTTTGCAAAGTTCACAGTCTATTTGCCTTTAGTAAATTAACCCCAGTGCCTCTTCTGCACTAGAATCCCAAAAGGTGTTTTCGGCCTTCAGTTCTCTTCAGTTAGACGACAGAACACCTCCATCTCTTAATGGTAAGAATGGGGCTAGGGTTCTGTAGTCCAACAATAAAAAACTGGGATTGGCTGACAACACTGTTTGTGATTTCAGCAAAGTAGAGGCAGAGTTGTCTCGGTGACAGCTGCTCCCACCATTTTCCATTTGGGTGCACAAGGACAGGACATGAAGGAAAATCTCCACAATAGGGTCACAAAAAGAAATAAAAACTGGATAAATCTTTATACTTTCCCTAATCCATTCAAAACTTTTTGGCTGGAGTTAGGCTTTATTACAAATTTTTAGGGACACAAACTACATTTTCATCCTCACCATTATTCTGTACTATGCCTGGAAACATTACCCTTTCCGTAATACAGACTCTTTAATGAATTATACATTAATGTTAATATTTGCAACTGGATGCACTTATGTAAAGTACAGCATTGTAGGTCTTTTTTTTTTTTGCCTGAAAAAATTCATAAGGGATATTGCCAGACAAATGAATCATTTAATAAGACGTAATAAAGACTACACTACATTACGGATGGAATTTAGCGCCAGTTTAAGTGACTTGCCGAGTGGAAATGAAAATCTGAAGTTTGCCCTCCCAAGTTTTAAATGGAGTTGGCATAAAAGTTTGTTAAAGGGCAACTAGCATGACAAATGACATTGCACAATATAATCTGGAGCCTTCTGGGAGCTAAATGTTGTTGCAATGATTCCAAAAGGCTGACATTTTCTTTTGTGAAGTGGAGAGGATGAGAACATTGTCTGGCGGCTTGAGAAGAGAAACATGATTCCAGGGAGAAAATAGAGAAGAACCTCTAGTAGTAGATTGCCAAAATGTGTTATTATAGGAGCAAATGTGTGTTATGTTTAAAGAGGAATTCTGGGTATGGATATTTTATACACAATTACATTGGTCCAGTTTGGATGAATGTAACTTTGTAAATACCTTACCTGCCCGATGCCCCTGAAAGGTGGAAATCAGTGTAGTAGACACCACCACTCCAGTGGTCTTTACTTGCATCCAGGTCCTGTGCTAAGCAGCCCACCTTATGCATTTTTACCCCAGAAGGTTGGCCCGCTGGGCACAGGCACCATTTAGAGAATGCTTTGCATTTTCTGAATGAATGCAAAGTGTTTTCTAAATGGACAAGGATTGAGAGTATGACGTCACTGTCCTACCTCTCCACCTTGTCCAGTCAGAGACTACTTTGCAATAATTCAGAAAATGCACAGCATTCTATGAATGGCACTCATGTGGTGTTCAGAATCCATCAGGTCGGTGTTCTACCGAAAACTCCAACTCGCCAAAATCTTCAACCACGTCACTTCCAGTGACTCTCCAGCAGCAATAATTGGAGATTTCGACGAGTTGGCTGTTTTCACAGAACACCGGGTAAGGAGGAAATAAAGTTGTCGCCGCCTTTGATGCGGCCATGTTTTTGGTTAAAGTGGTTGTAAACCCTCTGATATTACTTGCACCTACAGGTAAGCCTACATTAAGGCTTACCTGTAGGTGCTTGCAATATCTCCTTAACCTACATGGTTAAGGAGATATTTGCAGAAAATCAGGCACCGATGTCTATGGCGCATGCGTGCCGTAGACAACGGTGCAGGTGCACTGAGCGCGCCGGGTCTTGAATGGGAAAGTGGCAGAAACACGCGCATGCGTGGGGATCGTGCCGGTTCCGCGCCGGTTCCCGCGCTCCGGCCAGTCATAGCGCCGGAGCGGCGATAGCCGGAAGTCACTCCGGGTATCATGGCGGCGGCGGAGGAGAGGAACGAGGGTCGCTTTGGGGGCTTCGATCTACGGTAAGTAATTCATAATGAGCTAGTATGCTAGTCATACTAGCTCATTATGCCTTTGTCTTTCAGTTTTTTTTGGGGGTTTACAACCACTTTAATGGTGAGAGGACTAACAATATCCACTCATTATAATGTGTACTGTAGTGTATACGCTGCCTGTGTTCTGTGAAAACAGCCAACTCGCCGAAATCTCCAAATATTTCTGCTGGAGAGTCACTGGAAGTGACGTGGTTGGAGTTTTTGGCAGAACACCGGCCACTCGGTACGAGACCTGGAAGCTAGAGGAGATCACTGGAATAGGGGTGTATATTACTAGTTAATTTCAAGCTTCTCGGGGGATTGGACACATGAGGTATAAACCGTGTTTCCTCAAAAATAAGACCTACTGTGATTTTCCAGGAGGGCTGCAATATAAGCCCTAGCCCAAAAATAAGCCCTAGTTTAAAGTGGTTTGTAAAATCCTAAAATCCACTCTAATACAGTATTATATAATGTACAATGTGTGTGTTTCTGTAATATTATTGTGCCAAATACCTTCATTAGAGCACCGCTCTGTGCTCAGCTGACCTCCTGCTGCTCTCCTCCTCTTCTCGCAGCTGTCAGCGGGGGATCTTGTCCCCTCCCTCTGCATTGCTTGGAGCAGGAAAGAGAGCCCCAGCAGGTTACGTAAGTGCCGATCGGCGCTGTAGCGAAGGTATTTGGCACAATTATATTACAGAAACAAACACATTGTACATTATATAATACTGTAATAGAGTGCATTATAGGATTTTACAACCACTTTAATGCATAATGCTAAATGCTAATGACTCCTGAGCTGACAGGCAGGGAGGGAGAGGGGGATAGAAGAACAGGGGGCACAGGAACGGTCAAATACACATTACATGATAAGACCTTTGGTGACAATTGGTGATAAAGCAGTTGTTCCTTTTGGAAGAGTTGTCATCCTCCTCACCTTATGTTCTTTTGACAACTCTAAAATGTTGGAATTCCCTTCACTGTACTGGAGGCAATGGTTACCAGATTTAGACCCCTTTTACACTGAGGCGCTTTTCAGGCGCTATAGCGTTAAAAATAGCGCCTGCAAAGTGCCCTGAAACAGCTGCTCCATTCACTCCAGTGTGAAAGCATGAGGGCTTTCACACTGGAGCGGTGCGCTGACAAGGCGTCAGAAAAAGTCCTGCCAGCAGTTTATTTTGAGCGCATTAGGAGCGGTGAACTCATTGAAATCAATCGGGAGTGCCGCCGAACCGCTGGTAAAACGCTGCTGCAGCAGCGCTTTGCCGGCGGTCTTAACCCTTTTTCGGCCGCTAGCGGGGGTTTAAAGCGTCCCGCTAGTGGCCGAAAAGTGCTGCAAAAACTACGATAAAATGCCTTTTTAGCGGCGTTTTACCGCCGACGCCAGGGGTGGCTCAGTGTGAAAGGGCTCTAAGTAAAGAGGGTTAATCTCCCTAGTGGGGACATGGTCAGCATAAAAAATAAAAAATAAAAAATCAGACCGTGAATATAACACTTACATCCTATACAAAGCTAAAAGAAAGCTTTGGCTTTACATAGTCTTTAACTACTCAAGGATTTTGAACCTAATGCCGTGTACACACGATCGATTTTCTCGACGGTGAAAACACCGCTGGGAAAATCGACATGAAAAACGAGGACCGGCTTGGTCCCCTACACACGGCCGGTTTTCATGACATTTTTTCTTTTGGTCGTGAAAAACGACCGTGTGTGGGCTCCCTGGCAGTGTTTCCCTATGGGAAAACTGCAGCGGAAAAAAATGCCGTGAATCACGACGAGAAAAACTAGAGCATGTTCTAACTTTTCTCGTCGTGATTCTTGCCGTTTTTCTCGTCGGGAAAAATGCAGAAAAGTCCACACACGGGTGTTTTTCTCGTCAAAGAGAAAAAATTAAATTTTTCCAGACGAGAAAAATGGTCGTGTGTACGCGGCATAAGAGGTATGCCCTAAAAAAACTTTAACAAAGTTTTAGTCCCAGGTTCACACTTGTGCGATGCGGGAACCAGCATCCCATCTCACTCACAGGCAGTTTACACTGCTCTCTGCGAACCGCTACGGGTGTCAATTTAAAGTTAATGACACCCCCAAATCGATTTGAAAACTGTCAAATCAGACAGGAATCGTGTGAACACCCATGCGATAAAATTCCAGGGCGGACCAAAAAAAGTGCCTGCACCATTTTGGTCGAATGCGATACTATTTCAGCCATACAGTTTGTATGGCTGAATTTGCATCGCATAGACATTGCATGTAATGTGCACAGCAATCATAGGCGTGCGCACAGGGTGTGCTGGGTGTGCCTGGGCACACCCTAATGCCCAGGCACACCCCAGAGCTTTTTTGCTGGCAGGATCTCCATTCTGGCACCTCTGCTGATGGACAATGGGAACGCTGTGACTATGCGAGTGGGACTGTTTTTCATTCGGCTGCATAACTCCTGTGAGTGCAGCCACTGACCGCGAAGTGAGCAGGCAAGCAGCCGCATTTTCCGATGCTACTTCTATAGTTCCGGCTACTGCATCTCTGACAGTTGAATATCACTCCACTGCCTGCTGTCAGGAATGCAGTAGCCACAACTATAGAGGTAGCATCGGGGCTGGATTAACCCCACTGTTTTTAAATGAGACCTGCCCGCTGCCACTGCGGGGCTTCCGCAGCCCACCACTGCCCTTTGCCCTTTTTCTGAGAAAAGTATTGCCAGGATCGTCCCAGGCAGAGGAGAAGGTAACTTTTTCCTCCCTGCTCCGCCTCCGAGTTCTCCGCCTCCCAGCTTCCGCCCTGCAGTGCCGACAACACAACAACATGAGGTGAGGAGGATGCGCTGGGACTTGGGACTGAGGAAATGTCACTGGTAAGGGCGGAGTTGGGGGCACAGACTCTAGCAAAAGTGTGTGTGCACTGCACTGCAGCAGGCAGTGAGAGAGGTGGGTGTAGTGCAGTCATTCTCATTCACACTGTGTGGGACACACCGGGGAGCAGCTGAAATGAGAGTCCAGCCTGCTATGCTGGGATTTGTAGTCCCATGGAGGGGAGGGCAGTAGCTGCGTTTGATGGCACAGTGGCTGCGTTTGATGGGCACAGTGGCTGCATTTGGGCACAGTGGCTGCGTTTGATGGGCACAGTGGCTGTATTTGATTGACACAGTGGCTGCGTTTGACTGGCACAGTGGCTGCGTTTGATTGGCACAGTGGCTGCGTTTGATTGGCACAGTGGCTGTATTTGATTGGCACAGTGGCTGCGTTTGATTGGCACAGTGGCTGCGTTTGATGGGCACAGTGGCTGCGTTTGATGGGCACAGTGGCTGCGTTTGATTGGCACAGTGGCTGTGTTTGATGGGCACAGTGGCTGCAATTGATGTTTTTTTTTTTCAGTTTGTTTGCACCCCCCAAAAATTTTGAGCACCAGCCGCCACTGCTCTGAAGTAAAGGAGGACTCAGATGTGAGGAGGTCACTGTGTACACTGTGGCATATGGAGGAGCACATTCACAAATGCTTTGATTTCTGAAGAGCGATCCGCAAAACAGATCACTCTTCATAGAGCGTTTTAGAGGTGGTGAGGAGATGTTGTATCGCCTCCACACCACTTGCTTTAACCACTTGAACTCCACACTGCACACAGTTGTGGGGCACTTGCAGAGTGCCGTCATTCACTTCAATGAGTCACAGTCAGCGGGTGCGACACCTGCTGAAAGCAAAAAGGGATATAATTGCAGCTGCGGCATGTGAACATGCCCAGCCGCTGCCTCTACAGCTAAAAGGTGGTAGTGGTAGAGGGGTGGTAAAAGAATGGTTTTACTGCCCCTTAACCACTAGTGAAAAAAATTAAATGTTTTAATAAGTTAAAAATATAAAGTGTTTTATTTTATTTTTTATTAACATTGATAAGTGTTAAAAAATGTTTTTATACATTTTAAAATGTTTGTTCACATTTATTTATGAGAGTGTGTGTATATATATATATATATATATATATATATATATATATATATATATTGTGACAGCAGGAAGGTAAAGTCACCTGGTTGCATCCAGGGGGGTAGATATATTTCTCCCAGATTCAGGCTTTATGCCGACTTATACAACTAGGGAGTTGATGAAGCCCAGCTGAGGCTAGTGGGCTCATGAATGACTCATACCTCTAGGGAGAGTGCTGGGCGTCGTGAGGCAGGGAGTTGATGAGACCAGCTGAAGCCTGTCAGTTCGTTTAAGGCCTCTATAAAAACTCCCAGCTTCATCAGATGTTAGCTCATGCCTGGAACCAGACCTGTGTGGACTGTCTAGGGAGAGTGAACCCCTGTGCGGTGAGGCAAAGCCTGTGTGGCTATTTGTTTGGACTTTTACTAAACCAGGGACTTAGGGACTAGGACAGCACCAGGCTGATCCCAGTTGTTAGTTTAGGAAACCTGCATGTTTAGTCAGAGGTCAAACTGACCAGGATTTATTTTGTTTATGTTTCTTTTTGGCTTTGCTGTGTTTTTGTCACTGTACATAGAGAAATAAACCGCACCTTTTGATTTTGAAAACCACAACCTCCGTCTGCTGGCCCTGTTTTTGTGTGGGGAGCCCAACCAGGGGGTCACACACACCCGCTACCGAGTTAACCCCCTCACAGTTGGTGGAGAACCAGTGGCAGTTTTTTTTAAGCCAGCATGGAGGAGATACTGAAACAGCTGGCTCTAGCAAATGCCAATCAACAGCAGACAAATGCAGGTTTGCAAAGGAGCCTTGCAGCCCAGCAGCAAGCTCATCAACAAGCCCAGCAGCAATCTGAGGCCCGCTTCATAGACCTGTTACAGAAGCAAGAGCAGAGACTACAACAAATGGAAGCAGTAATGCAGCAACGTCCGCAGACCAGTGAGGAAAGCCGTCCCACTAATACCGCGTCCTTTGGGGTGAGTCGTTTATTGACAAAAATGACTGGAGAGGATGATCCAGAGGTATTTTTGACCACATTTGAAAGGACTGCTGAAAGAGAAAAGTGGCCTGAGGAGCAGTGGGCTGGACTGGTGGCTCCTCTGTTAACTGGTGAATCGCAGAAGGCTTACTATGACCTAGAGCCTGACCAAGCAAAAGACTATGTGATGCTAAAAGCTGAAATATTGGCAAGGCTGGGTGTCACCCTGGCTGTCCGGGCTCAGCGTGTGCATAACTGGACTTTCCAGCTTGGAAAACCCCCCAGGTCTCAAATGTATGATCTCATTCACCTGAGCAGGAAGTGGCTACAGCCAGAGACTTTGTCCGCACCAGAGATTGTGGAACGTGTTGTAATGGATCGGTTTTTGAGAGCTCTTCCTACTGCCATCCAAAAGTGGGTAAGCCATGGAGACCCAGAGACGGCCGGTGGTCTTGTGGATCGTGTAGAGAAATACTTGGCTACAGAGAACCTGACGGCCTCTTCCAGAGACTCTCGGACTTTCCACCCTAAGACCAGACCATCCCCAGGGGCGGATAAGAGGATTCCAAGGGGTGAGGGTGGAGAGGGTGAGAGGGTGGGAGCTCTACCCCAAGTTTGGCGAGAACAGCCTGGGAAATCAGCGGCTCAAGAGGCCGCAAGAAGGATCGTTTGCTACCGCTGCCGGCAAGCGGGACATATTGCAGCAAATTGCCCGGTTGTGGAGGAACCCATGCAATGTGACTTTCTGATGGACAGACGTCAGTCGCTGTGTGCGACAGTCGCATGCACTGCCATTCGGGGAACTGAGAAACATTTATGCAAAATGTGTATTAATGGTAGAAATGTTGTGGTATTACTGGATTCAGGTAGCCTTGTGACCCTGATAAAGGCTGAATTAGTTAAAACAGAGGTCTCTGGGAATAGCAAGGTAGCTGTTATTTGTGTGCATGGGGACACCCGAGAGTATCCAGTGACTACAGTGTGTTTCGAGACCCCCAAAGGTACCCTCTCTCATCCAGTGGGGTTAGTATCTCAATTACCGCATGATGCCATTGTGGGAAGGGATTTTCCGAAGTTCTGGGAACTGTGGGATGATCCTGAGCCCCCCACTGGTGCCCCTATGTACCAGGAATGTGATAGCCAGAACTCCTCTGAGAGTGGTGAGGACTCTCCAGAATTTCCCTTGTCAGTATTTGCAGGGGAGACTCAAGAAACTGGAGAGGAGCCCACCTCCTCAGACGAAAACCTACCGTCTGTGGAGTTTTCTGATCTGGAGGTTCACAGGGAAAATTTTGCCACAGAACAGTTAAAAGACCCCGCCCTAATAAAGGCACGGGAAAACGTAGTGGAAATAGATGGCGAGTTAGTGAACCCAGATAATACCTGCACTTACCCATACTTCAGCGTAGAGAAGGACCTACTGTATCGGGTGGCAAAAAGGGCAGAAGAAACCGTTGAGCAGCTGGTGGTGCCCAAACCTTACAGGAAGTTGGTGTTGGAGTTGGCCCATGGGCACATTCTTGGAGGTCATCTGGGGACAGAGAAAACCCGAGAGAGGGTATTACAGAGATTCTATTGGCCTGGGGTGATGAAGGACATAGAAAATTATTGTTCCTCCTGCCCTGTGTGTCAGAGGTCGGCCCCGATGCCACATTTCCGTAGCCCGCTGGTCCCTCTACCCATCATTGAGGTCCCGTTTGAGAGAATCGCAATGGATTTGGTAGGTCCTATAATCAAGTCCGCTAGGGGGCACCAGTACATATTGGTTATAATGGACTATGCCACCCGTTATCCAGAAGCGATCCCTCTCAGAAATACCTCGGCCAAAACCATAGCCAAAGAGCTATCTCTTGTTTTTAGCCGGGTGGGTATTTGTAAAGAACTGCTTACGGACCAAGGTACACCCTTTATGTCCCGGGTTATGAAAGAGCTGTGTAAATTGTTCAAAGTGACGCAATTGCGTACATCTGTGTATCACCCCCAAACCGATGGGCTGGTTGAAAGATTCAACAAAACCCTAAAACAAATGTTGAAGAAAGTGGTGGATAGAGATGGAAAGGATTGGGACTGTCTACTTCCTTATTTGATGTTTGCTATTAGGGAGGTGCCCCAATCCTCTACGGGATTCTCCCCCTTTGAGTTACTGTATGGGAGACACCCAAGAGGGCTGTTGGATATTGCCAAGGAAACTTGGGAAAGTGAGAGTTCTCCCCACAGGAGTGTGATTGAGCATGTCGCCCTGATGCAAGATCGAATTGCACAGGTAATGCCCATCGTGAAGGAACATTTGGCCCAAGCGCAGTTGGCACAGCAGAGAGTGTACAACCGTGGAGCAAAGACCCGTACCTTTTCCCCGGGGGATAGGATATTGGTACTTGTCCCTACGGTTGAAAGTAAATTCCTTGCCAAATGGCAAGGCCCCTACGAGATAATGGAAAAAGTGAGCGAAGTGAATTACAAGGTCAGACAACCAGGAAGGCGAAAGCCCGAACAGATATATCACGTTAATCTGTTGAAAGCCTGGAGGGATAGAGAGTCCCTAGTCGCAGAAACTTGGTCACCAGCTCAAACTGGTTGCGTGATTCCGGAGGTTGGAATAGCAGCCACCTTGTCACAACCCCAACAACAGGAGGTTAAGGAGTTTGTGCTTCGCAACAAGGAGGTGTTCTCTGAGCTGCCGGGACAAACATCTGGGGTAGAGCATGATATTATTACCCCGCCCGGTGAAAGGGTGAAGTTAAAACCCTATCGGATCCCAGAGGCCCGACGGGAGGCAATACGGGAGGAAGTACAGAAAATGCTGAACTTAGGGGTGATAGAGGAGTCCCAAAGTGATTGGTCTAGTCCCATTGTGTTGGTGCCTAAACCGGATGGGAGCTGGCGATTTTGTAACGATTTTCGTCAGTTGAACAAAGTTACAAAATTTGACACCTACCCCATGCCACGTATAGATGAGTTGATCGACCGGCTGGGAACAGCCCGATACATGACGACTCTTGACCTCACAAAAGGGTATTGGCAAATTCCCCTGGCCAAGTCGGCCAAAGAGAAAACCGCATTTGTAACCCCAGACGGGGCGTTCCAATATAAGAGAATGCCGTTCGGGTTACAGAATGCGCCGGCCACATTCCAGCGGAAAATGGACCAGATGCTGAGGCCCCATCGGAAGTATGCTGCGGCTTACCTGGATGACGTAATTGTCCATAGCACAGATTGGGCCTCACATCTGCCAAAAGTGCAAGCAGTCCTGGACTCTGTTCGGGAAGCGGGGTTTACGGCTAACCCCAAGAAGTGTACCATTGGGCAGGAGGAGGCCAAATATCTTGGGTACACCATTGGCAGGGGAGTAATAAAACCCCAACTCAACAAAGTCGAGGCCATCCAGAGTTGGCCACGTCCCAACAGCAAGAAGCAGGTACGAGCCTTTCTGGGAATCGCGGGTTATTATCGGCGCTTCATTCCCCACTTTGCTTCTAAGGCTGTGCCCCTAACCAACCTGACGAAAGGGAAAGGGTCGGTCATGATTAAATGGACCCCCGAGGCTGAGGCAGCATTCCAATTCTTGAAACAAGCCTTATGTAGCCAGCCAGTGTTGTACTCACCCGACTTCTCTAAAGACTTTGTCGTACAAAGTGATGCGTCAGATGTGGGGTTAGGAGCAGTATTGTCCCAGGTCTGGAACGGGGAAGAGCACCCAGTCATTTACCTCAGCAGGAAGTTGAAGTCCCATGAGGTAAATTACGCCACGGTTGAAAAGGAGTGTTTAGCGGTGAAGTGGGCTCTAGATTCCCTTCGGTACTATCTGCTAGGTAGGCACTTTGACATGGTTACGGATCACGCTCCGTTAAAGTGGATGGCTCAAAACAAGGAGACAAATAGAAGAGTGAATAGGTGGTTCCTGGCCCTACAGGAATTCAACTTCACAGTAAAGCATCGCCCTGGCGTTCAAATGGGGAATGTGGATGCTTTGTCTCGAGTACATGAATGCCTGATTGCTGGTGTTCCAACCCCAAGGTTAAAACAAGAGGGGGGGGTATGTGACAGCAGGAAGGTAAAGTCACCTGGTTGCATCCAGGGGGGTAGATATATTTCTCCCAGATTCAGGCTTTATGCCGACTTATACAACTAGGGAGTTGATGAAGCCCAGCTGAGGCTAGTGGGCTCATGAATGACTCATACCTCTAGGGAGAGTGCTGGGCGTCGTGAGGCAGGGAGTTGATGAGACCAGCTGAAGCCTGTCAGTTCGTTTAAGGCCTCTATAAAAACTCCCAGCTTCATCAGATGTTAGCTCATGCCTGGAACCAGACCTGTGTGGACTGTCTAGGGAGAGTGAACCCCTGTGCGGTGAGGCAAAGCCTGTGTGGCTATTTGTTTGGACTTTTACTAAACCAGGGACTTAGGGACTAGGACAGCACCAGGCTGATCCCAGTTGTTAGTTTAGGAAACCTGCATGTTTAGTCAGAGGTCAAACTGACCAGGATTTATTTTGTTTATGTTTCTTTTTGGCTTTGCTGTGTTTTTGTCACTGTACATAGAGAAATAAACCGCACCTTTTGATTTTGAAAACCACAACCTCCGTCTGCTGGCCCTGTTTTTGTGTGGGGAGCCCAACCAGGGGGTCACACACACCCGCTACCGAGTTAACCCCCTCACAATATATATACACACGTGTTTGAGCTTCGTTGTGCACAGCCTAATGCACACCTATGACAGCAATGCCGTGTGAATCACATGCAATGTCTGGATACCCAGACATGTGTGAACCCAGCCTTAAGGACTCATCCATTATGTCCAGCACCTCTCTCCCTGCCTCTGCTCCCCTCGCTGCTATAATCAACAATTACTGGCTACCAAAATGACAGTCGGCAATTACTTTGTATTGCAAAGCTGGAACATCTGTCAAAATACAGCTGCTCCTGTGTAAAATGGCACTTGTAGACATTATAAGAAAATCTATAAGGCCCCATGCACACAGGGCGTTTTTGCAGCTGCTAACAGCAGCATTAGACGTTTTTTTTTACAGCTGCAAAACGCCCATCCATGTTATTCTATTGTGTCATGCACACATAGAGCTTTTATGAGCTCCAAGTGGCATAGGCATTTTCCAGCTGCAAAAAAAACCCAATTCCAGTGTGTTCTGGAGCTCCAGGTTTGAGCTGCAAAAACGCCCAACGCTATTAAACGCGCAATAAACACAGCGAAAACACGCAAAACCGCCGCGATTTGCGTTTTTGAGCTCTGGGATTTTTTTTTTTTTTTAAAAAGGTCAAAAAATGTTTACAAAACATGGACAGGCGTTTTTAAGCTGTAAAAAACGCGGCTGTAAAAACGCCCTGTGTGCATGGGGCCTTAGGGATCGAGGTATTGTTTAATAGTATTTACTATTTCATTCATATCTAGATCAAAGGTGTGACCGTTCAAGAAACCTTACAAGTTGAAGAAAAAATGTAAAGTGTTATTAAACCCACAACAGTAAAATCAGTCTGTATATCAGCCTTTTTACCACAGGGGAACCCTTAAAATAATTTTCAGGGAACCCCTGATAAAACCCATTTATTGGGGGTCAGTGGGAACAATGCCCCTTACTTTGGTGGTCAGTGAGAAGAATGCCCTTTTTTCCAGTGGTGGTAAGAATGGCCCCTTTACAGAGAGCTATAAAGATCATTTGTATCATACCACTGGCTCCTCCAAGTGGCATTGGCTGAGAACTATGTAGACACCATCAAGCAGGAGGTAAATCAGCCACAGCTCAAGGAACCCCTAGCCACCTCTGGAGGAACCCTAGGGTTCCACGGGTCCCTGGTTGAGAATTGCTGTATGCACTAAAGCATGCTTGTTATACTCAATGTGGAACCTAAGGGGTTAATCATCTGCATTGTGTAAAAAGGCTGTTTGATCCTGCCTTCTCTGATCCTCCCCTTCTTCCACTGTCTCCAATCCATCTGCTGATAGCAAAGAGTCCTAGGAGGCGCTCTGCACATGTTCAATTTGGTGTGTATTGCTAGAGAGTTTTTTTTTTGGGGGGGGGGGTGCATATCATCAGCACAGGGCCAATCAACACTGTCCAGGCAGAGGGTCAGGGGTCCTGCAGCCTCATAGAGCAGTCAGAGGAGAATGAAAACTCCTCCTACAAGCATTAACCAGTGCTCGGCCTGACACTGATAGGTGTCACAAGACTGATATATACTGCTGATTAGGCTTGTGCACAACGGAAAAATTCGTTCCGTTTCGGTTCGTTTCTTTCCGGTCCTGTTGATTCGTAATCATTCGTAATTTTGCTAGACGGGATTTTTCGTGTTCGGACTCATTCGTATTTTTGCAAGCGACATTTTTCGTTGAATTTTTTGTTGCTTTATAATTCGTACTTTCGGTAGAGTACGTTGTTTTTTGTTGATTCTGGACACAACTCCTACTTTCGTAACTTTTTTTGGGTTCGTTGATTCGTAATTTTCTGTGTCTCTCTCACGACGACGCTGCCTATTATGCCTAATGTGCTTCGAATGGATTTGTACTTTTCGAAATACATAGCGGTTATTTGTAACGATTCGAAATCTCGTATTTTACTTTCGTTTTTTACATGCGGCTATAGCCTCCGCCCCTGTACACCATTTTGAGAGGGTTCAGCACGGTGAGGGAGAAGCAGAGAGCAGAGCAGAGTGTTATTGTGCTTCGAATGGATTAGAAATCTCGTATTTTACTTTCGTTTTTTACATGCGGCTATAGCCTCCGCCCCTGTACACCATTTTGAGAGGGAGTTCAGCACGGTGAAGGAGAAGCAGAGAGCAGAGCAGAGTGAGTGTTATTGTGTTTCCAATGGATTTGTACATTCATAAGTTTTTTCATAACGAATTATGCCGAAGACATTCGGGCATTCGCTATTTTGCGGTATAATTTATTTCGGATTCGGTTTTATTCGTAATTGCTTTGTTCGGAAATTCGAATGCTTCCGAATGTCCGAAAGTTGCTAAATTCGGACGAATTTCGATTCGTTACGAAACGAATTGCACAAGCCTACTGCTGATGAGAAAAGATATGTAGCAGTTTATATTTACTAAAATAATTACATTTCCATATTCTGTGTTCTGTGGGAGACCGAATATAGTGAATGCAGTTTTCTAAGTTTAGTAACACTTTAAATATTTTTAACTTCTCTAACCCATTCACACCAGGGCGACTCAGGATCCGACTTCAGGTCGCCCCGAGACGCCCCAAGTCGCCCCAAGTCGCGCTGTAATGTTAGTCTATGGAGCCGTCTTTATGCACACTACAGAAGTCGCTCCGACTTCAAAAAAGGTTCCTGTACTACTTGAAAACGACTTCTAGGCGACTTGTACCCATTGATTTCAATGGAAGTCGCCTCCAAAGTCGGATCAGTGTCTTAACTGAAGCAACTTTACAGGAAGAGAAAATAGTTTTCTCAGGCAAACCCCTCCCTTCCACAGAGCTGATTATTGTTTGATTGGCCACTGGCAAAGTCGCCTGTCCTGGAGGAAACTTGAAGTTGCCTCGAAGTTGCCTTGAAGTTGCCTTGTAAAGTCGCGCTGGAAGTCGTGTTGCCCCAGTGTGAACCGGCTCTAATGCCGCGTACACACGACTGGTTTTCATGGCGTGAAAAATGCCATTTTTTTTAATTGGTCATTGTAACGACACCCCAAATATGAAAGGGGGTAATGCCATTTAAAGGTATCTTCCCTCTCCTGGACACAAATTCACTGTCGATCCTCCACAGCCAGACGACCACTTCCCATAGGAATTAATCCTTCTGAAAGAACGAGACACACTCTGTATCTTTCTCTGGATAGACTGACTTTATTGCCAAAAACATTGTAACTTTTATACACATCCAATACTGCATTAATCTAAAATGAACAATGGTCCAGCTCCACCCACAACATAACAAGACCCAATACACATTTGACAGTAGGCTAGCTTTTGTCTCCCAATACCCATCTCTTAGAAGGTAACAGCTAATCCCTTTATGTTTAAATAACTATGCATGACCTTTATATTCACCAGACTGTCTGTTACTTTACAATACACACAAGGACAGACTTAATTTCCCCAATGCACATCACCACAAACAATGAACAGGTCTTTTAGAAGCTGCGATTCATTAGCATTACACTAGGCAGACAGGTGATTGAGGCTGAACACATCAGTATCTCTCAATTAACCTGTTGAGTTCAGAATCAGTAAATAGTCCTTTACAGATATCCTTGGGAATATGGTGGATAGATATTACATTTTAGGTAGTCCAAGATATATTTCTTAATGTCCATGGTTTCCTGGCTCACCTTGTGTCCAAAGTGACCCTCCTGTCACACATCTCCCCTTTCGGCAGGAGACTAACACAGGAGGTGACCCCAGACGGGTGGACTCCGAAGTTAGTCCATAGGTCCATTCTTCTAATGCCGGTATCCACACAGTACCCCAAATAAATAGCTTCAAACAGAGCATTACTTACCCAGCCAACCTCTGCCTCTCTCAGAGAACATACCCGCCGTTGGGGAGAAGACAGGGTGACTGGGCTCAGTCCGTCATGCTGTTGGGGATCTGGGCCGACTGCCCAGCATCCCTGGGGTATACAAGTGGAGACTGAAGTTCCATCCACTTGTGGTAGGTAAAAATCCCCCAGTGCTTGCAAAGCAAGGCTGACATCCTCCTGTCTCAGTGTCACACCATTTTCTGGGGTTGTGTCAGTGAGGACCGAAGTCCCATCCAGTACCACAGGCACTCCCTCTTCTGTTAGTTGAGAGCAGAGGCCCGCGGCACTCTGCTCTGTTGCAAGCTCTTCCGCTGGGTTGCTGTGAGTGGAGACCGTAGTCCCATCCACCGATATCAGCTCAAGTTGCAGTTGTGTGCAGAGGCCAGTAGCATTCTGCCCTGCTGCCAGTGATTCAGCTGGGGGTAAAAGCTTTACCACCTCAGCTTGTTGCCAACTGCCCCGGCTCCCTAAAACTCCACAGTTGTTTCCGGTGCTGGGCAGAGGTTGCTATCTCTCTGCCCTGTTGCCAGCACTTCTGCTGGGGACTCCACACCATCTGCTCTGGCTAACTGTTGGGGAGGGAAAAGGGCTGCTTCTCCTCCCTGCATCTCTGAAATCCCCTGGGAAAGAGGAACCATCACCTTCTCCCCTCGGGCCTCCAAAACTGCCACGGGTGTAGAGCAGGGGTCTGCAGTACTTTGTCCTGCTGCCAGTACTTGAGCAGGCGATGCATAATCCATAACATCCCCTGAACAGTCCCTTAAGTCCATACCTTCTGTAATGTGTGGCTGGGGAGATGAGCCAACTGCCCTAGCTCCCTGGAACTCCATATCATCCACTTCGGCTTTAGGGATAGAAATCTCCAGATTTTCCACTGCCGATTCTCTTGCATGCTGCGGGACAGGTACATTCCTCTTTCCAAGATCATCCCAAGCAGAAACAGGATCATCAAGGTCAGTCAGCACTTCAGCTTTGGGGATGGCAATCTCCAAATTTTCCACTGCCAATTCTTCAGCCAGGATTTCATAGTTGTCAACTGGTATTTCCTGATAGTCCCAGGCAAAGGTAGCCCCACCCTGCTGCTGAGCAGATTCTAGCAGCTGTCTGTAGGCGATCTCCGATTGCCGTATTTCCGCCATTCTCCGCTCATGTTGTCGTTCTAGTTCTCTCTTTTGTCGCTCTCATTCTCTCTTTTGTCGCTGTAGTTTTTTCTCTTGTCGCTCATCCTGCAGCTGGATGCCTCTAATGGCTTCCTGTATGGCGGTCTCTGATGGGTTAGCACCATATAATGCCAACCGCTCTCGAACTCGTTGCTGAAACTAATCTTCGATTGACCGGGGTCTTGCATCACCATCCTTCTGGTCCATCTCGGCTAGCTCCCTGATCAAGGTGGCCTTGTTCTTTGTCCCACTGGTCCCTCCACGGCTCTCAAGTAGGTCTTTCAGCGTGGCTTTCCTGCCGGCTGCATAGCTGGTCATTCACTGTGGTGGTTTGGAGCGTCCCAGGAACTGGAGGGAAAATCCCACCGCTGCCAACCAATGTAACGACACCCCAAATATGAAAGGGGGTAACGCCGTTTAAATGTATCTTCCCTCTCCTGGACACAAATTCACTGTCGATCCTCCACAGCCAGACGACCACTTCCCATAGGAATTAATCCTTCTGAAAGAACGAGACGCACTCTGTATCTTTCTCTGGATAGACTGACTTTATTGCCAAAAACATTGTAACTTTTATACACATCCAATACTGCATTAATCTAAAATGAACAATGGTCCAGCTCCACCCACAACATAACAAGACCCAATACATATTTGACAGTAGGCTAGCTTTTGTCTCCCAATACCCATCTCTTAGAAGGCAACAGCTAATCCCTTTATGTTTAAATACCTATGCATGACCTTTATATTCACCAGACTGTCTGTTACTTTACAATACACACAAGGACAGACTTAATTTCCCCAATCCACATCACCACAAACAATGAACAGGTCTTTTAGAAGCTGCGATTCATTAGCATTACACTAGACAGACAGGTGATTGAGGCTGAACACATCAGTATCTCTCAATTAACTTGTTGAGTTCAGAATCAGTAAATAGTCCTTTACAGATATCCTTGGGAATATGGTGGATAAATATTACATTTTAGTTAGTCCAAGATATATTTCTTAATGTCCATGGTTTCATGGCTCACCCTGTGTCCAAAGTGACCCTCCTGTCACAGTCATTAAAAACGATCGTGTGTAGGCTCCAGAGCATTTTTAACGACATGAAAAAAATTAGAACCTGCTTTTTTTTCTTCACGTCGTTTTTCACGCTGTTCTTTTTAACATCGTGAAAAACGGTAGTGTGTATGCTTTTACGAGGGGAAAAAAAATGCGCATGCTCAGAATAAAGTATGAGATGGGAGCGCTCTTTCTGGTAAAATGAATGTTCGTAATGGAGATAGCACATTCGTCACGCTGTAACGGACTGAAGAGCATGAGGCTGAAAAGCGCGAATCGGCTCTCACCAAACTTTACTAATACAAGGATCAGCAAAAGCAGCCCAAAGGGTTGGGCCATCCGAATAGAACTTCCCCTTTATAGTGCCGTCGTACGTGTTGTACGTCACCGCGCTTTGCTCGAGCAGTTTTTTTCACGATAGTGTGTAGGCAAGGTAGGCTTGAGAGGAAACACGAAAAATCACGTCGAGAAAAACGTCGTTTTTTTCAATGACATTAAAAACAGCCGTGTGTACGCGGCATAAGGCCTCATGCCCACGGACGTTTTTACAGCCGCGTTTTTGAGCGTTTTTTACAGCTTAAAAACGCCTGTCCATGTTATTGTATAAATTTTTCGACCATATTTTTTTCGGAAAAAAAACAAAAAAACGCCGGAGCTCAAAAATGCAATCGCTGCGTTTTTTAAAACGCATTGCGTATTTTTATGCCTAACGCCGACCAGGGCCAGATTAAGAACATCATGGGCCTGGTGCTGAGGATTTTGGTGGGCCTTTTATAAATAAATAAATATGCAAACAATTTTTTGCTATAACAAATTAAATTAAAGAGAGAGAGGGAGGATGAGAAAGAGAGAGAGAGAGAGAGAGAGAGAGGATGAGAGAGGGGTGAGGGGTAAGGGAGGGAGGATGAGAGAGAAAGGGGGGATGAGAGAGAGGATGCGCATGAGCATGCGTGGGAATGACATCAACGCAGCCCAGCCAAGGCAAGTGACCGAAGGCACAGAGCCCAGAAGGAAGACCGGGTGAAAATGGAAGCGCCGGGACCCGCCGGATTGATCACAGCACAGCACTGGAGGGCTCAGTCTGACAATTTAAGTGTACCCTAACGTGCTAATATGCTGTACATATTTGTACACTATGGCATAACCTACCTCAGGGCCTCTAAAAAGTAGTAATGTTAGTGAAGTTTACTACCGCTTTATTATCACAGGATTCCAGGAGCCTCTCATGGGGCCCCCCACTGACCCGGTGGCCCTTGGTCAGTGCCTAAGTGCATAGTTGCCAACATTTCAAAAATATTTTTAAGGGGCACTTTTTTCACCAGTGCTATATTTAGAGTAGCTGAGATCCCCTATGTTCCTCTATACATCACAGTAGTAATCACAATATGAAATGAGTACTAATAATGGGGCAGAACAAATATGAGGACTGAGAAGATTTCCTTTAGTTGAACTAACAAAATTGTGCCCATTCTAGAGCTGGTAACATTGCGGATATTCAGTATACAGTAAACCCCCGTTATATCGTGGTTCAGTTTTTGCGGTCCCGGTATATTGCGTTTTTTTCTGTAAGACCTATTAACATTATTTTATTGATAAAATCATTGTTAATTAAATATTTTTGTGTTTTCCATTGCTCTTCCTATATCTCTCAGTATCTTTTATGTGTTTAAATGTGTTTCTATTGTTTTAAAAGTGTGTTTAAAGACCTTAAAATGCTTTTAAAAGTATAGTGAAAGTTATAAAAACATGCCTAGTGTGTATTTAGATAGGGTTTCTATTTCGCGGATTTTCACTTTTCGCGGGTGGGTCCGGAACGTAACCCCCGCGATGGAGGGGGGTTTACTGTAATTTTAAAGAACTGTTTTTGTGGGTAAGAGGCACAGGAGAGGAGTATGGAGGGTATAAAACTGGGAAGTATGTGCAGGTAATGGAGAGGAATGTGGAGGGTCTAACAGTGGGCACTATGTACAGGAGAGGAGTGTGGAGGATATGGCAGATGGCACTATGTACAGGAGAGGAGTTTGAGGGGTATGACAGTGGGCAGCATGCACAGCAGAGGAGTGTGGAGGATATGACAGAGGGTGGTATGTACCGGAGAGGAGTGTGGAGGGTATGAAAGTGGGCAGTATGTACAGAGGAGGAGTGTGGAGAGTATAACAGTGGGCAGTATGCACAGGAAAGGAATGTGGAGGGTATGATGGGGGCAGTATGTACAGGAGAGGAATGTGGAGAGAAAGATAGTTGGCAGTATGTACAGGAGAGGAGTGTGGAGGGTAAGGTTGGGTTACAGTATGTAGAGGAGAGGAGTGTGGATGGTATGATAGCGGGCAGTATGTACAGGAGAGGGGTGTGGAGGGTATAATGGGGGCAGTATGTACAGGAGAGGAGTGTGGAGGGTATGATAGTGGGCAGTATGCACAGGAGAGGAGTGTGGAGGGTATGACAGTTGGCAGTGGCACTATGTACAATAGAGTCATTTATGAATGTGGGCAGTATGTACAGGAGAGGAGTGTAGACGGTATGATACTGAGCAGTATGTACATTAAATGAGTGTGGAGGGTAAGACAGTGAGCAGTATGTACAGGAGAGGAGTGGGGAGGGTATGACAATAGGCAGTATGTACAGGAAAGGAATGTGGAGGGTATGAGAGCGAGCAGTATGTAAAGTAGAGGAGTGTGGAGGGTATGACAGCCGGCACTATGTACAATAGAGGAGTTTATGAAAGTGGGCAGTATGTACAGGAGAGGAGTGTGGACGGTATGATACTGAGCAGTATGCACATGAGAGGAGTGTGGACGGTATGATACTGAGCAGTATGTACATGAGATGAGCGTGGAGGGTAAGACAGTGAGCAGTATGTACATAAGAGAAGTGTAGAGGGTATGACAGTGGGCACTATGTATAGGAGAGAAGTGTGGAGGGTATGACAGTGAACAGTATGTACAGGAGAGGAGTGTGGAGGGTATGATGGTGGGCACTATGTATAGGAGAGAAGTGTGGAGGGTATGACAGTGGCCACTGTGTATAGAAGAGAAGTGTAGAGGGTATGACAGTGGGCACTATGTATAGGAGAGAAGTGTGGAGGGTATGACAGTGAACAGTATGTACAGGAGAGGAGTGTGGAGGGTATGATGGTGGGCACTATGTATAGGAGAGAAGTGTGGAGGGTATGACAGTGGGCACTATGTATAGAAGAGAAGTGAAGAGGGTATGACAGTGAGCAGTATGCACAGGAGAGGGGTGTGGAGGGTATGACGGTGGGCACTATGTATAGGAGAGAAGTGTGGAGGGTATGACAGTGGGCACTATGTATAGAAGAGAAGTGTAGAGGGTATGACAGTGAGCAGTATGCACAGGAGAGGGGTGTGGAGGGTATGACGGTGGGCACTATGTATAGGAGAGAAGTGTGGAGGGTATGACAGTGGGCACTATGTATAGAAGAGAAGTGTAGAGGGTATGACAGTCAGCAGTATGCACAGGAGAGGGGTGTGGAGGGTATGACGGTGGGCACTATGTATAGGAGAGAAGTGTGGAGGGTATGACAGTGAGCAGTATGTACAGGAGAGGAGTGTGGAGAGTACGACAGCGGGCACTATGTACAGGAGAGAAGTGTATGACAGTGGGCACTATGTACAGGAGAGGAGTGTGTAGGGTATGACAGCGGGCACTATGTATAGGAGAGAAGTGTGGAGGGTATGACAGTGAGCAGTATGTAAAGGAGAGTAGTGTGGAGAGTATGTACAGGTGAGGAGGATGAAGGGAATCTGGGAAGGAAAAATGTAAAGGTTTGTGGAAGGATGCGTAGTGGTTAAGCGAGCCATACATGGATTGAAATTACGCCAATTAAGCAGAGACCAGCCATAGTCGATCTATGTATGGGCTAGCTGGTTTTAAGTCAATCTATTATCTGACTTGAGTACAACCAGCCTGTCAGGTTTTTCCCAAAACAATCAGTGCTGCCAGCTATAGTTAGCAACACTGATCATTGTATTCACAGGCAGAACACAATAACACTGCAGGAGTGATTCCCCCATCCACAGTTCAGCAGGTGAGAGGGTGTGTGGGGATAGGCTGGGGAGAGATACTTGTCAGTGGCTGGGTAGGCACGGGCCAGTATCAGAGCCAGATACACACAGGTTACATACGCCACGATCGTTGGAGAGAGAGCAGTAATTCTAGCACTAGACCTCCTCTGTAACTCTAAACATGTAAACTGTAAAAAAATAAATAAAGCATCGCTTAGTATACAAAAAAAAAATCGTGCTAACTTTAGTGTTTTTTCTTTCCAAAAAAAACACGTTTGAAAAATTGCTGCGCAAATACTGTGTAACATAAAAAGTTGCAAAGACCACCATTTTATTCCATAAGGTGTCTGCTAAAACAATATATAATGTTTGGGGGTTCTGAGTAATTTTCTAGCAAAAAACAAATGATGATTTTTACATGTAGGAGAGAAGTTTCAGAATTGGCCTGGGTGGCGAGGGGTTAATTACTATGACCCCTTTCACACTGAGGGCGTTTTGCAGGCGCTATAGCGTTAAAAATAGCGCCTGCAATCCGCCCTTAAACAGCTGCTCTATTCACTCCAGTGTGAAAGCCCTCGGGCTTTCACACTGGAGGGGTGCGCTGGCAGGGCGTCAGAAAAAGTCCTGCCAGCAACTTCTTTGGAGCGCATTAGGAGCGGTAAACTCACCGCTCCTAATGCGATCCTGCCCATTGGAATCAATGGGCAGCACCGCCGTACCGCCGGCAGTATGCCGCTGTAGCGGCACATCTCGGGCGTTTTTTTACCCTTTCTCGGTCGCTGGCGGGGGTTAAAAGCGCCCTGCTAGTGGCCGAAATGTGCCGCAAATCCGACGGTAAAATAGCAGCGTTTTACCGCTATTTTACCGCCAACGCTCGGGGCGGCATAGTGTGAAAGCAGTCTTAGTGATATACAAATAATTATTATAAGCACTGTGAGCTCATCCTCTCTGCTGCAGAGTGTGTCAGCTTGTATTTAAACTGGCCGTTCTGTATATAGCTTCTGACAGGCTGCGCAAGCATCCTCGTATCTTCGGAACCATAAATGGTAGCAGCCCCATATTTTGACCAGTGGTGGGGAGTGTCTTCAGCTACATACCCCCCAAATCTCTGTGACCCCTGGTCGCCGAGCTACAATCCTCGAAGTCGATCTTTTTTTTTTTTTTAGATTTTTTTTTTTAGATTTTTTTTGGGCAGATGGGCCTATCTTGAGGAAGGGGCCTGGAGCTGCAGCTCCAATAGCCCCTATGTTAATCCGGCCCTGACGCCGACGCTGCGGAACGCACTGGTCCTGTTTTTTTTTTACAGTTTAAAAACACCTATTCTATTTGCAGCTCAAAAACGCCTCTGTAAAAACGTCCATGGGCATGTGGCCTAATAAGCACTAACCAACTCTTTTCTCCCCTTGGAGATTTATTTATTTACTTATTCCCAATAATATTTACACTTTTCCCTTTCAATTTGTTTTGTTTGTTTCTTTTTTAAAGGGGTTGTAAAGGCAAAAGTTTTTTCACCTTAATGCATTCTATGCATTAAGGTGAAAAAACATGTCTGGATTAGCGCCCCCCCCCGAGCCCCCCGTTTCCTTACCTGACCCCTCGAAAGTCCCACGCTGTGAATGCACAGGCATCTCGGCCGGCTGCTCGGCTCATTCATTGGTTGATTGAAAGCAGCACAGCCATTGGCTGCTGTCAATCACATCCAATGACGCGGCGCGCCAGGGGGCGGGGCCGAGTGATACAGTGAGCTGCTATGGCTGCCGGCTGTATCACTGGAGCGTGCCTGCAATCACTCACCACCATGCAAGCCTTGCATGAAGGTGATGAGTTCTTGCGGGGAAGAGCCGAGACAGCCGCCGAGGGACCACAGAAGACCAGGTTTGGGGCCACTCTGTGCAAAACGAGCTGAACAGTGGAGGTAAGTATAACATGTTTGTTATTTAAAAAAAAAAATATATATATATCTTTAGTTTTCCTTTAAAGGGGAGTTCCAGCCTTTTTTATGTTTATTCAAAGTCAGCAGCTACAAAAAGTGTAGCTGCTGGCTTTTAATAAACAGACACTTACCTGTTCCACTGTCCAGCGACGCGGCCGAACGGAGCTTTGCTCCCCCCCCCCTCTCCGCCGGCGCCTCCATTCTAACTGTGGGCACCCGGCGGTGACAGCTTTCGGCTTCACGGCCGGGCACTCACTGCACATGCACGAGCGGCGCTGCGCAATCTGAGTGGACAGGCGATCGCCTGGGATCTGTCACGTGTCCCAGGCGATCACCTACAGGGAGGGGCCGCCAAAAGGCGATATGACGAGTCGCCTAAGCGGTCCCTGGGCAGAAGGAGGAAGTGGGACAGGAAGTCCCACTCCTACTGAAGCCCCCACTCCCCCCCCAAAAAAATGACATGCCAAATTGGCATGTAAGGGGGCGAGGAGTGGTTTAAGCGGAAGTTCCACTTTTGGGTGGTACTCCGCTTTAATGTTGCAAAATTTAAAAAAAATAAACGTTTTTTTTGCAAAAAAACTTTGCTATGCTTTGTATCAGAAACATTTTAAAGTAATTATTAACTAGACAGATTATAGAATAAAATGTATACATTTTATTGTCAGTAAGGCCTCATGCACACTGAGGCTCTTGTAAACCTTTTACCCCAGCAAAAGCAGCTTCAAAAACGCTCCAAAGCCACATTTTTGCAAAAGCGTTTAGGCATGTTTAAGCATGTTAAGCTCATGGGTGTTTCAATGTATTCAATTAATTGTCCAGAATACTAATTTATCCTGCCCATTAAAATGAAAAAATCTCTCAAGCGATAAACATGCCTAGTGCTTAGGCAGGTTTATCCGCATTTAGACATTTCAGGCATTTTTTGTTCCATAACGCACAATATAATGTTTTTTTTTTTCTACCTCTTATCTCCCGTAATGTCTATGTGTGCATGAACACATGGACTAACACGGAGAGGCATTTAGAGGCAGAAAAATAAAAAGCCAAACAACTATAAAACAGGCATTTTTGAGCTCAAGTGTGCATGATTACTAAAGCTATTTCTTTTTTACACTAACACTGGTAAAAAAATAATAATAATTTTTTGCACCTTTTTGTTTTTTAGATTTATTATCTTGATTAAGGACAGTGGAAATCCCCTTCTTCAAATGACTGCAATATGCAGCGATTGATAGAAATCAGGCCCAATTTTCTAAAGAAAAAGGAAATGAGTAAGAATACACCAATACAGCACCTTTGTATTACATGCATGTGTGGACATGCATGCAGACTGAATCAGTGGAGTGATTTTGTAAAAAAAAAAATACCAATTTCAATGTCAGCCAAAATCCCCCTCTCTTGCTCACTGAGCTGTTTACAGACGGTATTGGGGATTTTGGGGGGTCTGACTAGAGTAGTATAGTTTAATTTATTTTTTTAGGAACAAAGTAAAATAATGAAGCTAATGAAGATTTGTTTTTGGCACAAGAATAGGTTGAGTTGAAAGAAGCCCCTGTAACTCTCAGGAGACATTTAAGTTCCATAGCACCTCTAAAACCCACCAAAACAACCTTATTGTTGCCTTCCTCTTTTACTTTAAAGCATTTTACAAAAATGGTAAAATCTGCTGAATTCGTTCCAATTTTAATAGACATTTTGGGGAAATATTTTTTCTAACTCCCAAGCATACCTAATGTACAGTACACTGATATTCATTGAATACGGTATAGTCCCACTTTGCAATGTATGGGAAATATCCAAATAATTGTGCTTTTGTATACGCTGTTCCAGTGAGGTTTACTAAGCAGCACACCAACATTTTAATAGAAAATAAACTGTAATAAGCCAAACACAATAATTGCTCACTAAGAGTGAGTGAGTGAGTGAATAACTTGTATAGCGCTACAAATGCGAACTAAATCGCCACTGGTGCATGAAAAGTATGTGCACTTTTCATGCACCAGTGTATCTGTACAAACCTTAGTAAACAATTAAACACATTAACATTAAATCAAGTTTTGTTAAAAAAAAAAAACGCATTTGCAAATTGAAAAATTTTCTCCAAAGCTAACATACAGGGGATTAGTTTATACCAGCAAAGTGTTCTAATAATTTTTAAGTATTTCATATTTTGCATGAAATTAATGTACTGTTTTTCCCCTGATGATTATGAAAACTGCTATAACTGGATTGCCTGTCTTTAACTTTTACCTGACGTACACCCTATAAAATCAAGCTGTATTTGAAGGAATAGGTCAAACGGCAGGGCAGATTGCAGTGAGAGCACCTGGCTGTAAAGCTGGATACAAATGTTACAATCTAACTGTACAACCAATGTATAATCTTGTTTAGATTTACCAACAACTGTGTAAGTGCCATTGCCTACCTATACAATCAAAAAATGAAAATGGAAGCTCCATACCACTGCTAAAAGTTCCAGATACAACTTTATTCCTGTAAGGGTCAGGGGAACAATCCACAGAGTAGACAACATGTTTTAGGGGTCCGAAAAGAAAACACCCCCTTTGAGATAGTAGACAATGTATATAAACTAGATGTTAACTGGACCAATAATGGATTCTATGCCCAGCTGGGTTGGCATTTTGTTTAACATTTCTAAATATTACACTACAAACCAATAAAACTGTGGAGATCCTCTTGGGTGTGGAAGCTGTTTGGCTGAGAAACAGACCACCTACATCGAAAGCATTACATTAAGATTGGATAGCAAAACCAATAAGATGACCTATTGGGTCCAGTGCTATTTTTCCACTTTCCTTAATTACCTAAACAATCAGTCGGTTTGGGGTTGATTTCTAACTTCAGCTTGTTCAGTTAAGCTTTGACAAAAAAAAAAAATGGAAGCTGATGGTTTCTATGCAGAGCTGCACCAGATTTTGCACTCTCCAGTTTTGCTAAATCAACCACTTTATGTCTACTCAGGTAGGTCATTGCACTACATAGTAGTTGGTAAAGCACTTGTACAATAAACAAGTGTGGTTAGTACTAAAATATGAACTTCAGTCTCTTAGTAAATGACCGCAAATTATTAATAAATTCCAACCATAAAGCAAATTAGTCCCTCCTATGTAAAAACATAACAGTCCCTATTGACAGTTCAAATCGGAAGCTGTCTTATATCTAATTAAAACATTTCTGTTAAGGGCTAGAAAAAAAGACAATACTTTATTTTTAAAGGAAATTATGTAAATAGCGGTAAAAGACAATTTTAATCTCATACAGAAAGTAACAGAACTAAAGATGAAAACTAAAACTTGCATCATATTGAATGCAGCTGATAAGTGGGGCTGTTTTGTAGCAAATTGGTCCTTCTGATTCCATGGACATTGGAATAAAGGAATCCTTAATTTGCCCAGTGAGTAGTTATATCTTTGCCAATAACTATGCAGTGATTTACCTCGGTTACATAAACTTGTGCCTACTTACTTACCAACAGTCCATATACAGGGCGAAGTGTTTTCGGTCACATCTTGTAAATCTTGACAAGAGTGATTCCTGTGTTTCATGCTACCATTTTCTTCAGAAGTAAGCTGACACCAAGGCTTCAGTATTTCCTCAATTGAATGAGACAAAAATGGTTTTGGCCTCTTCTTGCAGTCTGAGAAGGCACTGAGATCCATCATTTGTGTTCCACAAAATAAAGGTCCGAAAACAAAAGCTTGAGAGAAAGTTGAGTAAAGAGTTGTCCAATACCGAAGATTCCAAAAAAAATAAAAAAAGACAGCCTACCTTCCTGCACCTGGCAGCAAGATGAAGATGTTCTTCAAACAACACTTATTTCAAAAAAGATTCAAATCCAATTGGGAAGTTTTTAAAAGAAATCTGTCAGGTTTATTCCAGATAATGCCCAAGTGAAGGATCTGTGTTAGCAGATATTTTGTTCATAATATTTTTCCCATGAGAACTTCTGGGTGATAAAAGAGAAGTAGTCGTCTTCTTTACTGTTCTAGAAATGACCATCACAGCGACAATAGAGAAAGTCTGGAATTGGGCTTGAATGAGCCTTTGAAGTCCAATTCTTTGGAATCTTGCAGAATTTTTTTCCAATTCCAAACTAGCCACCCAAATATTTTTTTGTTATGTTTTTGAAAGATTTGAAATCTTTATGGAAAAAAAAAAAAAAAACATTCTTGGTTGGTCCTAAGTTTCAATATTTTTTTTCTCATTGCATATGCTGAAATGCATATTGCATGTAACCAATAATTTTCTTGTTCTCTAAAAACATTTTTTTTTCCTTTTTATCAATTTTTTTAAAATCTAATTATACTGCTTATCAATCCTCTCTCTCTACTTGCTGCCTATTTTTATTGTGCTTCACTCATGCAATGGTTTTGTTTTATGTTCTGCTGCTAAGTTTATACTTTTATTATATTTATATGCTTGTTTTTTTATGTTGTTTTATGTCAGTTTTTCTTGTCTGTGTCCCTAGATAAGTCCATTTTGTGAAATGATTTAAAATTCTTTCTTTAGCAGTTACTTTTGCTCTTTATCTACTTGTGTCTGTGATTGTGCCTGCTATGCCTATTGGCTCTTTTCCCCAGCCTGTCTCTATTTCTCTTATATGGCATTTCTTTATTCTGTTTTTTACCCCCTCTACGCTCCTAGTTTTCTCATTTTGTCAGTCCGTGTACCTGTAGCTGGTCCTTTTTTCATTAGTCTTTGTCTGATTCCTCCATACTCTGTCTCCTCCAGCTGTGCCAATGTATCTCTGTGTTTCCTTATCTCCTACAATTTTATTGACAAACCCCTCCTTATTTGCTTATTGCTAGGACTATCTTGTGCAGTTATAATCCTTACTACAGCCAGAGATTACTTTGTAACTAGAATGTGTAGAGATTGCCTTGTAACTAGAATGTGTATATCATTATATTATTAACCCTGGCTGTAACCGTCTGCTCTTGAAAGATATCAGTGCAAAAATCCATTTTGAAAGCAGTCATTCTTTATTATTAAAGCTGAACAGGTAGGTGGAAAAAAAAAAGAAAAGAAAAAAGTAATGCATTTATAAAAAAATAAAATATAAATAATAATCTTTCAAATAGATGCAAAACATTGCAAAAACACATAAATTGATTACAAATTAATTAAAAATGATCGTTATTTTACATTTTTAATGGAATACTTGTTTTCATCCATTGTTACACCTCAGTGCTCCTGATCTATGGTCTTTTCGCAACCACTTCCTGTCTATACAAGCTACAGCAAGCTACAAAAATGTGGGTTTCATGCACTTTTGATGTTTTTTTAATGCACTTTGGGTGCAACATTTTTCCTAGCAAGCACCTGTAAAGCTTGGACATGTGACTCTAAAAAACAAACACCACAGGTGCGCATTTGATGGGTTTTCCATTCATTTTAATAGGGAGGAACATTTTTGGTGCGCTTTTTAAACATGCACCAAAAATGCAGCATGAGGGACTTTTAAAAATGTACCGCACCCACAGTGCACTGGTGTAAAGAGTTCCTTAGGATTTAAAGGGATACATTTTTCATGCCTTTTTGTTCTGCTTTCTTAACATCAAAAGCACATCAAAAACTGATCAGTGTGAAAGGGTCCTTATGGCATGTTAATTTCTAGAACAGTTAATGAAAACAGTTATTTCTCATGGTGGATTTTCTGATGGTGACAACCATTGGCGGTGCGTCCATAGTGGGCGCAGGAGCGCCGCCCCCTTTCTCCCCTGTACGCATCAATCAAGTCAACAATACATAGACTCATGCATTGCATGAATCTATGTATTGTCGCCGGCCGACGCCGCCCACTATTCAGGTGTCCGGCCCCCTGGTGAGCGCCGGCCATCTGAATAACAGTGGTAGGTGTATTTTGGAAGTGCCTATCAGAGCCAGCGGCTCTGATAGGCTTCCCGATTACAGCCTGTGGGCTCTAATCGGCTTCCAAATAGTTAACCAGAGGGCGCACAGGCTGTGCATTCCCTGGTCGCCTCTCAGCCAATCAGGTTCACCGGGTCTGGTTACCGGTAACCTGATTGGCTGAAGCGACATTGAGGGTGGGAGAAGACATCGAGGGAGCGTGGAGGAGGATGGCTGACCCGAGAAAGGTAAGTGTCGGGCGGAAGGGCACTCTGGTGATATTTGAGGGGGCAATCTGGCGGCATTTTATGGGGCAAACTGTCGGTTTTTGGGGGGCAAACTGGCGGCAATTGATGGGCACAGTGGCGACAATTGATAGCACAGTGGCGACAATTGATGACATGGCACAGTGGCGACAATTGATGGGCACAGTGGCGACAATTGATGGCACAGTGGTGACAATCGATGGGCACAGTGGCTGCGTTTGATGGCACAGTGTCGACAATTGATGGCACAGTGGTGACAATTGATGAGCACAGTGGCTGCATTTGATGGCACAGTGGCGACAATTGATGGCACAGTGGCTGCGTTTGATGGCACAGTGGCGACATTTGAGGGCACAGCGGCTGCGTTTGATGGCACAGTGGCGACAATTGATGGGTACAGTGGCTGCATTTGATGGCACAGTGGCGACAATTGATGACACAGTGGCGAAATCTGATGGGCACAGTGGCTGCGTTTGATGGGCACAATGGTGGCAATTGATGGGCACAGTACCTGCGTTTGATGGGCACAGTGGCTGTGTTTGATGGGCACAGTGAGGCTGCAATTGATGTGGTTTTTTTTTTTCATTTGTTTGCACCCCCCAAAAATTTTGAGCACCAGCCGCCACTGGTGACAACAGTTGCCCATGCCTGTGTAATATGTGTAGAAACAGCTAGTAGTAATCTTCATTGGAAGCCGGTGTGACAGGGTGACAACACAGGAGTACAGCTGGGAGACAGGGAGAGAACATTGTCATCCTGTAACAGGAGGTGCTTGAACAAGGACCTTCATGGCAGGATCACCAGGTATTTTAATGAAAACTACATATTAAAAATATTGCAAAATGACTTTCAAAACAACATTGAGTAATGCTTATATGAGGTTTTAACAGTTTACATCTGCTTTAACCACTTGAAGACCAAGCCTTTTTCTGACACTTTTTGTTTAAAAATCTAAATTTTTTGCTAAAAAATTACTTAGAACTCCCAAACATTATATTTTTTAAGCAGAGGCCCTAGATAATAAAATGGTGGGTTTGGCAATGTTTTAAGTATTTGCACAGCGGTTTTCAGTAAAATTCTATAAAAAATACACTTTATTGAATTTTAATGCACATAAACACAATATAATACCCAATTTTTTGTAAAATATAAAAGATCGTGTAAATAGATACCTTCCGCCTCCTGTAAAAGTCATCCAGCCAGCAGACCCACATTTTTTCCATGTAGCTGTTGATAGGGTAAATGGAATAGCCATTTTATTTATCAAACATTTATTTATGATTATCAAAACATGTATTTCTGATTAAGCAGATATATTTGATACAAATTGTTAGAAGCCATATTGTATAACAGCTGTTGTGTTCAAATTCTATTTACACCTTCATTTGCAAAGATTGCTATCTCGGCCTTTTCCCAGAGAACTACTAAAAGTGACATGTCTATTGTGTACCCAGTATTTTGCATTTCAATCAGCATTTGACTTCAAAAAACCTTAACCACTTGCCGACCAGCGCACAACGATATACGTCGACACAATGGCACGGCTGGGCAGATGGACGTACAGGCAGGGCCGGCCCTACCATGGGACCCGATGGGACCATTGTCCCAGGCGGCAGGTTCTGAGGGGCGGCACATTGACGCCCATAAATACAGTAATCCCGCCCAATCAGGCTCCGCTACGCCCACCCGCTCCGCTCTTCATCCCACTATGTGGATGGCCCAGCGCCGCTGCTATTAGAAGTATTGGCAGACCATTCGCTGCCATAACCGCACAGCTGGCCGCCCGCCCATCCTCTCCACGGCTCCCCCCCCCCCATGCTGCTGACGAGAAAGTCAGCTGACGAACAACAGCGTAAAGGGGGAGGAGCTTTCGGCTGAGCAGAGACCACATGATGGAAGAGGGATCGCTATAGGCGCGGCTGACACTGAGAGAAAGTAAGTGTCACTAATCCCATCTCCACCACCCCTGCCTGTTTCTAACCTCCCCTACCACCCCTGCCTGTGTCTAACCCCCCTGCCTGTTTCTAACCTCCCCTACCACCCCTGCCTGTGTCTAATCCCCCTACCACCCCTGCCTGTGTCTAATCCCCCTACCACCCCTGCCTGTGTCTAACCCCTCTACCACCCCTGCCTGTGTCTAATCCCCCCCTACCACCCCTGCCTGTTTCTAACCTCCCCTACCACCCCTGCCTGTGTCTAATCCCCCTACCACCCCTGCCTGTGTCTAACCCCCATACCACCCCTGCCTGTGTCTAATCCCCCTACCACCCCTGCCTGTGTCTAACCCCCCTACCACCCCTGCCTGTGTCTAATCCCCCTACCACCCCTGCCTGTGTCTAACCCCTCTACCACCCCTGCCTGTGTCTAATCCCCCCTACCACCCCTGCCTGTTTCTAACCTCCCCTACCACCCCTGCCTGTGTCTAATCCCCCTACCACCCCTGCCTGTGTCTAACCCCCCTACCACCCCTGCCTGTGTCTAATCCCCCTACCACCCCTGCCTGTGTCTAACCCCCCTACCACCCCTGCCTGTGTCTAATCCCCCTATCACCCCTGCCTGTGTCTAACCATCCCTACCACCCCTGCCTGTTTCTAACCTCCCCTACCACCCCTGCCTGTGTCTAACCCCCCTGCCTGTGTCTAACCCCCCTACCACCCCTGCCTGTGTCTAACCCCCCCTACCACCCCTGCCTGTGTCTAACCCCCCTACCACCCCTGCCTGTGTCTAATCCCCCCCTACCACCCCTGCCTGTGTCTAACCATCCCTACCACCCCTGCCTGTGTCTAATCCCCCTACCACCCCTGCCTGTGTCTAATCCCCCTACCACCCCTGCCTGTGTCTAACCTCCCTACCACCCCTGCCTGTGTCTAACCCCCTACCACCCCTGCCTGTGTCTAATCCCCCTACCACCCCTGCCTGTGTCTAATCCCCCTACCACCCCTGCCTGTGTCTAACCCCCCTACCACCCCTGCCTGTGTCTAATCCCCCTACCACCCCTGCCTGTGTCTAACCTCCCTACCACCCCTGCCTGTGTCTAACCTCCCTACCACCCCTGCCTGTGTCTAACCTCCCTACCACCCCTGCCTGTGTCTAACCCCCCTACCACCCCTGCCTGTGTCTAATCCCCCTACCACCCCTGCCTGTGTCTAATCCCCCTACCACCCCTGCCTGTGTCTAATCCCCCTACCACCCCTGCCTGTGTCTAATCCCCCTACCACCCCTGCCTGTGTCTAACCTCCCTACCACCCCTGCCTGTGCCTAATCCCCCTACCACCCCTGCCTGTGTCTAATCCGCCTACCACCCCTGCCTGTGTCTAATCATCCCTACCACCCCTGCCTGTGTCTAACCATCCCTACCACCCCTGCCTGTGTCTAACCATCCCTACCACCCCTGCCTGTGTCTAATCCCCCTACCACCCCTGCCTGTGTCTAATCCCCCTACCACCCCTGCCTGTGTCTAATCCCCCTACCACCCCTACCTGTGTCTAATCCCCCTACCACACCTGCCTGTGTCTAATCCCCCTACCACACCTGCCTGTGTCTTATCCCCCCCCCTACCACCCCTGCCTGTGTCTAACCATCCCTACCACCCCTGCCTGTGTCTAATCCCCCTACCACCCCTGCCTGTGTCTAATCCCCCTACCACCCCTGCCTGTGTCTAATCCCCCTACCACCCCTGCCTGTGTCTAATCCCCCTACCACCCCTGCCTGTGTCTAATCATCCCTACCACCCCTGCCTGTGTCTAATCCCCCTACCACCCCTGCCTGTGTCTAATCCCCCTACCACCCCTGCCTGTGTCTAACCATCCCTACCACCCCTGCCTGTGTCTAACCATCCCTACCACCCCTGCCTGTGTCTAATCCCCCTACCACCCCTGCCTGTGTCTAATCATCCCTACCACCCCTGCCTGTGTCTAATCCCCCTACCACCCCTGCCTGTGTCTAATCCCCCTACCACCCCTGCCTGTGTCTAACCATCCCTACCACCCCTGCCTGTGTCTAATCCCCCTACCACCCCTGCCTGTGTCTAATCATCCCTACCACCCCTGCCTGTGTCTAATCCCCCTACCACCCCTGCCTGTGTCTAATCCCCCTACCACCCCTGCCTGTGTCTAATCATCCCTACCACCCCTGCCTGTGTCTAATCATCCCTACCACCCCTGCCTGTGTCTAACCATCCCTACCACCCCTGCCTGTGTCTAACCATCCCTACCACCCCTGCCTGTGTCTAACCATCCCTACCACCCCTGCCTGTGTCTAACCATCCCTACCACCTCTGCCTGTGTCTAACCTCCCCTACCACCTCTGCCTGTGTCTAACCCCTTACCACCCCTGCCTGTGCCTAACTATTCCTACCACCCCTGCCTGTGTCTAACCATCCCTACCACCTCTGCCTGTGTCTAACCTCCCCTACCACCTCTGCCTGTGTCTAACCCCTTACCACCCCTGCCTGTGCCTAACCTCCCCTACCACCCCTGCCTGTGTCTAAACCCCCTACCACCCCTGTCAGTATCTAAACTCCCTACCACCCCTGCCTGTGCCTAACCTCCCTTAACCCCCCTGCCTGTGTCTAACCTCCCCTCCCCCCTCACCACAACCGCCGCTGCCTCTGTCTGAACCCCACCACCACTATTACGTGGAAATCTGACTTCCTAATAAATGTAATTTTGTTTTTTATTGTCATAATATAAAATAATAAATGTGGGGGCCTTTTTGTGGGCGTGATTATTATTATTATTTTTTTGGGGGGGGGGCGGTAGGGAGGAGGGGGGCAGCATTTTGATCCTGGGCCCAGGCAGCACAATGTCTCGGGCTGGCCCTGCGTACAGGTACCTCCCCTTTGAGATGCAGCATTGTGGGCGCGCGCGCCGCGAGCTCCGTGAGTCTGACCGCAGGTCCCGCGGACTCGATGTCCACAGGGATACCCGCGATCATCTCACGGAGAGGAAAAATGGGGAAATGCTGATGTAAACAAGCATTTCCCCATTCTTCCTAGTGACAGGACACTGATCACAGCTCCCTGTAATCGGGAGCGGTGATCAGTGTCATGTCACACGTAGCCCACCCCCCACAGTTAGAACACATCCCTAGGACAGACTTAACCCCTTCAGCGCCCCCTACTGACTAACCCCTTCACTGCCAGTATAATTTTTACAGTAATCAGTGCATTTTTATAGCACTGATCGCTGTATCAATGACAATGGTCCCCAAATGGCATCAAAAGTGTCCGATGTATTCGCCATAATGTCGCAGTCACGATAAAAATCGCTGATCGCCGCCATTACTAGTAAAAAAAAAATTATTAATAAAAATGCCATAAATCTATCGCCTATTTTGTAGACGCTATAACTTTTGCGCAAACCAATCAATAAACGCTATTGTATATGTATCGGCCTAAACTGAGGAAAAAAATTGTTTTTTATATATTTTTTGGGGATATTTATTATAGCAAAAAGTTGAAAATATTGCCTTTTTTTCAAAATTGTCGCTCTATTTTTGTTTATTGCGCAAAAAATAAAAACCGCAGTGGTGATCAAATACCACCAAAAGAAAGCTCTATTTGTGGGAAGAAAAGGAAGTACATTTTGTTTGGGAGCCACGTTGCACGACCGCACAATTGTCAGTTAAAGCGACGCAGTGCCAAATCGCAAAAAGTGCTCTGGTCTTTGGCCAGCCAAATGGTCTGGGGCTTAAGTGGTTAAGCTAGCTAGTTCCCACCCTTTGGTAAAAACATAAAAATTGTATTACACGGCCATAGCTAGGCAGAGCAATTTTTTCAAACTCAACATGTACTGTGATTGTGCTGCTCTATCTGCCTATAGCTAAACTACAGGCTTGTATAATAAATACATCTATTTTTCAATCTGGCTTCAGCAGTCAAAATGTTACTGAAACCCATGAGTCTTGAGGTTTCCCCTACACTGTTATGTACAAACTGGGGGTTATTTAAATCTGGTGCAAATCTGCATAGAAACCAGCTTCCAGGTTTTATTGCCAAAGCTTAATTGAACAAGCTGAAGTACCGTAAGAAGCTGATTGGTTACCATGCACAACCAGATTCTGAGTGTACCAGTTTTAGTAAATCTACCTCTGTGTGTCTATTGGGAGCTCTGAGGTATATCCATTAATAGTCTCAAGTCTATGAAATGGTGATATCCTTCTTTTCTTTTAGTTTCTATTATGTCTTGTTACGTTTTGTGCTATGGGGAAATTAAGACCCCCTTCTTTTTATTGAATTATGCCTGTAACTACTGTCTTATACCTTATGTTCTTATTGTGATCTTCTGTTTGTACCTACTTTAATTTAACTGTTTTAACAGGAAAAAAAAAGCCAACCAGTGGCTAATTAGCCACTAGGATAGCTTGTACATAAAGGCCGATTGCCTCCTGAAAAAAAAAAGCTGCAGGCATCATCCCAGTATAACCACTTGAAGTCAATCATGTACATATATGTGATTTGGCAGCAAGTGCTTAAATGTATTTTAAATGCAATTTATACTGTAGCGGGGGTTTAAATTTAGGGGGATACACCTGGGTGGTAGTATGACCCAGGTGTGTATAAATCCTGAAAGGATTTAGACCATTGTTAATTCGTGGAGGACTTGGTGGTGTATTGTTCTCCTTGGCCTGTGGGTGGCGGGGTTCCCACAGGTCTAGGGTAGATTCACTGCCGCAGTGCTGGCCTTTTTGTCCCCTGCCAGCGTTGGTACGGCGAGGGCGTGGAGCCCGCCGTGACGTCGCGGGAGGAGATAAAGGGGAGAGACTCCCTCACCACGAGGTCTTTTTCCTGGAACGCGCGCCCAGGCACCTTCAGCCTGGGTGCGGGCGGTTCGGAGTTCCGGCCCAGGCGTCCTAGGCCTGGTCGGAGCGGAGTTGGCGTCCATCCCAGGCACCTTCAGCCTGGGGTGAGGTACTAAACCGGAGGCCTGGAGCCCAGTGACTTCGACTGGGTCCCGCAAGGGCAGAGGAGTCCGAGGGTCTCTGAGGTGGATGGGGCCCATGTCTGAGGTGAGGAGGCCGGGGAGGTCACCCATCCGAAGAATCCGGAGCAGCATCAACCCGGTGACGGATGGGCCTTCGGTAACTCCCTTGGAGGGACATCTTCCCCCTGACAGGGGCCACAACGCAGCGAAGGTACTCCTATCTGCATTCTATTGAGTCACTGGTAGAGACTCACAAGTTCCTAGTTCTCTCTAGCCAAGGCTATAGTAACCGCTGGTGAAACCACAGTGGTTTAGCGTACAATCAGGATAGTGCCTCGACCTGCTCACCCCACCGTATTGAACTGTTATTGGGTCTCAACCAGTTGGCTGGCAAAGAACTGTTTGATTGTGAGTGTGACAATAAAACAAGTGTTGGACCCTAATCGGTGTGTGGTACTCTGGTTAATGGGAGCAAAGGGAAGTGTCAGCACAGCAAGACTTGGTCATTAATTGAAACGCACAGGCCCGAGGAAAATAACTGGTACTGGCCTTCACCTCACTCACTGCCATGGGGAGGACATGGGCCATAGCGCATCTCACTCTCACATACAACATACCCCTAGACAAAACGGATGGAGTGAGGTCGCTACACTTGGGGGCTCGTGAGTCCGGGATGATGTGTGTTTTAACTATGGAATTAAGAACGGCTGTGTTTGAACTTTGCTGCCCGGAGGAGTTCCGAGTGGGTCGGCCATGTGATCGGCCAAAGTGCATCCCTGCTCAAAGTCGTGGAAATGACCCTAAGACGGGAAAGGCCCATGCGGAAGAGCGAGAAGAGGGAGAAGTCCAGCCGTGTGACGTACTACATGTGGGGCTTTTACTGCACTGCGCCATGAGGCACCCCATGTCTACACAGTTCGTGGGCGGAGTTCGATGGAAGCCCGCGAAAATGTGCAAGTTGTGGGAGGAGTCTGGCCATGTGGAGGGACACACGTGGAGACTCCGGCGCGGGGTCAGTGCGTGATGGAGCAGCAGACAGTCGGGATGGCCTCAAGCTCCCCGTGGATTCCGGTTCCCTACCCCACGAAGATGACTACCTTTGCTGCTCCCCTTACAGACACGGGGATAAGACTCAGGCCCCGAGGGCAGTTGGCTCTGTATTCCTGCAGAGACACGGAGGCCCTCGGCATGATCTGTCCCGGATGCTCGGGACTGGTGGTCCACCTGAAGCCATTCGGGCGTTGTGAAGCATGCAGAGAATTTCTATTCGAGGTGGAGCCATCCACAGTAAGGCCTCGGGCCCTTCGCCTCAACTGCCTCACAGGTACCGCTACTCCGGAAGGGGAGATCCAGGCCTTTCCGGAGGTCCCCATACGCACTGACCAGGGCGACGTGACTGCCCAACCAGAGATTGGAAGAGAAAAATCAGAGGATGCTGCTTCGGTCACCACAGATTCCCTGCTCCCACCTCCGAAGAGGAAAGTCGGCCTGGTGCAGGCGTCCTGTGGTCGTGGTCGAGCTTCACCTCGTCGCTTGCCGGGCCTGGATGGATCCGGTTGGAAGAGTCCTGGACATCCCTGTGCTTCGAAAGGTCAAGGTGAGCCAGGGGCTGGGACTGTGGTGGTGGTTGGAGGTGTCGGGAGTCCACAGTCGGTGGAGCCCGCTAGGGAGGGTAGTTCCACGTCTAATAGAGACTACCTTCCCGCAGAGATGTACGACACCTCCGACCTAAAGTCGCTGTCGGACTGTGGGGACGACGGTGAAATAGACAAACTTTTTCACCACAAGGGCTGGGACAAACGCCCATTACCTGTGTTACGTGCACCACGAGATTCGCCTATGTCCATAGGAGATAGCACGCCCCGGGCGGAGGCCCCGGAGCCTACGAGGAAGCCTAGTCCTTCGCTTGTCCTTCCACCATCCGCAGCATCACCTGTTCTGGTGGCGGGGACACAACGCGCATCACTAGACATGTGCATTCGTTTTCGTCCGAATGCATTTTCGTCCGAATTTCAGCTATTTTCGTTATCGTTTTAACAAACGAAAACGAAAGCACAGAATCCGAAAACCGAAAGATCCGACATAAACAAATGCTTTATTTTCGTTTTCGTTGCTACAACAGTTCGATATAGATAGGAGATTCGACGTGACGCTGACAATAACAATCTGTGTCTATCGAACCTGTGGTCGAATGTGCCTAACCTTAACTCTATTAGTCCAAGATTATTCTACATAGGAGAGAAAAGATTCGACATTATAGAGAGAAAAGATTCGACATAGGAGAGAAAGATTCGACATAGGAGAGAAAAGATTCGACATAGGAGAGAAAAGATTCGACATAGGAGAGAAAAGATTCGACATAGGAGAGAAAAGATTCGACATAGGAGAGAAAAGATTCGACATAGGAGAGAAAAGATTTGACATAGGAGAGAAAAGATTTGACATTATAGAGAGAAAAGATTCGACATAGGAGAGAAAGATTCGACATAGGAGAGAAAAGATTTGACATAGGAGAGAAAAGATTCGACATAGGAGAGGAAAGATTCGACATAGGAGAGGAAAGATTCGACATAGGAGAGAAAAGATTCGACATAGGAGAGAAAAGATTTGACATTATAGAGAGAAAAGATTCGACATAGGAGAGAAAAGATTTGACATTATAGAGAGAAAAGATTCGACATAGGAGAGAAAAGATTTGACATTATAGAGAGAAAAGATTCGACATAGGAGAGAAAAGATTCGACATTATAGAGAGAAAAGATTCGACATAGGAGAGAAAAGATTTGACATTATAGAGAGAAAAGATTTGACATTATAGAGAGAAAAGATTCAACATAGGAGAGAAAAGATTCGACATTATAGAGAGAAAAGATTCGTTATTATAGAGAGAAAAGATTCGACATAGAGAGAAAAGATCACTGCTTGTGGGCGGAACATTCGACCGGAAATTTATGATTGCAGAGTCGTACAGTTTCGCTGCTCCGTCAAATTTTCTTTGAACATTCGACAGACACCATAAGCCTTCAATGACAGATTCGACCTTAATTAATTCAGATTTTCGGACGAATGCAATTTTTAACGAAAAACGAAATAAATAAAAACGAATTTCGGGAGTAACTTAATAAATTTATTTTTCGGACGAAAACGAAATTCCGAAACGAAATATTTCAGTGTGCACATGTCTACGCATCACTACGGGCACCAAGAGCAAAGCCATCATAGGTAGTGAAAGTACCTTGGCATCCAGAAGCCATTGTTCCGCCAGGAGAAGGGGAGCGGGCCACGATGCCTCCTTTGGCCCGACTACAGCGGCTTTTCGGCCAGAGGGTCGCCCGTGAGTTCGGATGGGAATATCCTTACTTGCCTCTGGACTTACTTTTTGAGGTTGAAGTCCTACGGCAGCGGTGGTATGATGAGTTTGTTTGGGAGAAGCTTAAAGTGCCTCATGCCCGTCGGTATTTGGCTTGTTCACCCTCAGTGTCCAAACAATTCAGAGACTGCAGAGCAGAATGGATGTGGGGCCGCCATATCCATGCAGACAAGGTGCGCATCTGCAGGAAGGATGGAGAGGACATCGATTATTCGGTGGAAACTTTCGATCAGCACCTAAAACTCCTGTTTTTGCCGGATCCAAAATTTTATTTGTGAGGAGAGACAGAGAAAAAGGAAAGAACTCTCCTGTATTTTTTTTTTGCTGTTGAACTTTCTGGAAGTATCCTTGCCGGAACATCAGAACTGTGCCCTAGTTTTTTGCTTGGGTTTTTCTACTCCTTGGAGAAATGAGAGCTGTTTGTTTGTTCTCTCTTTCTTCACACGTCAAAGACTTTGGGGTAGAATCAGAGTAGGGACACCAGAAGAAGGAAGATTCCACCAAGTGCCATTACCGCGGCACTGTCACCAGGTGGCAGTGTTGCGCAACGTTTGTTTCTTTACACTTGCATCACTTTACTCTTTGGAGCGAGTGAGTCTCTCGGCTGATAGACTCATTCATTCCAAATTAACACAAATGTGTTAGGATGTTGTGTTTTTGTTTCCCTTTCTGCAGGAGATCCGTCTGTCAGGGCTGCTGAGTGTGGGGTGGTTCTTGGACGGTGATGGGAGGGATTGTATGTGTATACATTGTCAGATGGTTTTATTGCAAAAGTTTATTGTTTCACGTTTCCCCTTCCCTTGAGCAGGCCTTGGCACAGTTAGGATTCAAATTTGAGGGATGGCCTCTGGGGTCAGGCTTATGTTACCACTCTTTGGGAGACATGGGCTTGCACCGGACGCTGGGGACCAGTGTCGCATCGCTGGGGGAGAGTGTAGCGGGGGTTTAAATTTAGGGGGATACACCTGGGTAGTAGTATGACCCAGGTGTGTATAAATCCTGAAAGGATTTAGACCATTGTTAATTCGTGGAGGACTTGGTGGTGTATTGTTCTCCTTGGCCTGTGGGTGGCGGGGTTCCCACAGGTCTAGGGTAGATTCACTGCCGCAGTGCTGGCCTTTTTGTCCCCTGCCAGCGATGGTACGGCGAGGGCGGGGAACCCGCCGTGATGTCGCGGGAGGAGATAAAGGGGAGAGACGCCCTCACCACAAGGTCTTTTTCCTGGATCGCGCGCCCAGGCACCTTTGGCCTGGGTGCGGGCGTTTCGGAGTTCCGGCCCAGGCGCCCTAGGCCTGGTCGGAGCGGAGTTGGCATCCATCCCAGGCACCTTCAGCCTGGGGTGAGGTACTAAACCGGAGGCCTGGGGTCCAGTGACTTCGACTGGGTCCCGCAAGGGCGGAGGAGTCCGAGGGTCCCTGAGGTGGATGGGGCCCATGTCTGAGGTGAGGAGGCCGGGGAGGTCACCCGTCCAAAGAATCCGGAGCAGCATCAACCCGGTGATGGATGGGCCTTCGGTAACTCCCTTGGAGGGACATCTTCCTCCTGACAGGGGCCACAATGCAGCAAAGGTACTCCTATCTGCATTCTATTGAGTCGCTGGTAGAGAGTCACAAGTTCCTAGTTCTCTCTAGCCAAGGCTATAGTAACCGCTGGTGAAACCACAGTGGTTTAGCGTACAATCAGGATAGTGCCTCGACCTGCTCACCCCACCGTATTGAACTGTTATTGGGTCTCAACCAGTTGGCTGGCAAAGAACTGTTTGATTGTGAGTGTGACAATAAAACAAGTGTTGGACCCTAATCGGTGTGTGGTACTCTGGTTATTGGGAGCAAAGGGAAGTGTCAGCACAGCAAGACTTGGTCATTAATTGAAACGCACAGGCCCAAGGAAAATAACTGGTACTGGCCTTCACCTCACTCACTGCCATGGGGAGGACATGGGCCGTAGCGCATCTCACTCTCACATACAACATACCCCTAGACAAAACGGATGGAGTGAGGGCGCTACAGCTACAATACAAAGACCTGAATTTTTACTGGATTTCTTCTTCCAGTATTCTCTTGAACAACAGCCAATCAGGTGTCCTGTGTTCACATGCGCTGACAAGAAACATGCTGACAGGAGGACAAAGCAGAGAGATGAGACTATTGATGCTCTTGCACTGTCAAATTACAGGCTAAGGTGGGGAGGTGACCTAGCTATGCTGCTTAAAGTGTTACTAAACCTAGGACCCTGTGTTCACTATATCTGGTCTCCCGCACTACACAGAACATGGAAATGCAATTATTTTAGTAAATATAAATGGCTAAATACCATCAGCAGTATATAACAGTCTTGTGACTTCCATCAGTGTCTGGCCAATCACTGGTTAAAGCTTGTAAGAGTAGTTTTCATTCTCCTCTGGCTGTCCTATGAGGCTGCATGACCCCCTGACTTTCTGTCTGGACACTGTTGATTGGTCCTGTGCTGATTACATGCACCCCCCCCCCCCCGCAAAAAAAAATAAAAAAATTCTCTAACAATACACACCAAACTGAGCATGTGCAGAGTGCCTCAAAGTCTTTATACTATCAGCAAATAGATTGGGGACAGTAAAATAAGGGGAGGATCAGAGAAGGAAGGATCAAACAGACTTTTTGCACCATGCAGAGATTAACCCCTTAGGTTCCACCGTGAGTGTAACAAGCATGCTTTGCTGCATATACAGACTGATTTTACTGTTAGAAAGAAAGGAAAAAAATGCGCTAATGTATAATACAATAAAAATATTCCCTTAAACTGTAACTCCACTTTCGTGGGGGAAAAAAATTGCAAAAAGAGAAAAAATAATATAGCGTGTACAATTGCGATACAAGTCACATTGTAATTGAATGTTAAAAATTACCTTTCCTTTTCAATCTGCAGCGGCTGTAATTTTCTATAAATGCAATGCAATATGGCTATATGAAGTTGTTCTGTACAGAGAATATGTACTGACCACTCCCCAGAAATATATTTCCTGCTTGTGTGATTGGCTCACCAATTTTCCCAGAAGTCTGCCTAAGATACAAGTCGAATTTCAGGCATCCCCTGCAACAAAAATGTCATTTTTGGTGAGATACTCTCAATAGGAACACATCTAAAGGGATACAGGCCCAGCAGCTTTCTTCATTAGTGCCCTGCACCTGCCACAGCCGACTGATAATTATGAAACCACTCCCATTAGATCCACTCAGGACATAGGCACAGAGGAACAAACATGGATTTTTTCAGAATAACAAAAGGTAGGAATCTGCAACAAAGTTTGTTATAATCTTTGCAATGTACATAGATCAACCATGGGGGAATGTTTTTTTTCTCAACAAAAGTTGAGTTACACTCAAAAGCAGCAACTCTTCTGCGAGATATACACAGTTCAAATCTTATAGTTTTTACTGAGTCGCGCTAACAATAGTTAACCTCCCTGGCGGTATTCCCGAGTCTGGCTCGGGGTGGAATTTCAGTACCATAAGCGGTAACCCCGAGCCAGACTCAGGCTTCATCGCAGGATACAGGGAAAGTTACTTACCTTGTTCCCTGGATCCTGCGATGTCTCCCTGCTGTGTGTGCGAGCCGTGTCTCCTCGCTCGATTCACACACAGTGCCGCCGAGCTCCGTTCCCTGGGACGTTGCGGCGCACGAGGGCGGAGATCGGCGCCAAATTCAAAAAAGTAAAAACACAATACACATACAGTATACTGTAATCTTACAGATTACAGTACTGTATAAAAAATTACACATCCCCTTTGTCCCTAGTGGTCTGGCCAGAGCCCTGTATGCAGTTTTATATTATAAATACAGTTTTTTCTGCCTGGAAACTGGAGTTCGTCCATAGCAACCAAAAAGTGTCCCTTTATGTCAAAAGTGGTTTTAGACCAGCTAGAAAACAGCGATAATAAATTAGAATCACTTGCAGAATTGAGCGATAGCGTTTTGTGGGGTAATTTGTCATCAAACACTGAAAAACACTTTTATTATTATTATATTATTATTTGTTATAATTATTTTATAGTTATTTATTATATTATAATTTATGATTTTGTGTTTCAAACTTTATCATACCCGGGATGTCTACTAGACTCTGGTTTGGACAGATTTAAGTGAGTTATTCCTAAGAATTGCAGGCCTACAATATAAAACGCCAAATTTCCATGCAAAATAATTGTACCGCTTTCAGCACCTAAAATCAGACAGAATCATACCGCCAGGGGGGTAATGTCCATAGTAAATCAAGAAAAATATCAAAAATTAGATAAACAAAATAAAATAGAATAAAATCCACATGTGATGAAATAGTAAAGTCCTTGATTGTAAGTCATCAACATCCACCACCATAAAATCATAATACTCTGTGATATCACCACCACCGAAAGCAGAAATGCTTGCTTACTAGGTCATATTGACCTTGCATTACAGGTCAAATGCACCTATTACTTAATACCCAGTCAGGGCCTTTTCCTATGGTTCCTACATCAGTCCTCCTGGCAACAATTTACGGGGTATCCAAGAACAAAAATGGCTCCACTTAGTGTAAAATTGTTATATCAGTGTCTACAACGCCCTAAAACAGAAGTGCCAGCCAGCACATACACAGCAACCTGTCCTTTACCTGTCCTTTACGGGATTCCACAATCACGGTGATGTCAGCATGTCGCTCACCCTACGCTTTTCGTCACACGTTGACATCTTCCAGGGTTGGGATTCCACGATTGCGATGACGTCAGCATGTCGCTCACTCTAGGCGTTTTGTCATCATGGCTTCCAGAAGACTTCAATGTACGGTGAATCGCTTGCTGTGTATGGGCCGGCCAGCACTTCTGTTTTAAGGCATTTTAGACACTGATATAATGTAAGTGCAAATTTTAATGACTTTTACAATAAAGTGATAACGATTTTACGCTACGTGGAGACTTTTTTTTGTTCTGGGATCTCCCTTTGGCATCGTTTCCAGGAGGACTGATGTAGGAACCATAGGATGACCGATATATGATTTTACTGTTGTCAGTTTAGTAACACTTTAACTGCAGTGGAGAAAAGTTAGGATATGTGTTTTAACTGTTAGCTAGCTGTTTTTCTGGAGTTTAGCTAAAAAAAAAAGAAACTTTCAGCTTCAAAAAAGCCATATAACATGATAAAAAATGGCCTTTAAATTTCTATTTTCTATAAACACATGTAGCGGCCTCACCCTCTCTCTCTTCTTTAATGGTTACTTTGGCTTCGGTCTAGGGCAGTGGTTCTCAACCTGGGGTCGGGACCCCCTTGGGGGTCGAATGACAATTTGCCAGGGGTCAACGAATCCTGGGCTGTTCCTGAAGCCTGCACCGCTCTCCCAGCCTTTTCGCAGCTGCCCAGCTGGGCTGTTCCTGGAGCCCGCGGCCGCCCACTCATCCTCTTCGCAGCTGCCCATTCAGTTCACATTATGGCTGGGGGGCAGAGACTAGAGGTCAGCTGACTGATGAGGAATGTGAAGTGGGAGGGGCTAGAGGAGACCCTATCTCCTGATTTCGGCATAGGTGTCACTGCTGCGAGACACCACAAAGTCGGAGACACAGTGAGTAACACTACCTGTGATTATAGTTCGCATTAAAAGTCCCCACTACAGTTCTCGGATCAGCAGATGACCTTGATCAGAGCACCTAAGTTGGCTGATCAAAACTCCCCCCAGCACTGCCACTCATTCCAACTCCCCGCCGGCACTGCCACTCATCCCATTCCCCCCACCCCCCACCAAGGAGTAAGAGAAGGAATAAAAATTGAGAATGCATGGAAGGGAGAGGAAAAGAGGGGGAGGAACAAAGAAAAAGGGAGAGAAAGAATAAGAGAAGGAACAAAAAAGATGGCTAGGGAGAGGGATGGGGGAAAAAACAAGAAATTAGGATAGAGAGAGATAAAAGGGAAAGAAAGAACCAAGAGAAAGAGTGACGCATCCTAAAATGTACCCTAATTCCCTGTACACACAATCGTTTTTTCCGATGAAAAAAGTCCGATGGACTTTTTTCATCGGAAAAAATGATCGTGTGTGGGCCCCATCTAACTTTTTTCCATCGATGTAAAAAAATAGAACATGCTTTAAATTTTTCCGAAAAAACGATCCACGCATGCTCAGACTAAATTACAAGACGGGAGCGCTCGTTCTGGTAAAACTAGCGTTCGTAATGGAGATAGCACATTCGTCATGCTGTAACGGTCTGAAAAGCACGGAGACTGAAAAGTGTGAATCGGCTAACACCAAACTTTTACTAACACGCGGTAACACAAAATCAGCAAAAGCAGCCCAAAGGGTGGCGCCATTGGATTTGAACTTCCCATTTATAGTGCCGTCATACGTGTTGTACGTCACGGCATTTTGGACGGTCGGAATTTTGTCTGATGGTGTGTAGGCAAGACTGATGGAAGTCAGCTTCATCGGAATTCCGACGGAAAAATTCCATCGGATTTTATTCCATCGGAAATCCGATCGTGTGTACAGGGCATAAGATGTTTTAAGACTGTACGAGTGGAAGGGACTCAGGGAGCGGTAAATGTCTGTGGGTTAAGGGTGCAAATTACATGTCTTGCCTTGAGTGCTGACAACCCACGCTACGAAAATAATTTGACTTTTTGGGGTCCCCACAACTTGGGAAATTTTATCAAGGGGTCACTGCACTGGAAGGTTGAGAACCACTGGTCTAGGGGTACCTTGAAGGGGAGAGCGAGGTGCGCCACAGCCCATGTCCTCTAGATTACAGCATGTAGAGGTGAAGGCCAGTATCAGATTACATTCGGGCTGTGTATACGCTTAGAGCCAGGTCTGTTCTGCTGATAACCCCCTTTGCTCCCAGTAATTGGAGTACCACACACTGAAAAAGGTCCAACACGTATTTATTCCATAACGGCAAACAAATAGTCCTTTGCGAGCAGACAGTTTGAGACCCATAGAACAGTTCAGTATTGGTGGGGAGTAGGTCAAGGCACAATCCTAAAAGAAACTAAACCGTTGAGGTTTCACCAATGGTTGCTAAGCACAGTGGCTGTTAAATGGACTTTTGGTACAGAGTCTCTTCCAGCAACTCTCGTGAACAGGAACTGGAGTTACCTTCGCTACATTGCAGCCCCTGTCAGGGGGAAGACATCCCTCCAAGGGAGTTACCAGAGGCCCCGCCGTCACCCGATTAATGCTGTACCGGGCTATTCGGAAGGGTTACACTCCCCAGCCTCCTCGCCTCAGATACGGGTCCCAACACCTTAGGGCCCCTTGGACTCCTCCACCCTCGCGGAACCCAGTCGAAGTTACTGGGTCCGAGGCCTTGGCCGTAGTACCTCACCCCAGGCTTAACCTGCCTAGTGGTATTCCCGAGTCTGGCTCGGGGTGAAATTTCAGCACCAAAAGCGGTAACGCCGAGCCAGACTCGGGATGGCATCGCAGTAATCCAGGCAGAGTTACTTACCTTGTCCCCTGGATCCTGTGATGCCTCCCTGCTGTGTGATCGAGCTGTCTCCTCGCTCGATTCACACAGTGCCCGAGTGCCGCCGAGCTCCGTTCCCTGCGACGTTACGACGCACGGGGACGGAGTTCGGCGCCAAATTCAAAAAAGTTAAAACACAGTACACATACAGTACACTGTAATCTTACAGATTACAGTACTGTATAAAAACCCCCTTTGTCCCTAGTGGTCTGTCCAGTGTCCTGCATGCACTTTTATATAATAAAAACTGTTCTTTCTGCCTGGAATTTGGAGATTGTCCATAGCAGCCAAAAAGTGTCCCGTTATGTCAAAAGTGGTTTTAGACCAGCTAGAAAACAGCGATAATAAATTAGAATCACTTGCAGAATTGAGCGATAGCGATTTGTGGGGAAATTCGTCATCAAACACTGAAAAACACTTTTATTATTATTATATTATTATTTGTTATATATATTTTATAGTTATTTATTATATTATAATTTATGATTTTTTTTTCTTAACTTTATCATACCCGGGATGTCTACTAGACTTTGGTTTGGACAGATTTAAGTGAGTTATTCCTAAGAATTGCAGGCCTACAATATAAAACGCCAAATTTCCATGCAGAATAATGGTACCGCTTTCAGCACCTAAAATCTGACAGAATCACACCGCCAGGGAGGTTAAGGTGCCTGGGATGGACTCCATCCCTCGCTCCGGCCAGGTCAAGGGCACCTGGGCCCGGAACTCCGGAAAGCCAGCACCCAGGCTGAAGGTGCCTGGGCGCGGCCGCGTCCTCCAACTCTGAACCCCGAGGTCAGGGCTTCCGCCCCTTTTATCTCCTCTCCTTTTGCGTCACAGCGGGTTCCCCGCCCCGCTGTACCGGCGCCAGGAAAGGACAAAAAGGTACAGTCTTGCGGTGCAGGTTCAACTCCGACCCAGGGCGACAACGCCACCTGCAGGCCACAGGGAACCTTGCACCACCAGAGTCCTCCAAGAACCACAAAAGGGATTCTCAGATTCCCTAACAATTAGTACATCTGGGTTAAATAACCCAGATGCTCCCACCCAAATTTAAATACCCACTACACACAAATCTATCTTTGAAAAAAAAAAACACATTGATAAGGTTATCTTTAGCCGAACACATGTACTTAAATATTTAGAAAATCCTTAAAAGAATATACATTCCTTTAGGCATTTCTTTGAACTTCTGATCGGCCTATTAACACGGGCACCATAGAACAAAATAAACAGACGGATATCAGAGCAGAAGCTTGGCATGCAATGTAATTTCTTAATTCCGCAATTAATCACTATATAAACTCCTTAATTAACCAAGCTTATTAATCACACTTCACATAACATAACGTGTGGAAGAGCCTGGCCGAGCAAGCAACCTTGAATCAGCTGATTTAATACGGAATGTCTTTTTTTTCAGATTTGTAATTGTGCTTGAATAAGACCAAGGCTACTTTGAAATCAAGACAATCTGTCGTGGTCTACAGAATGCAGCAAAGGCTCATGGGAGCTGGGATTAGCATGCATTTTGCTCAGCAAAGTTTGGACTTGTAAGATAAGGCTAGATCATAAACATTTTCCAACCATTGTTTTTCTCTCAGTATCTTCTTTTCAAGATGTCCCGCTGAATGCTCTGACTGCTAGAGAAGAGATCCCTTTTGAACGTAGGCTGAAAGCTCGTCTCTTTCATAGAACATTGCGACTCAAAAAGAAAGCAGCCTTTTGTTGCTTAGCAAATAACCCTTTTTTTTGCTGTGACTGTCTCATATTAACCACGTTTTATCATCAAGTGCCACAAGATGGTAAAAGAAGCAAAAGAAGAGTCGGAAACTTTCTAAAAGACTTCTTTAACCACTTGCCGACCGCCGCACGAACATTTACGTTGGCAGAATGGCACGGCTGTGCAAAGGGACGCCCCCTGCCGCAAGCTCTGTGACTAGGGCTGCTGTTAGAAATCACGGGGCCCCGCACAGCCTACCTGGCAGGCCCCCCCCCCAATATATCATTACCACATAACAGAGAACCTGTGTGAATTAGCCCTTTTTCATTTGTTTTTTACATAAAAAAATATTATATTCACAGTGACAAGGGGGCACACGGGGGGGGGGGGGGGGGGGAGTCAGAAGCAGGCAGAACAGGGAGGGAAGTCAGTATCGGGAAGAAATTACAGGAATGATGCCCTGTGTCTGTGTCTCTCCCTGCAGCAGCTGAATCCCAGCAGGAGGGGGAGAAACTGGCTTTCAGCTGCTGCAGAGAGCTGCACAGGGCATCCTTCTGCAACTGCCCCTCCGCCAAACCACACTATTTACCCCTGCTGTTTGGGCCCCCCTGTGTGCCTGGGCCCCCTACAGGAGGACTGGTGGTCCCCCCCTATCAGCGGCCCTGTCTGTGACCGTGCCCGCGGGACCCGCGGACTCGATGTCCACCGGTGTCCCGCAATCGTGTCACAGGGCTGCAGAACAGGGAGATGCCTTTGTAAACAAGGCATTTGCCTGTTCTGCCTTGTGATAGGACACTGATCTACTGTTCCCTGTCACCGGGAGGAGTGATCAATGTCGTGTCACTGGTAGCCCAGCCCCCACACAGTTAGAATCACTCCCTAGGACACACTTAGCCCCTTCCTCGCCCCCTAGTGGTTAACCCCTTCACTGCCAGTGTCATTTACACAGTAATCAGTGCATTTTTATAGCACTGATCACTGTATAAATGTCAAAGGTCCCAAAATAGCGGCAAAAGTGTCTGATGTGTCCGCCATAATGTCGCAGTCACGATAAAAATCGCAGATTGCCGCCATTACTGGTAAAAAAAAAAATATTAATAAAAATTTCATAAATCTATCCCCTATTTTGTAGACGCTATAACTTTTTGCGCAAACCAATCAATATGCGCTTATAGTGTTTTTTTTTACCAAAAATATGTAGAAGAGAACATATCGGCCTAAACTGAGAAAGAAATTCGTTTTTTTATATATTTTTTGGGGATAGTTATTATAGCAAAAAGTTAAAAAAAGTGATTTTTTTCCAATATTGTCGCTTTTTTTTGTTTATAGCGCAAAAAATTTAAACCGCAGAGGTGATCAAATACCACCAAAAGAAAGCTCTATTTGTGGGAAATTTGTGGGAGCCACGTTGCATGACCGTGCAATTGTCAGTTAAAGCGACGCAGTGCCGAATTGCAAAAAATGGCCCTGTCATTGGGCAGCCAAATCCTGCAGGGCTGAAGTGGTTAAAATGTCTCCTGATGTGTGTTTCTCTTTCACTGCAGGGTTTATGCATAAAATAAACAATGAGATGTGCACCAATAGAATAAATGTCCTTCACAAAATTTGACAGCAAGAAGCTGCATCTCTGTAAAGCAAGCACTCTGTAAATACAGCAAATAAAATAAAAACACAGTATTTGGTCCAAAAAAAATAAGCACCCTGCCAGTAACTGCACTGACCAGATTGTGATGTTAAAAGTCACAGCAGCATTTAAATGAAAGGAGGTTCAGGAGATGGCTGTACCAGAGAGTGAGCTTTCGGTTTAATAGTAATGACACCACAGCTGAGAAAATTAGTTCCAAATAGGGTTGCCACTTTTTCTTCAAACCAAACCCGAACATTTTAATATTAAATTTTTTGGGGGGGAAACACTAGTGACTAGAGGATTGTAATAGACCTGGGACACCTTTGTGGGCTCCAAAGAAAACACTAATGTGGCGTGCATAGTGCCCCCTCACCCTCCTGTCATTCCTGTCTGACTATTGTGTCCGGGTTTCAGGAGGACTGAAACCTGGACAGTGTTGGTCATCTTACTTTAAAAAAGTAATTAGTTAAGTTACAAATTACTTCTCCCAAAAACTAATTACGTTAGTAACTCAGTTACTACATTGCACAAGTAACTAGTTACTCAGCAAAGTAACTGTGATTTTTTTTTAGATTCTAATATTCTAAAGGCAGTGGCAGTGGTGGTGTACTTGGGGGGGGGGGGGGGTGGCAGCAATGGTGCCATCCTCTCCCACTACCACCTCTGCCTCTTACTGATCCCATCCCCCACCACTGATCTCATCCCTATCCCCCCCCCCCATCACCTCTGTTGTAGAAGTGATGGTGGGTGGGTAGGGATGGGATCAGTAAGAAGCAGAGGTGTTGGAGGTTGGGATGGATCGATTGCACTGCAATTCGAATCGTCACTTACTTCTGTGCCTCCAGGGATGCCTTTCCTCATGGGGAGAGAGAGACCCTCCCCTTCACTCGATTGGTGTCAGCTGGTCAGCTGACTTAATTTTTCAGTGTCTGCCCCGCCTCCCTACATTCTCTCTCTATGGATAGGCGGGGTGGGGTGGGGCGGTCCAGAGTCTCTCTCAGCTTGTCTTCTCAGCTCAGCGGGCGAAAGCCCCCCTCCCAGTGGCGGAACGAACGGCCAGGCGGTGCGGCCACGGCGGGCCTCCCGGTACCACACAGCACAGCCATAATGGCGGGCCCCTCACACTGGCAGACGGGCGGGCGGCGGGCCCCCTGACCCTGAAGTAGTGAAACGGCTATTCTACAGACTACAGTACCGCGGACAGCGCCAAAATTACACTACTGCCATCTAGTGGCGGTAGATGTAATTGCGGTAACGCCGCCCAAGTAATGGTAATTGCGTTACCATGAGGGGAAGAGTAATCAGTTAGATTACTCGTTACCCTCTAAAGTAACTGCGTTAAGTAACTCCGTTTATTCTAACTCAGTTACTTACATCACTGAACCCGGACACATGATTCAAAACCCGAACTGTGCGGGTGAATCCTGGATAGGTGGCAACCCTAGTTCCAAAAGATTCTAGATTCACCTTATTAACATTCTTTAAAAGAAGCTCAGTCAAGATGGGTATCACAGATTTCAAGCCTGCATGCCAGACTCCAACTCAAACTGCTTCTTCTGTCATGGACAGGACCTCATTAGGCTGTGAGTTTATCACTTCATTACTGGTGTCCTCGCTGGGGTGAAAAAACGAATGATTCCCATCAAAGAAAGTCATAAAGTCTGAATAGCTGTATCCCCAGGTTCTTTTCACGTTGCCCCTTCTTTCCGCACCTCAACCGACTTTGCCACTATGACAGGACCACCAGGACTTCTGCCAGGACCTTCAGAACTCCTACTTTCACAATCCCTGCCAGGACTTCCAGTAATCCCTGCTGGTCCTTCCAATGGCGCTTGGAGAATTATTACCACTACTTCCAATGGTGCTTGCAGAATCCCTGCTAGGATTCCGGGTACCCCTGACAGTACTTCTAATGGCACTCGTGGAATAAGTATGTGAGCATTTCTAAAGGTGTTCACACCATCAACACTAGCATTTCCAATGGTGTATGCAGAATCCTTGAAGGGACTTTAAGTCCTCCATTAACAATGCTGGGTATGTCCTCTGATTCATATATAGGTATAATCTTTGGAAGGGGCTGGTGCTGTGACTTCTTGCCAACTACCCAAATTGTGCAAAAGAGCTATACTTTTCTGATTGCTTGTTTCATTGCTAACGCAGACTGAACTGACTATTTTCTTGTCTGCCCCCTTACCACAACATCTGCCTGAACCTGACTACTCTCTTGCCTGCTGTTTGCCCACAACCTTTGCCAGGACCTGACCACTATTTTTCCTACTGCCTGCCCATGACCTATGCCCAGTGGTGTATTTAGGTTTTGTGCTGCCCTAGGCCTGACTAAACTCGTGCACCCCCTAACTTAAATATGACCCACCCCTTCCGGTCAAGGCCACACCCATTTCTGTTTAAGACCCGCCCTGAAATTTTTGAGTGGGGACACTAGTTCCGAGGGCCTGGGGGGGACAATGGATTCCCTTAATTTGCATAGATTTCCTCTCACTTCCTGTTTGGCTATGGGGCAGGAAGTGAAGGGAAATCTCTGCAATGGGACAGGGATGGTAAAAAATAAACTGACAGGGGCTATAACCCACCCTTACTCTATCCAAAATGAAAAAAAAAAAAAGTGTTGCCTATAGTTCTACTTTAAGCACAAATTTCTGATAATTTTATGGAGAGGACTAAGAAGAAATTACCATGCCAATGGTGCAGCAGAAAACATAGCACAGTGATGAAGGTTTGTGGTCCAGGATGATAGGACAGTCAAAATTAGAAGCAGGCCCCCCCCCCCACAGTTGCAGAATGCCGGGCGCCCGCATACCGGAAGCAGTGCGGCCTCTTTATGGGGGCGCTAGACTAATTTGCCTCTCAGCCCGGTCTGCCCCATAAGACTGGCGCTACACTAACAGTGTAGCGCAAGCCGGCGGGGACTCTTTCCATGCTGCCCCCCTGCAAAGTGCTGCCCTAGGCCTGGGCCTTGTTGGCCTAGGCCAGGATACAGCGTTGCCTATGCCTGGATCTAACTACTCTTTTACCTAATGCTTAGTCCAATATCTCCACACAGTAGTTTTCCTGTTCTTGCTTATCCCTTGTGGGGCGTTCCTGAGAGACGCTACCTGGAACAAGCATGCAACGAAACCCATCTCCACCACCAGAAGTTTTGGTGAAAACCGGCTGGTTCTTAGCCTCGGGGTACCTGTGTCACCTGTCAGGGGGTGCTATAACGATAAGACATGGGCAAGATGCATGCTACTGGAGACAGTTCGCCACTCAACGAACTCTACATACAGATTTCTGAACTGAGAATCTTTGTGCAAGAAATTCAATATAGCTACTTTTATCTTCAGGCATGCATCCAATCCCTCGCCAGTCTGCCTGCTTCTGCAGTCAGAGGTACAGCAGCTCCTACCACAGCTATGCCACCTACATCAGAACCCAAGGTACCCCTTTCTAATCACAGCCCAGTGGAGCACGGTCAGTTTAGGGTGCTAGTGTAGTGCTTGCACCCTGTACTTTTCTTTGCACCCAAGGACCTACTCTGATGAGCAGACTAAAGTGGGTACTGGTATCTCTCTTTTGCAAGGGGGCCTCAAGCCTGGGCCTTTCTGCTTATGAAGCCAGGAAAAGAGGCCCTGACGTCTGTCTCCTCTCTGTTTGAGGTACTGGCTGAACTTTATGATGACCCGTCTGTCCATTCTCTGTAATCTACGTCAGGCATAATATGTCTCTTCTGTAATAAATTTCCTTCCGGCTCACAATTTTTATGTGAAGGCCACAGACTAATTATAATTAGACTCTGAAAGCTGTGCTCAAAAAAGGCAGGCAGAGAGCAAAGGAATAGTTACCAGTGGTCTCCTTGTAGCTTATCTTCCCCCATTACTGACTTACCCTGTCTTGTTCTGCATTGTGTCTTTGTATAGAAGTGGCCATCTTGATAAATGCAGGGTTTTGCTACCCCAGGTCAGAGTCGCAGCAAGGAGAACAGTGAGCAGCAGTAATATAATCACCACTTCAGCTCCGGAAGGTTTACCCCCCTTCCTGACCAGGCCATTTTTTTTTGCGATACGGCACTGCGTTGCTTTGACTGACAATTTTGCGGTCGTGCAGCACTGTACCCAAATAAAATGTATGTCCTTTTTTTCACACAAATAGAGCTTTCTTTTGGTGGTATTTGATCACCTCTGCGGTTTTTAACAAAGAATGACCGACAATTTTGAAAAAAAAAACAATATTTTTTTACTTTCTGCTATAAAACACATCCAATAAATAAATGTAAAGAAAATCGAATTTCTTCCTCAATTTAGGCCAATATGTATTCTGCTACATATTTTTGGTAAACAAAATCCCAATAAGCGTATATTGATTGGTTTGCGCAAAAGTTATAGCATCTACAAACTATGAGATATAGTCATTATTTTTTTTACTAGTAATAGTGGCGATCAGCGACTTATAGTGGGACTGCGATATTGAAGATGACAAAATTGGACACTAACTGACACTTTTTTGGGGACCATTGACATTATTACAGTGATCAGTGCTAAAAATACGCACTGTCACTGTACTAATGACACTGGCAGGAAAGGGGTTAATATCAGGGGTGATCAGAGGGTTACTGTGGGGAGGAGCTTTTACTACTGGAAGACATGGATCAGTGTTTCTGTTTCCCAGAAACACAGGATCCATGTCTTCTGTACTCACAGAATGACAGTTTGCCTTGTTTACATAGGCAGGCTGTCATTCTGTCAGAAAAATGGATGATTGGCGGGTTCCGGCGGACAACGGGTCCACGGGACCCGCTGGGTAAAATCACAGTGGGAGCGCACCCAAAATCTGGAAGTGTAGAATCACATATAAATATGTCATTCTGCACAGAGCGGCTGCCCTGTAGCAGTAAATCTCATATGGGGTGGTTGTGAAGCGGTTAAGAGCATTAAGTGTCACTTTTGTCTGCTGCTTCCTTCCTCTACTATCAGCATGAATCACTTCTGACAAGTTTTCCTGACACCAAGAGAAAAAAGGTGACAGGGAGGGACCTCCAGCTTATTGACAGCCTCAGCTCTATTACTGTATGCTGTGTGAAGGGGGGTGTGTCCCTTCCCTCCAATCATCTGTCAGAGCTCTCCTCACTGAGCTCTGCAGAGTGTAATTTCAGCTCTCCACCCACTTTTTTCTGAACTCTCAGACAAGCTTTAAAATTCAGCACTTTGAACAGATGTAGAGTAGAAAGGGCTGCAGATAGACAGGTACAACTTAAGAAAGGAGGATATTTTTCATCTCTGTGTATCAGCTGAGACCAGTCACTTCATTGGGTATATGTAAGGGTTTACAACCACTTTAAGGTACTTCTTAGATAGAACAAACAATAGCTTTTTGTTTAGTTTTTGTTAGAGTGCTGAAGTTTTAGAACTTCTAGCAGATGTTATTGCTGACTGTGACTCGATTAGGGAGGTTTTCCAATGTTTATGCCCACTGCTTATATCCTACAAAAAAAAAAAAGGTTTGGGTTGGAGTAATGATGTCAAGTGATGTATGGTGAGCGACACTGGCAGCTAAGGGGTTAACTGGCAATCATTTACTGTCTCGCCATATGCCTTAACATGCAAAGCATAGCATATAAATTCAGTGTTTTTCCATATACCTTAATTCCTCACAACTTCCGCGCTCGCAGTTATCTGCCACCTCAGCTATCTCCGGCTCACTTTCAATTAACTCCCTGCTCCATGGCTCATTTGCTGCTCATTCTGTGAATAATTAAGAAAGGAATTTTTAATAACTGTATAGAAGCTAATTCATTTATTGAGCGCCGTCCTTCTCCCTTGCAGCACTTCAGGCCGTGCCTGTGCCGCCCTGTAAGGACACCAGGGGGAGCTGTGCCCCAAGGCACATTTTGATTGCTTTACTGATGCAAAGCCATTGTGTTGAGCAATAGCTATTTTTAAGGAGGCCAAGCGCGCCAAACCTTACCTGTCTCTTTAACCTCTTCTCTGATGCACACCTCCTGCCTCATGTTTGGTACCCTTGACTGCACCTTTTGTTACACAGCTGCTTACGTTTGGCTTGCATGCTGATGTTGCTTTGAAAAAATGGAAAGAAATTCTGGACAGCCACACTCCAAAAAAGTTTTTGCCTATTATTCAAAAATGGACATCAAAAATACATGCCACAGCAGAACAGAACGGACAGAAGAACTGACGTGTTTCCCACTAACAAACAGTGCTTAGTCATAGCTATAACTGAGCACTGTTTGTTAGTGTGAAACGCGTCAGTTCTTCTGTCCTTTCTGTTCTGCTGTGGCATATATTTTTGATGTCCATTTTTGAATAAAAGGCAAAAACTTTTTTGGAGTGCGGCTGTCCAGAATTTCTTCCTATTTTGCATTGTTACATGCATTGCCAACACCTGGGGCTTCTAATCTGGAGGAGAGGCTTTTACCTTTGCTTGAACTTCCTGGAGCGGTGATATCCCTTTCTCATGCTGATGTTGCTGCGTCACTTTTTCTGCATATGTTGCTATTAAGGTTCTCACCTTTTCTGGGAAAAAAATACTGATCTTATGATCTCTTTCCTATTAAATGTTTGGCAGCATGACCAGTTGGATACTCTGGTTACCATGCGTGATGGATGATCATTGGCTGGGTGTAAGGTTTATGAGAACAGACAACGGGGGTGTGGCTACTCTGGGCTGTGGATTTAAACCCCAGGGGCTCTATATAGCTATGAGTCTTAAGCCCCATACACACGGTCGGACTTCCATCGGACTTTTCTGTGTTTTTTTGTCCGAACGGAGTTGGTCGGGAACACCCATAGCATACACACGCTCTGACTTTTCTTCAAACTTTCCCAAAACTTTTTACAACATCATGTGGTTTTTCAGCTCTTTTCTGCTCTTTACTGCCACCCTTTGGTCAACTTCTGCTATTGTTGGTTGATTTTAACATTAGTTGTTTTGTCCATCGGACAAAAGTCCGATGGTTTTCTGTACACACGGTCGGACTTTGCTTCATCTGACTTTTGTTGGGCAAAAGTTTGTCCGTTTGCAGACCCAACTTTTGTCCAATGAAAACAAGAAAAAAGCAAAAAAAAGTTTGTCCGATGGAGCGTACACACGGTCGGATTGTTGGTCCAACTTGCTCAAAATGAAGTTTGTTGGCCAAAAGTCTGACCGTGTGTACGGGGCTTTACTCAGTGTTGTACTTGTGTCTGCTTGCAAAAGTGAAATGAATGCCTATTAAGCTACAAGTAAGTTAAATCAAATCGAAAAGGCAAATTGATTTGCAAAAAATAGGGGTTAATAAAGGTACAGATATCTTTAGATGCTTCTAGAGGCTATTGGGAGGCAAAATAATTTGTCAAATGTCAGAGCTGCCTTAAAGCAGAGCCCCATGAGAACACAAAGTTGACAGTAACAGTAGATATTGTGCAGGACGCCGGGGAGGGGTCCTGGACAGGAGATATTGTTCCTGCTATTTGAGTTGTGGTCCCTTTAAAGCAGAGTTTAAGAGAAATTGTTAGTAGTCAGTAGGCTTGTGCACAACGGAAAAATTCGTTCCGTTTCGGTTCGTTTCTTTCCGGTCCTGTTGATTCGTAATCATTCGTAATTTTGCTAGAAGGGATTTTTCGTGTTCGGACTCATTCGTATTTTTGCAAGCGACATTTTTCGTTGAATTTTTTGTTGCTTTATAATTCGTACTTTCGGTAGAGTACGTTGTTTTTCGTTGATTCTGGACACAACTCCTACTTTCGTAACTTTTTTTGGGTTCGTTGATTCGTAATTTTCCGTGTCTCTCTCACAATGACGCTGCCTATTATGTCTAATGTGCTTCGAATGGATTTGTACTTTTCTAAATACATAGCGGTTATTTGTAACGATTCGAAATCTCGTATTTTACTTTCGTTTTTTACATGCGGCTATAGGCTCCGCCCCTGTACACCATTTTGAGAGGGTTCAGCACGGTGAGGGAGAAGCAGAGAGCAGAGCAGAGTGAGTGTTATTGTGCTTCGAATGGATTCGAAATCTCGTATTTTACTTTCGTTTTTTACATGCGGCTATAACCTCCGCCCCCTGTACACCATTTTGAGAGGGAGTTCAGCACGGTGAGGGAGAAGCAGAGAGCAGAGCAGAGTGAGTGTTTTTGTGCTTCGAATGGATTCGTACATTCGTAACTTTTTTCATAACGAATTATGCCGAAGACCTTCGGGCATTCGCTATTTTGCGGTATAATTTATTTCGGATTCGGTCTTATTCGTAATTGCTCTGTTCGGAAATTCGAATGCTTCCGAATGTCCGAAAGTTGCTAAATTCGGACGAATTTCGATTCGTTACGAAACGAATTGCACAAGCCTAGTAGTCAGGAGGTTCTCAGCCATGAGAGGTGAGGAGTTCTGGGGTAGTCCGGTCACAGAGGCAGATTTTCAGTATGGAGAAAAGGGGACAGATTTTCCTCATTTGGGAGCCAGAATTCAAAGGTTTGTAAATATACATTTACAATACAGGCTCTCCTCACTTAACAACCAGGTTCCATTCTAACGAACAGGTCGTTAAAACAAATTGGTCGTTAAATGAGGAGCCACAACAAGTAAACAATATTTTAAGCATTCTTGACTACTGTACTGTACTGTATTGTGAAAAAAGGTTTAAACACAAAACTCCAGCTCAATAAAGTTGTTTTGATTTCCATAAGCACAGAACACAAACAAAAATTCTGTACTGTACTGTACAATACAATGATGTACAGTGCGTCATTCGGGTGGGGAGAGCTGGTCGTAAGTCTGAGTGGTCGTTAAACAGGTAAGTCGTTAAACGAGTAGTATCTGTATACACTATATTGCCAAAAGTATTGGGGCGCCTGCCTTTACACGCACATAAACTTTAATGGCATCCTAGTCTTATTCCGTAGGGTTCGATATTGAGTCGGCCACCCTTTGCAGCTATAACAGCTTCAACTCTTCAGGGAAGGCTGTCCACAAGGTCAGGCCCGGACTGGGACAAAAAATAGGCCGGACTGGGACAAAAAATAGGCGGAGCTTCGCGGCGGCGGTTAATGATGGGAATAGGGGTTCCAGCACCTTGTACCTCTGGACCCCTTTACATTACACAGCACCCTGGACCCCTTTACATTACATAGCACCGCACCTCTGGACCCTTTTACATTACACAGCACCCTGCACCTCTGGACCCCTTTACATTACACAGCACCCTGCACCTCTGGACCCCTTTACATTACACAGCACCCTGGACCCCTTTACATTACATAGCACCGCACCTCTGGATCCTTTTACATTACACAGCACCCTGCACCTCTGGACCCCTTTACATTACACAGCACTCTGGACCCCTTTACATTACACAACACCCTGCACCTCTGGACCCTTTTACATTACACAGCACCCTGCATCTCTGGACCCCTTTACATTACATAGCACCGCACCTCTGGACCCCTTTACATTACACAGCCCCCCACAGTTTGTTACACAGATACCCCCTAACAGTTCTGGACCCCCTGCATATTACACAGACCTCCCTACAGTACAGACCCCCTCCCTACAGTACAGAAACCCTCCCTACAATACAGACCCCCTACAATACAGACCCCCCTACATTACAGACCCCCCTACAATACAGACCCCCCTACATTTTAGACCCCCCTACAATACAGAACCCCCCTACATTACAAAACCCCCCTACATTACTGACCCCCCTACATTACAGACCCCCTACAATACAGACCCCCTACAATACAGAACCCCCTACATTTCAGACCCCCCTACAATACAGAACCCCCCTACATTTCAGACCCCCTTCAATACAGAACCCCCCTACATTACAGACCCCCTACAATACAGAACCCCCCTACATTACAGACCCCCCTACATTACAGAACCGCCCTACAATACAGAACCCCCCTACAATACAGAACCCCCCTACATTTCAGACCCCCCTACATTTCAGACCCCCCTACAATACAGAACTCCCCTACATTTCAGACCCCCCTACAATACAGAACCCCCTACATTACAGACCCCCCTACAATGCAGAACCCCCCTACAATACAGAACCCCCCCTACAATACAGAACCCCCCCTACATTTCAGACCCCCCTACAATACAGAACCCCCCTACATTACAGACCCCCCTACAATACAGAACCCCCCTACATTTCAGACCCCCCTACATTTCAGACCCCCCTACAATACAGAACTCCCCTACATTTCAGACCCCCCTACAATACAGAACCCCCTACATTACAGACCCCCCTACAATGCAGAACCCCCCTACAATACAGAACCCCCCCCTACAATACAGAACCCCCCTACATTTCAGACCCCCCTACAATACAGAACCCCCCTACAATACAGAACCCCCCTACAATACAGATCACCCCTATAATACAGAAACCCCCCCTACAATACAGACCCCCCCTTCAGACCCATAATGTACCTCAGATCAGCGCGGGACTGCATGTTGGGTCCCCTCCCCCTGTGTGGACATAAAGGAGGAGGGGAAGGCGGCTTCACTCAGCTTGGCTATGTGAGACAGCCGAGCCGAGACTGATCAGATCATCAGTGCCGCGGCCACCTTGCCAGAGAGAAGGGGATCGTTGCGGGTCCCAGCCCCCTGATGTGCCGACGGGTGTCCCTGTCACTCGAGTGCGGCTCCGACTCGCAGCTGAGAGTGCACTGGGGCAGTGGCGTCACTAGGGTTGGTGTTACCTGGTGCAGCAAAACATGGTGTCACCCCCTCCTGTCTATCCTGCCCAGCGGCCTGCAGGCAGCGCACGGTCACAAGGCACACCCCCAAATGACCCCTGTAAATTAAAGTATAGGGTGGTGGGGCGTGTCCAAGATGGCGACGGGAGCGGACGTGTGTTAACTCCGCTCCGCCGACCGGATCTTTAATCCACCATCCCTGGGGTGCTGGGAGCCCATTCACTGCCACATCTGCCTGCTCTTTGCCCCAGGAAGCCCCTGCTCATGCCCGGCTATCGCAGAGGGGGAGTAGCGCGCCGGCAGAGCCAGAAAAAGAACGGCACCGCGTGCCATACTGAGGGGAAAGCCGCGGCAGTCTCCCCCACCATGTCAGCTAAGGAGGAGGAGGAGGTGAGTCACGAGGCTGCAGCTCCTAAGGCGTCCCCAGAGCACAGGGCACTCCTGAAAGCTATAAACGGCTGTAAAACGGCCCTAACTGAGAAAATAGACAATATACATATTGAACTGGGCCTGATCAGGAGAGACATTGATGCTTTTAAGGGCAGGGTGACAGAGGTGGAACAGCGTGTGTCTGCGGCGGAGGATGTGCAGAGGGAACACACGGCTGACCTCCATACCCTGAAAATCAGAGTCAAGCACCTGGAATTCCGCGCTGAAGATTCCGAGAATCGTAACAGGTGCAATAATTTACGCATTATAGGACTGCCTGAGGGGTCTGAGGGGCATGACACCACCTCGTTTACGGATCAGCTGCTGCGCACTCTCCTGCCTCGTGCCTCCTTCTCCCCCCATTTTGTGGTGGAGAGAGCCCACAGGATACCCACAGCCAGGGGCCCACCGGGGAACCCCCCACGTACATTTATCTTTAAACTCCTGAACTACAGGGATCGGGACCTTATTCTGAGAGAAGCCAGAAGTGTGGGTGACCTGAAGTATGAGAATGCCAAGCTCCTTATATTTCCAGACTACTCCATTGAAACACAAAAGCAGAGGAAGTCATTCGACCATGTACGCTCCCGCTTGCTGCCAAGAATTTGAAATACAGTATGCTGTTTCCCGCCAGACTCCGGGTCCAAGATGGAGAATGAGTAAGATTCTTCACCTCACCTGAGGAGGCATCTGCCTGGCTTGATACAATCCGGGCGGAATAAAGCAAGTATTTACTATGCACTTCCTTGTTGCCTTTAAGTCCTCCTTACTGCAAATCTATATGTGGCCCTCTGGCAGTTTCCTCCTTCTATTTGCTGATTGACTATGTGTTTCCCTATTGACTCAGGGACATTGACATATTTTCTTTCACTTTCTTTTTATTTTTATTATTTTTTTTCTGCCTGTTATCCTGCCATGAGAGGCAGAGGGTCGCAAAATGCAGCAATGCCTACTGAGGGTGGGCCCTGATGATATGTCCATTTGTACCCCTTATGCCCTGACAAAGTTGCTCTTATCTTGTTTATCGCTTTTTGGGAAACATTGCCAAGGCCAGGGGCTCACGTGCTCTTGAGGAAGGACTGTAACTACACCAAGTTTTTGTACCCCCAGCTTGCTGGGTGACCGGCACCATATTTATCATCCGGACGACCCTAGCAGTTATGGGTTTGTAGACTTATGTTTAGTAAGCCTCTTGCACACGTTACCTCCAATGCGCGGCGGCTTGCCGTGCTGTTCTTGGGAAGGAATGCCACCCGCTGTTCCGGGGGGCTGGCAGGGAGGGGGGGTGGTTTTGTAGTTATTTTTTTTCTTTTTGTTTTTGTTACTGTTTTACTGTTTACTATGAGTTTGTATATCTGACACAGTCAATTGGGCCTGCACTTTTACCGCCCTTTGGGGGCTACTCTCTCTGTGCTGTGCGGTTGTTGGCTTCCGCTCCATCCGGGTCGGGGTCATCCCCTGAATGCTCTCCAGTGTTGCTGTACTTGCAAGCTGAATGGCGTCGCTAACACTTGTCTCCTGGAACACCAGGGGCCTTAACTCCCCTGTGAAACGGTCACTGGTGTTCCAGTTCCTGAAGACCTATAATCCTCATATCTGTGTCCTCCAGGAAACCCATCTAATGGGGAGGAAGATCCTTAGTTTAAAGAAACCCTGGGTTGGTCATCATTACCATTCCACATATTCCAATTTTGCGAGGGGGGTTAGTATACTGGTGCGCAAATCCCTGCCGTTTCGGCTCTTGGGACAGATGGTTGACCCGGATGGACGGTACATAATATTGCATGCAATGGTGGAGAGTCTTGATTTGGTGCTGGTGGGTAGTGATGAGCCGAACACCCCCGGGTTCGGTTCGCACCAGAACCCGCGAACGGACCGAAAGTTCGAACGAACATTAGAACCCTATTAAATACAATGGATGCGAACGTTCGAATTCTAAAGTGCTAATTATAACAACTATTATGCATGTTATTGTCCTAAAAAGGGTTTGGGAACCCGGGTTCTGCACCAGGGGACATGTATCAATGCAAAAAGAAGTTTTAAAAACGGTCGTTTTTCGGGAGCAGTCATTTTAATGATGCATAAAGTGAAAAAAAAAAAGTCAAATATTCCTTTAAATATCGTACCTGGGGGGTGTCTAAAGTATGCCTGTGAAGTGCCACGTGTTTCCCGTGTTTAGAACTGTCCCTGCACAAAATGACACTTCTAAAGGAAAAAAAAGCCATTTAAAACTGCTTGCGGCTTTAATGTAATGTCTGGTCCCGGTAATATGGATGAAATTCTTTAAGAAAAATGGCATAGCTACCCCATGACCCCCCCCCCCTACCCCAGCCCATTACCAGCCCCTTTGGGTCTTGTATGGATATTAAGGGGAACCCCGCACATAAAATAAAAAAGGCCCTATATACTCTGAACAGCCGTATACAGGCGGTGCATACAAGACAGGGACTGTAGGTTTGTTCTTATGTAGAATGTGTTTGTAATTTTGAACAGGTACATTGTTGAAGTGTAGCTCCAGCCCAAAAATCTATTTTTAAACTTTTTGGGAAACATAGGTAAGGGTTATCACCCCTGTAACATTTGTTTTGCTGTCTGTGCCCCTGTTCAGAACATTTCACCTCACTTTCCGTCCCAATGACAACTGTTTTTGAAATGTGGTGTTTTTCTTGAAACAAGGATTGCTGATAAAGCATCAGTACAGATGAGACCCCTTTCTCCCATATTTATTCTTACAGGAGAGAATTTTCCTTTCTAGGGGTAGATTTCCTCTCACTTCCTGTTGTCTTCTTTCGTTTGCAAGTAGGAGTCGTTTGTAAGTTGGATGTTTGAAAGTAGGGACCTGCCGTATATACTCTGCAGAAATAGGCCCCTTAGTTGTTGGTGTTGGCACAACACTGTAAGCACTCAGTTACTCTTGGTTGGTGCTGGAACGCCCTGCTGTCAACTATTATATCAGGAATTTTAATTACATATAATTGTTGAACAGTGGTAGTAAAAATTGGGGCTTTGATGGTGGTGCTGGTGCCACAACACTGTAAGCCCTGACAGTTACTCTTGGTGGGTGCAGCAATGGGCCCTGCTGTGAATTATTAGATCAAGAATTGTAATTACATGCCCCTTTTGAACAGGGGCTGAAAAATTGGGCCTTTCGTGGTGGTGGTGGTGGTGGCGTTGCCACAAGACTGTAAGCCCTCAGAGTTACTCTTGGTGGGTGCAGCAATGGACCCTGCTGTGAATTATTAGATCAAGAATTGTAATTGCATGCCCCTGTTGAACAGGGGCTGAAAAATTGGGCCTTAGGCACTGGTGGCACAACACTACAACCCCTCACAGATACTGTACTTGGAGCACAGCAATGAGCCCTGTTGCAAAGTATTGCTTCAAAAATTGTAATGACACGCCCCTGTTAAACAGGGGCTGAAAAATTGGGCCTTAGGCACTGGTGCCACAACACTCCAACCCCTCACAGATACTGTACTTGGAGCACAGCAATGAGCCCTATGGCAAATTATTGCTAAAAAAATTGTAATTACACGCCCCTGTAAAACAGGGGCTGAAAAATTGGGCCTTAGCCACTGGTGGCGGCACCCATAAACAAAAATGATCTTCCAAGCTATCATCATCAATCGTATCATTGAGGACTCGGAGGAGGAGGATAGCCAGTCAACATAACAGCACAGGCACTCAGCATCAGCATCAGTCTTGAAGGGATGTGACATGTTAAAATCAATTAGTCTGTTATATCAGCATCAGGTGTGTGGTAGCTGGTGGTGATCCAAGACTGGTTCATCTTGATGAAAGTCAGTCGATCAACCGAGTCGGTGGACAGGCGCACCCTGTGATCCGTGACAAATCCTCCAGCAGCACTGAATGTGCGTTCCGAAAGAACGCTGGATGCAGGACAGGCCAGTAGCTCAATTGCATACTGTGCAAGCTCTGGCCAGTGATCCATCCTCAAGACCCAGTAAGCCAGAGGATTTTCGGTGGGGAAGGTGTCCAAGTCTGACCTTGCCCCTAGATATTCCTGCACCATGTTTATCAGACGCTGGCGATGGTTGCTGGAACCGATCATACTTTGGGGCTGCGGACTAAAGAATTGTCTGAACGCATCGGTCAGACGGCCACCTTCCCCACCGCTCCTTCTTTGACTGGCCGAAGCCTCAGCAACTCGTTGTCCAGGACCAGGAGTTTGTAACCTCCCAGTCTCTGGGAACGCGTTGCACAGACCTTTCTGCAAGGCCTCCCGGAGTTGTCTCATCCTCTGCTCCCTCTGCGACGGTAACATAAGGTCCGCAACCTTACCCTTGTACCGTGGATCAAGGAGAGTGGCCAGCCAGTAATGGTCCCTCTCCTTGATCCGAAGAATACGAGGATCCTTCCGCAGACTTTGCAGGATCAGGGAGGCCATGCAGCGTAGGTTTGCTGAGGCATTCGCTCCGGAGTCCTCTGGGTCACTAAGGACGACATGATCCGCAGCCACCTCCTCCCAGCCACGTACAAGTCCACTGGTTTCTTGGGACTGTAAATCATCCCTAAAAGACTGCTGCTGATGATGCTGAGTGCCAGCCTCCACCTCCATGCTGACACAATCCTCCTCCTCCTCCTCCTCCTCCTCCTCCTCCTCTTCCTGTGCGATGGGTGGGACAGAAGGAACACTGTCTGGGTAAAGGGGGCCTTGAGAGGCAAAGAAGTCCTCCTCTTCCTGCCTCTGTTCTGCCTCAAGTGCCCTGTCCATTATTCCACGCAGCGTGTGCTCCAACAGGTGGACAAGAGGTACAGTGTCACTGATGCATGCACTGTCACTGCTCACCATCCTCGTGGCCTCCTCAAATGGTGCCAGGACAGTGCATGCATCCCTGATCATGCCCCACTGGCGTGGAGAAAAAAAACCAAGCTCCCCTGACCCTGTCCTGGTGCCGTAGTCGCACAGGTACTCATTGATGGCCCTCTGCTGCGTGTGCAGCCGCTGCAGCATGGCCAACGTTGAGTTCCACCTGGTGGGCATGTCACATATAAGGCGGTTCTTGGGCAGGTTCAACTCCTTTTGCAGCTCAGCCAGGCGAGCACTGGCATTATAAGATCTGCGGAAATGCACACAGACTTTCCTGGCCTGCCTCAGGACATCCTGTAAGCCCGGGTACCTGCCCAAGAACCGCTGCACCACCAGGTTAAGGACGTGAGCCACACAGGGCACATGGGTCAGTTGTCCCTGTCGGAGGGCGGAGAGGAGGTTGGTGCCATTGTCGCAAACCACCATTCCTGGCTTAAGCTGGCGTGGCGTCAACCACCTCTCGGCCTGGCCCTGCAGAGCAGACAGGACCTCTGCCCCAGTGTGGCTTCTGTCCCCCAAACACACCAGCGCAAGCACGGCATGGCATCTTTTTGCCTGCGTACTTGCGTAGCCCCGTGAACGGCTACGGAGCACCGCTGGTTCATAGGACAAACCACAGGAAGAGGCCATGGAGGAAGAAGAAGAGGAGGGGGTGGAGGAGAGAGGTGTGTCACAACCAGTAGTAGCATTTTGGAGGCGTGGCGGTGGGACAACCTCCAACACTACTGCACCTTGTCCTGCATCCTTCCCAGCTGCCAAAAGAGTGACCCAATGGGCCGTGAAAGAAAGGTAACGTCCCTGTCCATGCCTGCTGGACCATGAGTCAGCGGTAATATGCACCTTACCGCTGACCGCCCTGTCCAGCGAGGCCAAGACATTGCCTTCCACATGCCGGTAGAGAGCCGGAATAGCCTTCCGTGAGAAAAAGTGGCGTTTGGGAACCTGCCACTGAGGAACCGCACATTGCACAAACTCACGGAAGGGGGCCGAGTCTACCAACTGAAAAGGCAGCAGTTGAAGCGCTAGCAATTTAGCCAAGCTAGCATTCAACCGCTGGGCATGTGGATGGCTGGGAGTGAACTTCTTTCGACGGTCCAGCAGCTGGGGCAGGGAAATTTGCCTGCTAGAATCGGACGTCGGTGTACTGCTAGCAGAGTGGGCGCAAGTACTTGGCTGTGACACACCTAATTCTACACCTTCATTCCTCTCAGAGCATGTTTCAGAGAGGACTGAAGTTATAGTGGGGTTGGAGATCCCAGCTGATGCGGTGCAAGGAGAGGTCCGCTTTGTTCTTTGGTGTGGGTCTTTGAGGTAGGCTTGCCAACGAGCTGCATGGCAGGTCAACATATGTCTGGTCAGGCATGTGGTACCCAAGCGGCTGATGTTTTGGCCACGCGATATACGCTTGAGACATATGTTGCAAACAGCAGCTGTGCGATCTGATGCACTAGCCTCAAAAAAGGCCCACACCAAAGAACTTTTTGAATGACGGGCAGAGGCAGCGCCCTGCACAGGCGGAGCTCTGCGGTGTGATTCCGTCGGTGTACTGCCCTTACGCTGGCCACCAAAGGGCATCCTGCCTCGTTGGAGATGTGCCTCCTCCTCATCCTCCTCCTCCTCCTCTCTCCTATTAGGCACCCACGTGGAGTCAGTGACCTCATCATCACCTCCCTCCTCATCACTGGAGGCAATCTGGCAGTATGCTGCAGCTGCTGGAACATGACTGCCAGATTGGTGTCCTTCTTGAGCATCCCCTCTGTCTGCTCTCACGCTACTGCCTTCCTCTAGCTGGGTTTCATCATCAGACCCTTCGAAACGCTGGGCATCCTCCTGGAGCATGTACCCAACACTGTGCTGAAACAGTTCGGGGGACTCCTCAGGAGGAGGACATGGTGGGTCTAGGGAAGGAGTGACTGATGATGAGTCTGACATTGATACCAGGGAAGAGGACGCTTTGGCAGCTGCTTTTCCAGTACCCTGAGCCTGGGTGAGAGAGGATGAGGAGGAGGAGGAGGGCTTGGTCATCCACTCTACCAAGTCTTCGGCATGATGTGGCTCAACATGTCCAGCTGCCGAAAAGAAGGACAAGCGTGTCCCATGGCCATGTGCTGATGACAATGCACCGCGTCCACGACCAGCACTGTTGCCCCCAGACACAGAGCCTGCTTGCCCTCTTTTATTGCCTCCTGACTGTCTGCCTCTCCTTGTTTGCCTTCCAGACATTCTAATAGATGGCCTGCAGGGAGATGGGAAAAAAGCAATAAGGGCTACCTTCAGGTGTCCTTCTCTGTCCCTTGAAACAAGGACTTTCACAGTGAAAGAAACTGACACTCTCCCTACCTACAGTTTTCTGTCCCTAGAATAAATGTTTTTTTTAAGCACAATATAGCACAAGGACAATTCACTCACTGTCCTTACAGGTCCCTGGAAACAAGGACTTGCAGAGTGAAAGAAAAAAAACACTCTCCCTACCTACAGTTTTCTGTCCCTAGAAAAAATGTTTTTTTTAATCACAATATAGCACAAGAACAATTCACTCACTGTCCTTACAGGTCCCTGGAAACAAGGACTTGCAGAGTGAAATAAACTGACACTCTCCCTACCTACAGTTTTCTGTCCCTAGAATAAATGTTTTTTTTAAGCACAATATAGCACAAGGAGAATTCACTCACTGTCCTTCCAGGTCCCTGGAAACAAGGACTTGCAGAGTGAAAGAAAAAAAACACTCTCCCTACCTACAGTTTTCTGTCCCTAGAAAAAATGTTTTTTTTAATCACAATATAGCACAAGGACAATTCACTCACTGTCCTTACAGGTCCCTGGAAACAAGGACTTGCAGAGTGAAATAAACTGACACTCTCCCTACCTACAGTTTTCTGTCCCTAGAATTAATGTTTTTTTTAAGCACAATATAGCACAAGGAGAATTCACTCACTGTCCTTCCAGGTCCCTGGAAACAAGGACTTGCAGAGTGAAAGAAAAAAAACACTCTCCCTACCTACAGTTTTCTGTCCCTAGAAAAAATGTTTTTTTTAATCACAATATAGCACAAGGACAATTCACTCACTGTCCTTACAGGTCCCTGGAAACAAGGACTTGCAGAGTGAAATAAACTGACACTCTCCCTACCTACAGTTTTCTGTCCCTAGAATAAATGTTTTTTTTAAGCACAATATAGCACAAGGACAATTCACTCACTGTCCTTACAGGTCCCTGGAAACAAGGACTTGCAGAGTGAAAGAAAAAAAACACTCTCCCTACCTACAGTTTTCTGTCCCTAGAAAAAATGTTTTTTTTAATCACAATATAGCACAAGGACAATTCACTCACTGTCCTTACAGGTCCCTGGAAACAAGGACTTGCAGAGTGAAATAAACTGACACTCTCCCTACCTACAGTTTTCTGTCCCTAGAATAAATGTTTTTTTTAAGCACAATATAGCACAAGGAGAATTCACTCACTGTCCTTCCAGGTCCCTGGAAACAAGGACTTGCAGAGTGAAAGAAAAAAAACACTCTCCCTACCTACAGTTTTCTGTCCCTAGAAAAAATGTTTTTTTTAATCACAATATAGCACAAGGACAATTCACTCACTGTCCTTACAGGTCCCTGGAAACAAGGACTTGCAGAGTGAAATAAACTGACACTCTCCCTACCTACAGTTTTCTGTCCCTAGAATAAATGTTTTTTTTAAGCACAATATAGCACAAGGACAATTCACTCACTGTCCTTACAGGTCCCTGGAAACAAGGACTTGCAGAGTGAAAGAAAAAAAACACTCTCCCTACCTACAGTTTTCTGTCCCTAGAAAAAATGTTTTTTTTAATCACAATATAGCACAAGGACAATTCACTCACTGTCCTTACAGGTCCCTGGAAACAAGGACTTGCAGAGTGAAATAAACTGACACTCTCCCTACCTACAGTTTTCTGTCCCTAGAATAAATGTTTTTTTTAAGCACAATATAGCACAAGGAGAATTCACTCACTGTCCTTCCAGGTCCCTGGAAACAAGGACTTGCAGAGTGAAAGAAAAAAAACACTCTCCCTACCTACAGTTTTCTGTCCCTAGAAAAAATGTTTTTTTTAATCACAATATAGCACAAGGACAATTCACTCACTGTCCTTACAGGTCCCTGGAAACAAGGACTTGCAGAGTGAAATAAACTGACACTCTCCCTACCTACAGTTTTCTGTCCCTAGAATAAATGTTTTTTTTAAGCACAATATAGCACAAGGACAATTCACTCACTGTCCTTACAGGTCCCTGGAAACAAGGACTTGCAGAGTGAAAGAAAAAAAACACTCTCCCTACCTACAGTTTTCTGTCCCTAGAAAAAATGTTTTTTTTAATCACAATATAGCACAAGGACAATTCACTCACTGTCCTTACAGGTCCCTGGAAACAAGGACTTGCAGAGTGAAATAAACTGACACTCTCCCTACCTACAGTTTTCTGTCCCTAGAATAAATGTTTTTTTTAAGCACAATATAGCACAAGGAGAATTCACTCACTGTCCTTCCAGGTCCCTGGAAACAAGGACTTGCAGAGTGAAAGAAAAAAAACACTCTCCCTACCTACAGTTTTCTGTCCCTAGAAAAAATGTTTTTTTTAATCACAATATAGCACAAGGACAATTCACTCACTGTCCTTACAGGTCCCTGGAAACAAGGACTTGCAGAGTGAAATAAACTGACACTCTCCCTACCTACAGTTTTCTGTCCCTAGAATAAATGTTTTTTTTAAGCACAATATAGCACAAGGACAATTCACTCACTGTCCTTACAGGTCCCTGGAAACAAGGACTTGCAGAGTGAAAGAAAAAAAACACTCTCCCTACCTACAGTTTTCTGTCCCTAGAAAAAATGTTTTTTTTAATCACAATATAGCACAAGAACAATTCACTCACTGTCCTTACAGGTCCCTGGAAAC